>JARJCX010000038.1:600000-1165272 GCA_029282285.1 Mycena rebaudengoi
AGAGAATAGCAGATTTCGACTGACCAATGACGCTGGCAATACCAAACATTGCACCGATGATTCCAGTGTACGCTGGACGCTTTGCGAGGGGTACCTTGGTTGCGATGATAATGAGCGCGCCCGAGTAAATACCCGCGTTCCCGAGACCGGCGATGGCACGACCGACGATGAGAGCCGTCGAAGAGGGCGCGGAACCGCATACGGCTGAGCCAACCTAGTTTTCCATACAATCAAAAGTTAACGCAGCTTTTACGAAGATAGTCAACCCAACCTCGAAAATCGTGACGGCGGCGACAAAGACCCATTTCGCAGGCATGAAAGTGTAGAACTTGCCGAAAAGCAATTGAGTCGCGGCCGTAGTCTGGTAGAGCACCAAATTGTGTCGAAATAAAACCAATTATTGTCACGGAGGAAACCTACAAGGAAGTATCTGAAATATTGTTCATTAGGTTTCTTCAACGGAGATAAAAGGGACACGCACGCTGAACCATACCAGCCTACATCGTCCAACGAATTGAACTGATCAGTAATGCGAGGTATGGCCTTTGAAAAAATTAGAACCATTGAATATATGATACGTAGAAACCCGACAAGAGCAGTCGTGGTAAACATACAGTCGAAATAATCGTATTATCCTACAAGAAAATTAGTCAGTCATCTAGAGTGAACACGTACTCCGGCATACCAAAGAAACCAGGAATACAGAAAGGGATAGTGCCAATGCAAGTAGGAAAAGCGCGACTCCTTGAGGATAATCAACCTCCCCTTCGATCGCCGTCACAGCCTCTTTTCGATTCGCAGATTCCGAGTTGACCTTCTCGGATAAAGCAAGCTTCTCCGGGCTAGGGCTGGTTTGAGAGTGGAGAGTATCTGCCTGGGATGCGGGCTGGCCATCGGCTGGAGACATGGCGGGCGGGCGTGGCAGGCGTACTAAGGCTGACACCGTGATATGCGGCATTATTAGTAAGTGGCGTGACTTGTGTAGTATGCTGTGACACATTCAATGGTACCGTACTCGGGGCCATCTTCGAAGACTTTTGGTTTTGATTTTTTCCTTCGGAGGAGACATGACGGGAATCACATGATGGACAGCGAAACAGTCGGGCCGAGCAAACCTCCACAAACATAGATAAAGCCAAGTGGGCTGCACCATGCAATTGAACAGGATCAATTAATATGCAGCTCAGCTGGTGCTGTGGGTAATAAACTATCGCAAGAAAAGGAGGATACAATCAGCTTGAAGAGAAGACGATCTGATCTAGACGCACAGAGTACAAAAGCCGAACTTGATGCGCCTATCGATGAGAAGAGAAGCACGCACACCAAAAAAAGCTATCTTTCGCAACTTGTGAAAATGCAGTCTAATGTAGCACTACGACACCAGATGGCCGAACTGTCCAACACGGAGTTCCTAAAAGCTATCATCTATCCCCGATCTACCATTGCGCTGGTTGCTAAATTTACGTTTGATGTCCTCCGGGTTTATTACGCCGTTCCTGTGTACCGTTTGAGTGAAGACCAACCTGTCTAATTTTTGCTTCTTTGTATTCGTCTAGTCTTACCCCGGCGTGTGGAAACATGGCGACCGGGAGCTTTGGCTAGCAGGGTGCGGAGAGGTCCAGGGACGATAATATACTTAGTGCCTGTATGCTGGGATACTTCCTGGAAACCGGCGTTCATGAGTTGGACCGTGCCGTGTGATATTACCTACCTACCTACCTAGGCAGCATGTTTCAGAAGCCTCCCAAAGGAGGGTTTTCAGAGAATTCTGAAAGGAATACCAAATGAGACCAATAATTTACACTTTCGGCTCAGCTGAAAGGACCACTTTCGGAATGTTACCTCTCCCCTTTATTGAAATTAACCCTGTCCGAAGCCATTTGAGCTCCGTTTTCGGCTTATCGGCATCGGATCAATGGTCTTCCTCTTTATAAAATTACGCGTGTCCGTAAAAAGCCTTCGAAGTCCGCACAGCTTCCGGTTGATTTGATGTGATCCGAACACTGCCGATGCCCCCATTGCCGGGGGGTTGCCAAAATCAACCCTGGCGCCACTATATGGCAACCCCCTGATTTGTAATTGACGGCGTGATGGCGCTTGATGGCGGGGTGGCGGGATGGGACGGGATGGCCTGGGGTGCAACGACTAAGACAGGAATTTCTCAAAATGATTCTAGAGCCATAAAATAAATAATTCTCGTCTTTCCTCTTCTTTTTACTCCATCATCTGACACTTTGCGGCTTAAAAGTCAATGTTGGGGCGAAAATTAACTGAAAAGCTAACAAAAAAATGGAGGAAAAGTATTGAAGTATGAGCAGACTCCGTGGGGACTTTCCCGCCCTAGAAACCACTTTCAACACCTGAAATGTGGCGGGAAGCAGTCCAAAAACGGCTTCAGGACTATTATCGTATCTCTCACCTGGGGTTGCTAAATATCAATCAGCTATTTGGCAACCAGATTGATTTTTGCAAGGGGGCTGCCAAATAGAATTATCCTTATTCTAGATTCACATCTAAGGAGTCATAGTTTGATTGGCCTAGTAGATTTTCCCGAACGAGAATCTGGCATTTATAAACCGTTACAAGCAAACACTTAGTGCTAAGACATGGTGCCCTGCGGCGCAGTAAACTACGACGCAAGGCAATGACGGGTGAAAGTGACACGGAAGGGATTAAACGGAGGTTTGTATAAGGACCCCTGATAATAGGTGGGAAGGCCAGGTCCGTTGGCGGACAAAAATTTGAGAATTTGGGCCCCAAACCCAGGTCCCGGGCGGACAAAAATGATGTCTTGAGGCCGGGAAGCCCAGGTCCTGCGCGGACAAAATTGCTGGGACTAAGGCTAGGCAAGTTTCCCATATAATACTTTGATAGTTCTATGGTTTGTGACGCTCAACTTAAATACGCTCTATTTTGTTCAAACCCCAGTATCCACACTGTTTTTTTTTTTTTTTTTTGATCCACTTATTAGTCCCATCCGGCTGATTCTGACGATGATGATGGGGAGAACTAATTTTGTTCTAATGATGAGAACCGGAACGCAAAAACGTCTTACTGCTTGTATATGTAGCTGCGATCCACTATATTCCGCCCCATAGGGGGAGGGGGGGAAATCGAATTTTCGGCTAAGCTAGGTCCGGGAAGGATAAAAATCCGGGCAATCGGCGCAAAACCTAGGCGGACAAAAATCGGCCAATCGGCCGAGTTTGGGACCTGGCCTTCCCACCTATTATCAGGGGTCCTTTTGTATAGTGTAGTTGTGGAGGTGGAAGGTGAAGGTGAAAAGTCGGCGCGGTGTATGGTAGCGGACATCAGCTTCACAGATCATTTCTAAACTATCACAGCAATGTGGAGTGGAAGAAATGGACGGAGATTAATCGAATTTGTTAATGATAACTGGGCCTACTGCTCACTCCTGTTCACTCGGTGCACCAACTCACTATTCCATAGCTCTGTGTTCGGCTCAGCATCTTTATCAATTATCTAATACTCCTTTAGTTTCCGGTTCGTTGCAACTCTGAAATATAAAATGAAACGATGGTTGCCGCCAGAGAATCAGCGTGTGGCAGAGACTGAAGGAAACCACTTGAAAGTCTGGGACCTCCTAGACTGAGCCTAAGTCAAGCCATCAAGGCGGACCTAGGCAGAGCACTCTGTTACAGAGTATTTTTAGGTTTGCCCGATACTGTCGAGGTCGGCGCAGGTCAGTGGATATTTGTGTAGGTCAGCGTAGGTAAGTATAGGTGTATTCAGGTCTGTCTAGAGATTTCTAATCTGCCCATGTGACAGGGATATGTCTGGACAACGAGGCGGAACCACATTCACCTACATAGAGGTGGGATCAATGACCTAGGCTGATCCGCCATCAGAAGAACTCAAAATGGTAGGTGGCCTAGACAGAGGCATTTTGGGCACCTACACTCAGCTAGGCTGAACCCCTCTGAACAACAGGTTCGTAATTTTTGCATGCCGTGCGTTCCTTGGTATGAAACTGAATGAATAAATCCCCTGTACCTGGCAGATGGAGATGGCTGCCTTTACAGCTGTTTCCGAAAACCTTGACACTTGTGAAAAAACTTTTGCTCACAATCAACTTTTGATGGGTTGCTAAGGATTGCTGTTTTGGGTTAGCCGAGCGCAGCCGAGCCGCGCCAAGCCGCGACGAGCTAACACAATTTATCTCTCAAATATTCATCTGTATGTTGCTTGGGTTGTTTTTATGCACAAATAATGGCCCGAGCACGTTGTGGAGGGCCGCAACTGTTTTCAGCCCAAGTACAACTTTTGTGAGCGGAAGATCTTCCGATCCTTGCCGAACGGGTTGGTGATCCGAAGCCAAATACGGCAATCCTTAGCCTTGCATCAAAAGTTGGAGAACGAACAAAAATACACGCAGTGTCAAGGTTTTCGGAAACAGCTGTAAAATTCTGCCAGTCGGTCAACATCCGCCTGTAACAGTGTTAGAGGATTTTTTCTTGCTCAAAACCTACAGTGAGGGTGGAGAAAACAATAAAATGAGCCGCGCGAATCTTCAGCTCTCACGCCTCGCACGTGAATTATTTCCTTATCTGGTTACACTCGAGCCCCTATCCAAATCTAGTCTCACATAGCCAGACTCCACATGTTCAAAGATAGTCAATGAACTTTATATGGAGTCTGAATCTGCTGGCACCGGTCTTACTGGACCTTGGATTGCCGTGATTGATGCGGCTGCACGTGAACTCTCCCACGGGCTGAAGCGGGATGAGAGCCCATTTCCACCGCCCTGCACTGTCTACCAACATTTAAATGACTTGTATTGCCAGCAAGACCACTTAGAAACCTCCTAGAGGTTTTCGATACGGTCTTGAGCTTTTAATTGATGTATTTGCGGGCCAATCGTCGATTGTGCTCTTACTTTGATGCAATGAGGCCAAATCATGAGACTTTTGCTTCGAAAGAGCTCAGGAAGCTTTAACAAACTTAATTAGCCACTTTAGGCACACTTTCTTTTGGTATATCACTCAGATACGGCTTGCGAGCGTGTATTCCGCATTGGGAGCGTGGGAGAATTCACGTGCAGTCACACTTTGATCAGTAGATTCAGACTAATCCAAATCGGGTATAACCAGAAACGGTTACACCCGTTTTAGTAATTTGATGCCACAAACTGTAACCGCGCCGACAGACACGCGTAATTTTATAAAAAGGGTGATATAGTCTCTGACCCTCATGACAGGGTTCCCAAATTGAGATGTCATGATGGTTTGGTCCGAGACTAATTTACATAGCTCCATCCGGGCTATGCTTCTACTTATTCCGCTCTTCTCTGCATTTTGATTCTCACAACGGCGCTGATTGTCCCTGAAAATTGGGATGAATGCCGTTCGCACCGAATCTTGACAGCAAGCTGGACAGAGACAGATAGATGGCATTTGATATTTACTCGTGTCCTAATGATTAACATCTTATCTCATGTTCAGCATATTTCTCTCTTTCGCCGGCTGGGTCATGACTAGTCTCTTATAAACAGATGCTACAACAAAAAAGTGCTCGTACCTGCGCATTGTTGTAGGTCATGACCGAATAAGATCTCACCCGCTTCTAAAGTGATTGGCCCATGATTCCTTGGGTGCACTGATCCCTCATGGGTGCATCAGTCAGTACATCTCTCTCTAAACAGCTAACGGCGATAAAATAGGTTCTACAGTCATGTGGTAAGCGAAGATAAAGACCGAGCTTCGGTGTCCCTACGCAGGACTCTCTTTCCCCTCACCATGTCAACTCTCCTCGTGAATGGTATCCGATACGCACTTGAAAACAGCATGGGTTATGGAACCGCTTCCGCGGGCTTGATTTCAATCCTCGTCATGTATTTGGTGCTCTCTCGGCCGGGGCGGGGAAGTATTATCCGCAATATTCGTGGACCACCATCCCCATCGTGGATCTTCGGTCAGACTTTGGCGCCATCCCACCATCCGTTACTAACTGCGCTAAATTACACAGGGAATATGTTGCAACTGATGCTTTCCCCTACGTACGGCGACTATGAGTTCGACTGGCAGAAATTATACGGACCCGTCTACCGTCTGAAGGGGTGTTTCGGAGTTAGGCGGTTTCCATTGAGCAAGGTATATCTCTGATCGCTTCACAGCAAGACCGTTTGATGGTCTCCGACCCCGTGGCTATGCAGTCTATCTTGAACAGTCCACATTTCGCATTCGGTCCGACCCTCGAAAACTTCCTGTATTTGCTGTTCGACGATAAAAGTCTTGTGCGGGTCAATGGTAGTGCACCATCATGAAATTCTGGCCGATGTGCTCACTTCCATCTTGCCTTAGACGTGGATCACAAACGGTTCCGCTCTGCGATGAATGTCGGATTTAGCGCCGCCGCCGTCCGAAACTACCTTCCAGTGTTTGATAAAGCAGCACGAACGGTGAGATCCTTCGGATTGGATTATCACTCCGATATAATTGCACCCCTGGTCATTACAGCTCACTGAACAGCTCGAGGAGTCTTCCTCAGTTTCGATCGATATTTCTCCGCTGCTCTGTCATGCTACCCTGAACGCCATAAGTGAAGGTAGGCCGATCAACTCGTGGAGTCATCCGACCGTGACGGTCTTTACAGCCGTCTTGGGCTATTCAACCACAGATTTAGGCCAAGACTTCGTGTCCAACTATTTCCAACTCGTGTGGGCGGTATCCATGCCTCGACATTTGACTAGATTAACGAGTGTTCCAGAGGCCTCGCATCTAACCAATCTCGACTCCAAATCCTTGCCGACGCTTTTGGTGCGCGCCTACCTAGGTGGATTTGGAGGGCGGCGATCCATCTCCCCACCCAAACATTTAATACTATTCGTACGGCGACTCGCCTCGCGAATGAACTGGGAAGCAAGGTTGTTCTGGAAAAATTAGATGCGAAACAGCAGGGACTGGAGACCAACACGGACGTGTTTGGTCGGCTTCGTGAGTATTTTCTGGCTATGCGCTGTATTTTCCAAGACGATGATGACGGTCGGGTCAGTCGATGAAGTTCCCTCAGGGACGACCAGGAATTCACTCACTTCGGCCGAAGTCGCTTCTCAGACTTCGATCTTTCTCCTTGCAGCGCAAGAGACCACGGTTCCCGAGCCCTTGAATGTCAATTTACGTCTAATTGAGTTTTATTTGTAGGCCAATATGGTGGCTTTTGGTCTCCTCGAGCTCGCCCGAGTTCCAGAACTGCAGGAAAAACTCCGTGCCGAGATCCACTCATCCCATGAGAATGCGCGGCCCAGTAGCATTGCATACGATAGCATGCCATTATTGAATGCATTCATCAAGGTGTGTACACCAGCTATTGACAAATCGGATCAATGAGTTCGTGGGTTGTAAGGAAATCCTTAGAATGTACCCAGGGGAGCCGCTCGCGGACCGTATCGCTGTCTACGATACGTTGATTCCTCTGGCAGACAGTCTTACGACGTCAACGGGAGAGTGCATTTCACAAATACCTGTGCGCAAGGGTCAGAGTGTCTTTCTGGGAATTGCGTCATATCAACGGTTCTGCTCATCCCATCACATTTTCTAAATGAGCTGACGCAGCATTCACTGGTCTCTGTAGACTCAAATCGCGCTGGGGTGAAGACCCACATACGTTTCGTCCGTCCCGCTGGCTCGATGGGACCGTGTACAAGGGAGAGGCTATAGGTCCCTATGCGAACCTGTCGGTCACTTTCATTGCTTCCTCTCATCAAATGTTTGAAACCTGGATAGTATGACCTTCTTGGGTGGCCCACGGGTATGTCTCGGGTACGTTTTATACTCGAAGTTTCACCACATAATACTTACCAACTGCGTCTGTCTTAGATGGCGTTTTGCGTGAGTAGCGGTCCTGCCAAGTTTCCAGTTGATTATACTTACATGCAGTCCCACAGGATATTCGAGATGCAGGTGTTCATCTGCGAGTTGGTGGGGAAATTCTCGTTTGCCCTGCCACAGGACAGGCCTGTTCGCATCGGTTTCGCCACCGGCCTGCTGCCGATTATGTCCAACGGCAAGAAGGGCGCCCCGCTGTGCATCGAACGAGTCCTTTAGGGGTGCCCTTTCGAAATGAACGGAACCAGTCAATGCTAAAAACATGTCATGTCGTATTCTCTCTTACAACGAAACGTCCACAAAAATTGAATTAACCTGACGCGTATGCGCGAAAGCTCCAACCTCCACCGCAGTAAAATTTGTGTAATATGGAGAAGCAAAGGACAGAAACTGTGTCGCCTCAGGGTCAGTTGTGTACGGGAAATAGGAGGAAGTCATCTCTCATCGGTCAGTCCGAATCATTTCGGAGTAAGTAGAAGCGGCCGAAAAAGTCGGGTAAACGAGGCGGCCATCTACGCGACTTGGGGTAAAGAGCCGTGGCTGCGCCCGGCAGGACCTCGTACTTCCTTTTTTTTTTTTTGTTCTATGTACCAAGTATTGGCTATCTCCACATCAGTCGCAATATCCGTCTAACCGCGTAGCAATGGACAAATATATTATCACGGACATGTTCAACTAAAGGCATGACTATCGCGAGGTAAATTCAAATTTCTACAGGCAGGCATGCATTAACCAGACAGTGTCTGCGGACAATTATTTAGCGCCGTGGCAATTATATAACTACCTTCATTTTAATTTATACAGGCCAATCGGCATTTCAACAATCGACATTTCAATTTCGCTCGGGTTAGAGTCACTTTGCAGGGACAGGACATAAGAATTAGATTAGCATCCACAAGGGGGCCAACATATACCGCACCTGTCTGACAGCAACTCTTGCGCACGTGAACGAGAGGCTCACTGTTAGGAATGGAGGGCAATAGAGGGTGAGCAGTGACACGTGAACTCAAACTATTTATAAAAACTTTCTCGGTAGTCAGTACCACAGCGGTGGAAGGTCAAGGGGAAAAAAAAAGGAGATCAGTAGTACAAGCTTACAATCATTGACGCCACACGGGGTGACACCGGCAGTCTGCGAAAAAAAAAAGGCCCGTGATTTTACCGTGAATTACACGCAGCGGTGGCCGAGGCGTGGCGGCACGTTCGGAATAGTAATACAGTTATTTATGCAGTGCTTTATAAGGGCCAACTTTCTCAGCATTTTCGTTCTTTTAAAAGGGAGACCATCAAATTTATACTCGGAGCAGACAGGAGTTCGGACCAGTCCGGAAGAGGCCCCTCTCAGAGAAGTGCGAGACATTGGAAGCAGAGACTTGAAGTGGGTGTCCGAAGTAACGAAAATTGACAGCACCTGCAGGCCGCCAGAGTTCGCATCCGTTCTCTAATCAAGCAGCTATGCAAGGCGAAATAAGGAGTGTGGATGTCCAAGACAAGAAGAAGCCTTGTCAGGCGGCCCGTGCTAAAGGCAGATTTTAATACAATTTCGCAAGACGAGAGGCGCATTATAGTCGTATACGGTAGCCCTGACTTGAGAGGTGCGTGGCATCACTCCTTGGGTTTCGGGGCCTGTTGGGAGGGAACGTGGTTAGTTAACAATAACACGGGAAGAGGCGGCGTGGATGGGCGAAGGAAAGGATAAAATAACGGGGCGTGGAATGCAAAAGCGCGCGAGCCTGAGAAACAGAGGGAGGGGTGCGATATGTAGGGTATAAATAAATAAAGGCAATGCGCGCGGGTGAAGCCGGGGGCGAAGATATTAACAGAACATCAGGGCGTCCGAGTCGGGACGGAGGCATATTAAAGATGCGTGGCTGTACGTGGCATCGAAGCCAGTAACCCACACCGCAGATATAAAGACCACTCCCCCTAAAAAATGAGAGAAAGCGAATGGAAGGAAACAAAAGGCGATAATAAAAGGGTAGAAGGACTCATTCATCTGTGCGTGCGTACGGGAGGATACGGTCGTCGTACCTGTCGAGATGGTCCAGGGCGCATCAGCTTAGGCCAGTAATTAAGTAGGTAGGTGAGGAATAAGTTTGAGAAAGTCGCTCCGACTCGCAGGTAAAAGGCGCGGTACGCATTCAAGGAAGAGGGCGTGGGTGCCATCCAAAAATGAAGTCGCACAACGCGCAGGCAGTTCGCGTACCACCCTAGCGTGAAACCGAGCGCCTTTGATGGGTAGCTTATAGAGCAACCCACGTCATTCACGCGTGTACGCCGCCGAATGAAATCGCCCACGTGTTACACCCTCCTCCAAATAAAACAACAATAAAAAGCAATCAGAAAAAGAAGGAAGAAAGCAGAATCACCCACTCCTCATCGTCCAGCTATTCTCGCTGCCCGTCTGTCGGTACGCGGATGTTCCAGGCAGTATAAAGTCAGTGCCGGCAAGGGAATAATAAGCAAGTAAAACAATGGAGATGAAAGCCGTGACAACGTGCTTGGTGTGCAAATGAAAATCGAAAGGCAATTGAGCACCGTGAAGAATTGAAAAGGAAACAAAGGAAGGTTGGAAGGCGGCAATTAATGCGATGCGAAAGAAATAAAAAGAGGGCGGGGAAGGGCATTAATATGCGATAAGGATGCAAAGGGGCACGACGGACGCTAACAAATAAAGGCACATACAAAGAAAAGAAAAGAGAATGAAGGAGGATCAGAAATAACGCACTCGTGAATGTGCTCCGTGTCGACTGCTGAATCTCCGTAAAGAAATCCGCGTGAGTGGACGAGTGGGGGAAGGCCGGCGTATGTGTGCAATTCGTCAGCGAGAATAGAGTAAAATGCGCGGTGCGAAAGCCGACGGGGGGCCGTCGATTGTGACCCGCCTCGCATGCTGCAGCGCGCGCGCCGTCCCCAACGTAAGCATGAACTGGCCACCTAAACCATAATAAAAACGCACCCGATGAAACCCAAGCCGTCAATCCTCCCTCTGTGCCCTGCTCACCGCGTCTCACTCGCGCTCCACTGCGGCAAGCAAGATCTCCCGCCGGCGCGAGGGGTACGGTGTGACTGGCGTCTGGGTCGCATATCTATCTCGACGCCTTCCGCCCCCGCAATAGCAGATACGCGCTGCCGCTTCGGCGGTGCGAAGGGCGGAGAGACCGAATTGCACCATGGCTGTGATTTTCTAGGGCGGAATTTTGAGATTGGAGCGCGGCGGTGGAGGCCAACGTAGATGCGGCAGCGGCAGTCGACTGAAGGAGAGTGGTGACCGCGCGCGCTCTCGAGGGTCTTGAGGTGCAGGTGCAGCATCGAGAGTGCGGATGCGTCGGGTGGGACTGGTGCAGGAGACTCTGCGTTTGCCGTTCGAGGGCGCGCGCGTGGATGGCTGCCGCATTACGGGGGAAGCGAACGAGACGGAATGCGGCCTCACGGCTCGTGGGGCGCGTGAACGGGCGGGGGAACGTCGGGCCGGCTTGCGTTGTCGGGTTATTCTTGTTTGTACTCGTGGATGTAGCCGCAATAGAGAGCTTGTCATCTTCGGCAGGGAGCGTGCGCTTGCGCGAAGATTTTGCTGGTGTCGGGCGAGGAGTGAGGGCGGAAGAGGCGAACATCATATTTCCATGGTGGATGAGATCAAGGGTGAGTACGTGGGAGAGTGGGTAAGAGAACTAGGAGGGCGGACGAGGTGTATGTATCTGCCACCGTGCTGCATGCTACGAGGACGGGAGGTTCTGCCAGATAATCCTTCATTGGCGATACGGTGGAAGCTCAGGAAGTACCGCGTGGAGCGGGCGGGATGCAGGGCTCAGGCGGGTGGTGGCGGGGCGCAGGTCGACGGGAAGATGGACGGACGCCGATGCCACCTGCTATGAGGACGCGAGTTTCGGCGGGACAGGGTCGGCAGGCGAAATCATGTGGAGCGCCGTTGCGGCGGGGTCCAGAGCCAGGGCGCGCTCGGGGTCGGTGAGCTCGGTGGCGGGTAGGCCTCGCGTCGGCACGTGGGCGGACCAAAGACGCCACAACAACGCCCCTCTTTTGTCGCAGTGCATGCTCTCATGCCGTGGCGCCCGGATGACTACGGCCAATACAGTTAGACACCTTCAAGTAAAATAGGAAGCCGAAGAAACACAATGTGACCCGGCGATGGCGTGGCTCACAAACCGAAATCGGAATACTGTATGCACTATTACAAAAATCGACAGTCGCGCGTCATGCGGGTACCTGTCAATGTTGAACTTTTTACCCGTCAGTTGTCAAATCTTCCAGCTCATCACCCAAAAAATCGATGTCCCCTCACAAAAAAGCTCGATTTCGGCCAAAATTTTTTGTCGAATTAGAGTGTATTAGCTGCAATAAATATTGAAACTTCTGAGGCTCTGATTGGCTTGGGGCTGTGGAGCAGCCAATCGGATCGCAGAATTCCAAAATATATTCTGTGGCTAATACACTCTATTTGCTTGAATTTTTTCCCGGTGTCACGCTCAAATTTTGGGATTGTCGAATCGGAAATTCGGGTCACGGGTCACCCCCCTGTCGATTTGATTGTAATAATACAGTAACGGGTGATATGCTTTCAATCGTCATTCAAATATTCACAAGCAGTCGTACTCATAGCCGCAGCCGCAGTTGTAGACGAGATACAGAAGCGGAGTTGTTTGCCTGCATCAGCCGCAGCTAGAACCCCGTCCCGCGCGCGGCGAGCTAGTCATCTTCGGCAGGCTTGTGCGAAGATTGGCTGGCGTCGGGTGAGGAGTGCGTGCGGAAAAGGCGGGCATCCCATATAGGTAATATTGGGGGTGAGCATGTGGAGAGGATAAGAAGCAGGATAGATTGATAGCCCAGCTAGGTCCCCTTTCGGAACGTGCTGGGTTGTAGCCAGAAATACATGCGTCCCAACTATGTACTCTAGCCTACACCAATACCTATTTACCTTCCACGAGCTGACCTCATTTAAGGCTGTAGATTTAAGCACCTGGGTACCAGCCACAGCATCGCAAACCTGGGATCAAAGATAGGAGCACTGTTCAATAGACACAGCAGACATTTAGATTCGTGGTCGGCGAGATGACAGTGGACGATGCAAAGGTAGGGAGGTAAAAATCTTAAAGGACTGAGAAGCAAAACTTTGCAACTTGGCAGACCGTGTCTCTTCTGAAGATCATCATCTTCAGAACATCACCATCTTCAGAACTTGCGTCGCATTCGCCGCTTGAACCGACAACACGGCGGGGACCTTTATCGGCATAGCCCTTTAAAACACATCCTTCTTATGAATAGCGTGCTCCACAGCCTCAACCTTCGAACATCCAAACCGACATAAACACAATGGCCGCTCAATGCGCCAGTAATACCGGCTGTCATACCGCAAGCTTTCAATAGCTAGCCCATGTTGACTCAATAGAAGGTACATCAATGCTCGCCGATGATCGGCATTCGTAACCAGCGTCAAGTAGTGCCGCAAAAATATAGTAACCAGAGAGGGTGGATCCTTTTCAAATGGTTCAGTGTCCATGCAGTAAATAAAGCCTCGCAGAACCATTCACCACCCAATCCAGGCTTTTCATCGCAGATGCATAAATTTGCTTGCACATTGAATCACATTCATCCGGCGTCGAGAGATTTGTGCTCGGAAGATTCACGGGAAATGGTAGCGTAGACAGAGTGTAGACAACATCCATCCAGCATCCCGGATGGTCATTTAGAAATAGATGGTAAGAGTCAGCCAAGGCCAGCCAAGTATAATGCGTTTTATCCAATCGACCACATAGCGAACATAGTGTATCATCAGAATTAGCTGTCTGTAGCGGATATGAAGTAATCCCAGTTTTGTGAATAGCGGTACGAACATAGAAAAGGACCCCAAGCCCATGAGCCTTCGTAGAAAGGTCTTTTGAACTTTTTCGAGTTCCACAAGTGCAACAGGATCGATGTCGACAATAGCATCCGCTCCACTGATCTGTTCAAAGAGTCGGTGAAACCGGGTCACCAATGAGAATCCCAATGGTTGAATGGAAGGGATCCGAGTATTTCCCATCTAGCGTCACCATGTATTCCATTCGCGCGTATAGTATTCTAATCCAGTCAAAGAGTTTCCTCGATACACCCATGTTATAAAGTTTCAGCCATAGAAGGTCCCTGCTCGTAGAAGGAAAGACATTCGTGATATCGAGAAAAGAAACCCAGAGGGTCCTGCCTTCAGCCCAAGCACATTCAATCATGCACCGCAACATAAAGGCATTGTTGTTCGTCCGGTAGTGTTCGCGAAATCCATTCTGAGAGGGCGGAATAATATTCCTACTTTCTGCCTAGTCGTAAATCCTTTTGTGGACACACCAGCTTGAGAAACCAGCTCTCAAGTCCAACAGTTCTGTAGCTTTTTGCCTCAGTCAACGGCTTGTCCTGCTTGGGGATGGCCGCAAGAGTGGGTAGGAAAAGGAGGAGGACGGACGGACGGACGGACGGACGAGGCGGACCTACCTGTCACCGTGCTGCATGCTGCGAGGACGCAAGCTTCTACCAGACAGGTCTTTGTTGGCAAGGTGGTGAAAGCGCAGGAAGCACTGCGAGCAGTTGGCTTAATGCGGGGCTCAAGGGCTGAGGTGGATGGCGGCGGGCGCAAGCGGGCGCAGTGGCTAGCGAGAAAAGAGAGCCGTTGATGCGTCGCACGTGAGGTGACAAAGATGATGAATCCCCTCCGTCTTCGCTTAAGCTGACAGCATTGCAGCATAAAAATCTTAAGCTGGGAACTAAGCTAAGCTGAGCTTAAGCTGCATTAAATAGTACTGGATACACAGTATAATAGATTCTATACTAGCTTTGCTCGCACAGCCCAAAGTCCGTTAAGCTACCCCGGCTTAAGCTACCCAGCTTGAAGCCAGCTCGAGCCAGGTAGGTCAAGCACCGCGGCGCCGGCGTGCAAGCAGTCGATTCTACAGCGTGAAGACCGTACATGCGCGGAGGCGCACGGCCCAACGGTAAGCCCACACGCCGTTCGCTCCACGCACACACCCTCATCCCATGACGCGCGGCGACGAGAAACTAGAACGAGCACGAGCTCGAACGGAAAAAGGAGAAGAAGTAAAATAGAAGAATAAATATGACGGCCAGAAGATAGAAACAGTAGAATCTATGTATAATGGGAGTAAAAAATGGGATAGAAAGGCAAAGCAAGTCATTTGCGATTGACGAACTGCAGAGCGCATGCAGGGGGGTGAAGTACACGAAGGGGACTGAAAAGAAAAGAGGGAGGCGAAGAGAGAAGAGGAGGAGGGGTAGGGATGCAGGGTAGAGCATGAAGGTGAAGAGTAACACATGAATGCTGAACTTGAAAACACTCACGTCTAGCCCAAGGCAACTCGCAGCCGGGCGGAGGCGGCGGGGACCGGAAGTGCGGCGTGGCCGGGTTATCGCTGTGCCTGGCACGCCTGGGCCGGGGTGAGTCTGCTCCCGGCCAACTCCAGCAATGGCGCTTAAGCGCAGTGCACAGCCCCCCAAAGTCCGCCAAGCTACCCTCTGCTCAAACTGAAGGTACCAAGCTTGAAGCTGGGTAGCTCAAGCCAAGCTCAAGCCGACTTGAGTCAACTGAAGCGAGGGTGCATAATAAAGTAGAGGACAATGCCTAAGTTAGCAATATCAAAGCAATATAGTATGTGAAACACACATCTGAGTGAGGCAAATCAGAAAGCCGGGTAAAGGGTAGTCTCACAAGAGAAGTAGATGCCCAAAGATCGGACCGATTCGACTCTGCGAAACTTGACCATCGAACCCCGAAGCCGCCGAGCTGAGTGGCATCTCGATGTGGGCGTCGACAGCATTCATCAACTCAGTCGCCATTTAAGAGAGCACTTGTGTGATATGGGAGTTCGAGAGTACGAGATGATGGTTAAGAGTAAAGAGGTGTTGTTGCTTGTTTGTGATCCAATGAAAGAACGCGATGATGGATTGATGGCGCCAAGCATTTCTTTCTTTTCTTCCTCTTCGACAACCACGCGCCGAGCAGATGCGCTTCTCAAAGGGACACCACTTCAGAACTTCTCCCTCCACTGTTGTATTCTCCAGGACAGGCCGTATGATCATTTGAACATTGCCACTCCCGCCCCTTGAATGCCACTGGAAGCTTTTCCTTCTGCTGAAATTTTGTGCCGAAATTTGGGCCGTAGGTTGGCGGTGGGTAGATGTAGAGTGCGTTTTCACCTATTTATATTTACGCAGATCTATCATGTACTAACTACTTTCAAAGTTCTATTCAGAGGCGGTTGTCCACTCCGTGTATTTAGTACCATGTACCGCCACCGCGTTCCGGCGCACCCACCTTCTCCCGCATTCCGCTGCGGATTCGTGATTCTTTTGCCGCTGGCATCTGCGAGTGTCTGTAATGGACGTCCCGTAAAGCCCGCTTATGGACTTTCGTTCCTGGCTTAAGCGGTATCTGGAGACGGCAGTTTCTGAGACGGCAGTTTCTGAGCTGGGATTAAATTCACACCTAAGGTTACCAAAATAAGGGTCAACCCAAGTTGATCTCGAACAGTAAAAAATAGAATTAAACTAAAGGTGCATTGAAATTGGAACTTATTGTTATAGTTTCAGTTCCAATTTTGGTGCAATCAAAATGAGCTGGAATAAATTAAGTTTCAGTCGCACTGGAATTGGAGCCGAAATTTTGAGAATAGGTTCCGATTTCAATGCACCTATAGTTTACTTCCATTTTTTACTGTTCAAGATCAATTTAAGTTGAGCTTTATTTTGGTAATCTTAGGTGTGTGGCCAGTGGGTGGCGCAAAATGTCGGCCCTGTCAGCCTGCACCTAAGATTACCAAAATAAGGCTCAACCTAAGTTGATCTCGAACAGTAAAAAAGGGAATTAAACTAGAGGTGCATTGAAATTGGAACCCATTCCCATAGTTTCAGTTCCAATTTTGGTGTGACCGAAAGGAGCTGGAATAAAATTAAGTTTCGGCCGCACCGAAATTGGAACTGCAACTATGAAAATAGGTTCTAATTTTAGTGCACCTTTAGTTTAATTCCATTTTTTACTGTTCGAGATCAACTTAGGTTGATCCTTATTCTGGTAATCTTAAGTGTGATTTTTGGCTTAAGCGGGACTACTTTTGTGTATATCATGGTGTATATATATATGTATATTATTTGTGGCTTAAGCCCAGCTCAGCTTAGATTGCAGCTTAAGTTTTCTCCGTTGAGACGCTCCCAGCTTAAGCTAGGCCGGCGGGGTGACAGAAAGATGCCACAACGACGCGTCTCTCGCATCACAAATAGCTGCAGAAAACATTCAAGATACACGTTCAGAGGTAAAATGAACGAATTTCCCTGTCTCAATTATAGTGCATTCTCATACAGAAAAATCAATCTTGTCTACGCATACTTGCATTGCTCCAAATACATCGGAGATACGTCGACTCGCCTCGTTCCAGAGCCAGGAGAACCCACAAGACATCTGACGATCTGGGAAGGGCTCTATTCGCCAACCAGCTTCAGCAAGAAAATACCATACTTGAATAAGAGTGAAAATAAAATGTTTGATTTCACCCAGCCATCAACCGAACAACCCTCACCACTGAGCGCGGCGATGGAAAGACCTCACTTTTTTGTTTCTCTTGGTGGGATCCCCATGTATCAACATACTTCGTACCGTTGCCTGAAAGGCATGACCCCCTTTAAGATGTAAATAGCCGATCCCACAAGCATGGGACATGACCCCATAAGCATGGGACAGCAGCCGTGGTTTCTGGTGCCGGCCCCGCGTCTTTCGGCATAGTCTTTCCCGCGCTCCGCGATAACCTCAGTTTACAATGTACTCATCTCTGGGGACTTTCCTATAAATTCCAATGTGCCTTAGGCTTCATTGGTGGTTCTCTATCATCCTGCGGTCGGCTACAGGAACAATGGATCTTAAAGATGATCATTGCACTGTTTTTTTCCTTTGAGGAGCTGGGAACTATCTCAGCTTCGGTTCCTGATTTCACCAATGTTCTGCTTCTGTTGTGGTTCCATATCCCACAAGAAGCTCAACCGGCAGCAGGTGTTGCGGAGCATAAGCGGATCTCCGCACAGCTCTACTGCCGTCTACCTTTGCTCTCGGTTCCTAAATTCGGGGCGACATGTGATATACCACTGCTTGTAATGATGGATCGATGCTCACCCCAATTCAAGTCTCAATTTCACTTTTGTTTGCAACACTTGAACCTCAGGGCTTATTTTCGGTGCAGAACACAAGAGATACATATATAGACCTATACAGATGATGTGATCCATATGATGCTGAGAATCCGCATAGAACAGCATCCGTGGGAGGAACCCAACAATATATATATGAAACCAGATGAACGGCACTTCTCCCCGCATCGCTGTCCAAATGCCCACAATGAGAACTACTACGGCGAATTTCAAGAATCTCATCCAATATGTCATCCTCACTGCGACTACTGCCAAGAACATTGCAGAAACAGCTCAAGTTCCTTTCCTTGGCTCAACTGCCACATTATGCTTGTCAATTTCGAAGTTCCTCAAGGTAGGCTGATTCCTCTGGCAATTTGGCATCATATTTAACAAAAAAAAAAAGACAACCAGATCAAACAATGAAGAATATGCTGAGATTATGGAGCAGATTCATGAAATTATGTGTATCATTGTTCAGCTTCACTCAACCTCCGAAATAAAGGGTGTCCTTCCAATAGCGCTCTTGTATGACATTGCAAAATTCACAGAGTGGGAGAAATTCAAGGGTGAACTTGTATTAATTTAATGTTTTAGGCCAGGGCACTTGAAAAGTTGTTCACAATTCTGAATGGGCAACAGAAGGGTACTCTAGGAAAAATCAAGGGGCTTTTTAGACAGCCTGAGGCTGTAGAGCGATTGGACAAATGCAAACAGGAGTTCAGCAGGATGGTTCAATTGTTCAAGGTACATAAAACAAACCGTAATTCAATGCACATTTAAATATTCATTGTAGGCTCACGTCACCGGCTCAACCTTGTCTGAAATGGAGCAAATGAAAAAAGATGCGAAGGAGCAGCATGAACAGCTTGTGGCCCTTTTGGAGTCTGACCTTGACCTCGCCAATTCTGATCGCTCTTCAGTGAGTAGACATTAGGATGATTAACATTTTTAGCTCATGGTTGTTAGGTGACAGGAAGTTTGGCAAATTTGGGAAATAATAGGTGAGCCAGACCTGAAAACATAATCAGTGTAGCTAAATTCTGGAACAGTTCAAGATCCTTTGGTCTACTTCCACCCTTCCCTCAAATATTCCATGGCCGTGAAGCAGAGCTGCAGGATGTAGTGAATATCCTCGTACAGAATTCTGCCCACATTGCTATTCTTGGTGCAGGGGGCATGGGGAAAACCAGCCTAGCCACAGCAGCCCTCCATAATCCGCAAGTGGAGGCTAAATATACCCAGCGATACTTTATTCCATGCCACTCAAGTCCCACTTGCACTGAGCTGGCAGCAACAATTGCTGATCATGTTGGGTTGGAGAAGAGCTCAAACATGGCAAAGAAGGTTGCACATTACTTTGCCCATGCTCCTCCTTCCCTTCTGGTCCTTGACAATCTTGAGACCCCTTGGGAAACCTCTTCATCTCGCCCTGAAGTTGAAGAGTTTTTATCTCTCCTTACTGATGTCCCCCACTTGGGTCTTATGGTGAGTGATATCTGCAAGCTTATCCAACCTTACCTTTACTTTGTTGTAGATTACCCTGCGAGGTGCTGAGCGACCAAGTAAAGTCAAATGGACCCGCCCCTTCTTGGCCCCTCTCACTCCACTTTCCGATGTGGCTGCCTGGCAGACCTTCATTGATGTTACTGACGAAGGGCATGATGATTCCAGCATCAAGGAACTCCTGGAACTGACAGGGAACCTACCACTGGCAGTCAGCCTCATTGCAAGTGTTGCTGGTTCTGAAGGATGTGCCCAAGCACTTTCTCGTTGGAAATCGGAAAGTACTCGGATGCTTTCGGAAGGGTATGACCAGAGATCAAGCCTGGACATATCCATCATGTTGTCATACACCAGCTCCCGGATGACGCCAGGTGCCCAGGAGTTGCTCAGCATCCTGTCTATGCTGCCGGATGGGTTCACAGATGCCGATTTGGTACAAGTGAAACTCCCCATCATTGACATCCTTGCTTGCAAGACGACTCTCATTCAGACATCATTGGCCTTTGTTGATCAGGATCAGCACGTGAAAGTGCTGGCTCCAATTCGAGAACATATCCTGCATGTTCATCCTCCAGCAAATTCCTTGAAGCTAAAATTACGGGAACACTTCCATCAAATTCTTGATCTTTGGAACCAATTCAGGAATCTGAATGTAGCAGATATACAACCTCAAATTTCACGAAACTTGGGTAACTTCAGCACTGTTTTCCATGATGGACTTGAACCAGAGAGGCCAGATATTTTGCAGACTTTTAGGAGCATCCTGTATCTCAATGACTTCTGTGGTCGGGTTCAAAACACATATTCACCCCTTTTGCTGCAGCTTTCTGGGCAAATGCAGCATGAGAAAGACCATCAAATCTTTGGGGAGTATCTTATTCAGCTCCTGCAAAGTTCTTTCTATTTGCCTGACCTGGATTACGAGAACAAAATCACCCTTGGCACTCAGTATTTCAAATCAAAAGATCCAGCAGAACAGGGTAAGACGCCATCACTGTCATTTTAGCCTAACTAAAGTCTCACCAGCCAAATGGTACCGTGCTTTGGGAATATACTTCTGGGCGGCAAAACCAGATATGGAGAAAGCCCTCAAGTATTTCCAAAGAGCCTATTCTCTGGTAGAAAGTATTGGATACCCCACCATTGTTGGTAGCTATGCTTTAACCAACATATGCCACATCCTGCTTGTTACTGGAAAGCCCTTGAGTGCACTCACACATGCCAAGGAGGTATATCAATATGTGGAGCACATGGGGGACCTCTATGGGCAGGCATGGTCTCTCTATATTCAAGCCAGATGTCATGCAAAATTGGCAAACTATCAGCAGGGTCAATTGCTTCTTCAACAATCCCGAGACCTGTTGACTGCTTGTGGTCAACAAGAGAGTCAATTTGGGCTTAACATCCTCAGCCATCAGGCTGAGATCTACCTCCATAAATCGGAGTATCTAGAATCTCGGAAACTTCAAGTCACCATTGCATCCCGCTGCCTGCCAACTTCATATAATAGCATCCTGGCAAACTTGAATATTGCTTTGATTGATCTTGCTACTGGTGCTGGCTCAAAAATTGTACATCAAAATCTGGACAATTGTGGGTTTCATTTGAAGGCATTATATGGGTCTCTGGGTACAGTCATGTGTCTTGTAGCAGATTACACAGCTGCAGAGCTCTGCCTGCGGGATGGGGACCATATGATGGCAAATTCAATGTTCAAGACATTTGTTATTTCTTCCCATAAGATGTCTTTGGCAGAGCTATCACTCCAAGGTCTTGCAAAACTTTCAGATCTTTCCACAGAGATGAATAACATCATGACCACACTGCGATGGACTGGGATCTTCCTCGGATTGGCATTGAAGTGCAAGGACAAGCGCCAGACAATGCAAGCATTCCGCTGCCTCGGCCAGATTTTTTCAGCAGAAGGGGACAATGAAACTGCGCTCACCCTATTCAATGTTGCTCTTGATGGATTCACCTTTATGGATGTCCATCACTGGAGGGCAGATTGTATGGTTCGAATTGCTGAAATACTCAATAATCGTGGAGAGGTCATGAAGGCAGTTGAATTGTGGAAAGCTGCAAGGCCTCTGTTCAAAAGATCTTCCCAGATGAAAGATATAATTATCCATTCTCTTAACGAGATGTCTCGAATCAGTTTGCAGATATTTGGTCCCATCCTTTTTAATAGTATCTCCATTGCAGTTCCTCTACTGTAGCTCTTTGTGCAACCTGATTTTAGCTCCCACCATCTCACAGTAATGACATGGCCTTTCCTCTATCTCCACTACGGAACTTCGGATCCATTCCACACTCCTGCTGTGCTCCGGGTCAGGTGGTTGCTAAACTCGCGACACAAGAGGCATTGACTGTGCTGACATGACACGTACCTCGCAAGCTCCAGAGCCGTAATGAGCCGCAGGAAAAGACACTACTGCAGCCACGTTTCCTGCATCCCACCGATTTTTTTTCAAATGCCATTTCTTCAGTTCCTCTCAGTTCCTCTCTGCTTTTTGAATATTTCCGCAAAATATTCATGATCGACACCGATCAAATGCAAAAAAACTTAAGTCACATCACGCCCCGGCTCAAATAAATTCGCTGGAGCGAAGTGAAGGGATTTCTTGTCATGATTGATGCAAAGTTGGCAGAGATTGACTCTGCTGTTTTGGTCAAGTATGAGGCACAGCTTCAACAACTTTCAGAATTGCATGTGCCTGGTAGTGCACCAGAGGAAATATACATTGTGGAGGTTGAGGAGGAGGAGGAGGAGGAGGAGGATAAAGTGGCTGAAGAAACTGATTTTGGGGACAAGGGGAGGCAAGGAGTCTTAGTTTGAGTTGCAGTCTGGATCCCGAATAATCAGGGCTTATAGTTCAGTCTTGTTCTTTCTCTTCAACTCGCCACATTCCAGCTATTTCAGGAAAAATAAATACCTCTTTTCGATACTTATGTGTGTCATGTCATGTTCAGGCCATACCATTTTGCCCAGTATGTAATCCATTTATTTATTCATGTATTGTGTTTCCACTGTGCATGATACCAGATTTGTTAGCACAGAATTCGCAGTTAAGGAATTAAGTTAGCATAGGGAGTCGCTGTTGTGTGAGGAAATACCTTTGGATGGCTTGATTAATACAGAACTGAAGCGGTGAAGATTTTCTTGAGGTAAAAGGAAGGGAAATAGCTGGTATACAAGGAACTTAAGGAGGAGCCTTGGTCCAAATTTCTCCTACCATACCTGCTGACAAAAGAAAATGTACAAAATTGTCTGGAATATAGCCAGTACAGTGTAGCCCCACTCCTTGAGCCACCCCAGATCCTTTGCCACTTTGAATATATTCCTATCACTGGTTGAGCATTTCAATTTTTTCACTCCCTGTTTCAGTGGAAAACTTCCTTTATTTTTCATCCAAGAAGTGTATCTGAAAATGTCTGAAAATTTTAAACTTTTTACAGTACTTTTGTGACTTTACTGAAAATTGTGTGAATTTTTCACAAAAATACTGGAAAATTAATGAATTCTCCAGCCACATTTTCAGTGAAAATGTGTGAAAAATAAAGGAAGTTTTTCACCTAAAATTTAGGTGAAAATTTTGAAATGCTCACCCAGTGTACATTAATTTGCCAACTCGAACTTATCGTCAATAAATCAGAAACAGCGTATATTATGCTCCCACATACTGGTGGCGACTACGGAGGCCTGGTCGCTGCAGAAAGAATATTTCTAAAGGTGTGTTTACTTGTGTTTTTGGCCCCCGGTCCTTGTGTCACCGTAATTCTACTTGTTCTGGGCCAATTCCTCACGAACCATTACTGAAAATAGATAGAATTATAGCCATATCTACATCAGGTTCCCTGAGAATTCCAGGCAAAATATGTTGAGTGACACAAGGAGTGGGGCTACACTGTAGAGCCCAGAGCCTTATTCTATTCTTTTCAATTCAGGTTACAGATTAATATTGTCACTCATTTTGTTTTCTGGTGGGAAGCGCACACGACACCACACCACTATTGAGCCTCATCCCAACATGACGCCGCACACCAGTACTGTATACGGCAACCTGGTACATGGGACGGGAAGTATATTTAGGAAAGAGAACAGATCAGGCTTGCTCACACATTGAATCAGGAAATGTTTCTTAATGCCAGATCCTGCCAATTTATATGTAAAGAGCCACCATGAGACAGATGATTGTGTTCAGTTTCCAAACTCTAAATTACATGTTTCTCACCCTGTAAAATATCAACACAGGTTCTTGGGTTTGTTAAATCAGGGAAATGGCTTAGCCCGGAATCGAACGGGTACATAGAGGTTGCGCTTAGATGTAGTGGGAAGAGGGACTCCGAGTACTGTGAGTTATATTGTGCTGGCAACGAAATAATTCCCCGCAGTTGAATGTACAGCACATAAATTACACCCAGTTGCAGGGTGATCTTGCGTCTCCGCTCGATTGTTAGAGTCGTTGTTTCGGGGAGAAGGAGAACCGTTCAACTTGAGTCTGAGCCATCCGAATTTGGAAGTGCAGCTGTTCTTTTTTCTGGAAAGCCCGAAAAAGTTGGAATTTATTTTACAGCGAGAGCAGCTGTCTATTTTGGACCTGAAGACACACAGGATTTTCTTTGAGTCGTTTATTTCACGAAAATCACGGCTTTGCTTCAACCTTTTAACATATCCATTGTCAGGTTTTTTGGTGTTTTTTGATGCCCAATTTTGCAAAACCTCGGAAAAGAAAACTTTTTTTCTATCATTGTCCCCTCAATAACTCATCGTTTCAGAGCCTTTTCTTTTTTGAAAAACCTGGGAACCCTAAAAAATCCCTAAATCTTACAACAGATTTGTCAAAAGGCTGATGTTGCGGCCCCTGTCTTGATCATCAAGACTGGAGGCGATGATGTCCCACAAATTGATGGCATGCATTCATTTGAGTAAAGGTACACTGGGCGAATACAAGTTCAAGAAGCCTGGGTGATGGGGTCTAATGTTCCATATTAGTTTCGTGGATTCGATGAGAGGTCTGAGCCAATCATAATTCTTTTACCCAGGGATTTTTTTTTTTTCATCTGCAGGCCCATGCGAAATAATAGAAAAGAAGACTCCGTCCCGCGTCTCCTTCTATAGACAATTGGCGCTGAGCGCTAAGGGTTGGGCAAAAGGTGGCAATTTTAATTCAGATATTACTGCTACCAAGGCGCACAGCAGAACAAGTTACATTTAAATGTGTCATCCACTGACTAGGTGATTGGTTTAATATTCAACTTGAGAACGAGAACAAGAATGCTAAATAGCAGCGCAGTCCTGCATCTCCTCTTTATCCATTCGTCTACAGTGTCGCAAGGAGAATTATCAAGGAGGTCAATCTCATGCACCACTCGCTGAACCGGCACGCGATACTCCGCTTCCCAATCTTCGCGCAGAATATCAGTCCGTGAAGCCGTACTGAAGGCGCAATCAAACCTCACCTACAAACTCTGCGTCATCCTCGTGGCCATTCCATTGGTACTCGTCGCTAATGATACCCGTTCGACTCTGGTTTGAGCCATTCGCTTAGAAATACACCTTTTTGTATCTCCCAGTTGGAGACAGAGTGCGGCGGATGTGCGGTTCGAATGTTTCCGGCATCCTCTGCTCGAAATATACTATATTTATTAATGATGATTACATCTCAAGTTCCTGAGGACATGTCTGTAGGCTAAAAATAAGCCCAACGACGCTCGGTGGCGGATGTTCCCGAGTCTACCCTCAAATGTGGCCCGGCGAGTGGCTGCGATGAGGATGTCGCCCGTTCAACTCGGGTCCGAGTCATGCAGCAAAAGCCTTGGCTTTTCTATTTCTTTTTCATCCTTTGCGGGTGCATGTATACGTATACCAAGCGCGCCTATGGCTCCATGAATCTAATAAGAGATTGTAACGAAATGATCCTACCCCCACTCGCTGCCCCGAGTTGGGGGAATACCACCCGTAATTTATATATTGATTGCGGCCAGAACTATGTTGCGGGTTTTTTTTTCCAGTTCTTGTTCATCGGTAAAGATGTATGGATTTAATCTTACGCAGGTGCCCCTTAGAATCAACAGTCTGCGAATAAGCCACGCGTTGTTGCGGCTTGTTATGTTGCCCACGTGCCGACGCGTCAGTCTCCTCCCACCAGCCACAAATGCGCCCGTCGCCGCTCGTCGGTGTACATCGCATCCAGTCACCCTCTTCCTACCCCATTTACTCCATGCTTAGCATGTTTCGCCTCTCCCACCCCGCGCCCCGCCCGACGCCAAGCCTACCCTGCTCCACAAGCCCGCAAGTGAAGACCCCGAGAGACGTGGAGCTTGCCTGCGCCGCTGCGGGCGAACCACCCTACGTCTACATATCAACAGCATGACCTCACGCACTCGCGCCCGCCCGCTGCCACGCGCCCCACCGACTCGCTCGCTGCGCAACTGATACAGCAGCACTCCCGGTGCGTACCCTCGCAATGCAAACGCACGGAGACGCTAGCCGCTCATCCTCCTCGTGCGCAGTACGCCCTCTCTGTGCTGCACTTGCGCATAAAGGCGCTTGAAAGCGCGCGCACGCAGGACGATGCACAACTCACGACGCTCCTCGCACACTGCCGCGCGGCGTCATCTTCGTCTTCTACCTCCACGCCGCCACCCACTCTCAATCTCCACGCCTCGAAAAATCAACTCCAAACCGACGTAACGCCTACTGCCGCCACCGCCTTGCGCACCGAGCTCCTCGCGCTCAATTCTGCGCTCTCCTCCTCCTCCAAGACGGCGCTCGCTACCGAAGACGACTCGCGGAACTTGCGGCGTGCGCTGGCACAAGAGGAGGAACGGGTGTGGCGCGGGAAACGGGCGCTGAGGGCGACTCGGACAAGACGGATAGGTGGGTGGCGAAAATGCACAGAGGGGGTAGTGGCTACGCGGGACCCGCGTTCGACGCCGAACGTGCGCAGTGGGATGCAGAACGCACCGTGTGGGCGGCGGAAAATACCTCGTGGGTTGTTGAGCGCGCAAAATGGCAAGCAGTCCGCGAAGTTATGCATGCTGAGATGGGCGGAGCGAGGAGGAGCGGCGCGCTGTACCCCCGTTCTTTGTCGTGTGCGGCCTGTTTGGGTGAGGAGGTGTGACGTCTAGAGGTAGCACGTCTACCTCCACGGTGAGTTCGTTGTGCATCGTCATGTCTACGATGACACCCATGTTCACCTGCTCGCGTACACCTGCGATACCAACGTCGACTCGTACACGCGCTATCCGTCCGGGCAGAGGGAGATGTGCTCAGCGCTGCGGTGGAGCGGCGGCCGTGGGATGTTGTGAGCAAGGCGAGGAGGGAGAAGTGTCAATTTTCGGGTGCGTCTCTCTACATATGTTACGGTGTATTTTGTTTCTTGCTTGCGATGCTGATTGCGCACCTGTTTTCCTTGGCTGAGCTGTGTGCGCGCGCAGGGGTTTATTCGTTGGATATTCCGCGGTGCGTTGATGCGGACTGTGTAGGGGCAGGGGAAGCGTGTCGAGACGAGACAGACATCGTCCGGCCGTATTCATTGTTCTCGCTCACAAATTGTACGCATGCGCAGTCGTCCCCCTCCTCCACGCAGGCGGCCTTCTTCGGGGAGGTCAAGCATTTGACGCAGAGCGCGTTGAATGGGTGCGTGTCTTCAGTCATTTTATTAGCCCTTTCGCCTCTATTCATATCGCTTGTTTGTTTGTTTGTTTATTTGCTGGCGTACGCGGCTGTTGCATTTTTCTCTTATATCCTTGCACTCCTTATGATCTAGGCCTCCCACTTTTTTTTCGCATCGTTGATTACGTACCTGCCTTACGTTCAAATTCACCCCTCGAATTCCAATTGTTTTCTTCTCATTTCGTTTCAATTTTCATATTGCTCGCGAATCAAGTCCTCCTGCATTTACAAGACCCACATACTCATCGTTCTATCCTTCTTTAATGTATTAACCCACTTACTGATTGTTTTGGTACGGTTCACTCAGCAACGCGCTTGCTTTCTTTTTCTTTTCCATTCTGTCTCCCCGCTCGTTGTTATTTCTTTCTTCGACCCCGTTTCCCTCTGCTTCTTTAATATCGCTCAGATGGATGGAGGGGTGCCTTAGCACCGAGGAGCTCAAGCACCCGTACAACTTCGCCGCCAGCGGGACGCGGTTCCGGCCCAAAGTAATAATTCTGTGGGTATAGGACCCAGCGCGTCCCCGCCTGCTCACGCGCCCGCGGCAGCCAAACACCGGCCGTTCATCGCTATACCAGTGACATATGAGTGGACACGGAACCCGTGCAGACCTGGTAATATATATAAGCCCAGAACCAAATGGGACCCCCGTCAAAGATCCCAACATGCCGACTACCTCGAATCTCAAGAATGTCATTCAATACACCATGTTGGCCGCAACTACTGCCAAGAACATCGCAGAAACGGTTAAAGTGCCTTTCCTTGGCTCGACTGCAGCATTAGCCTTGTCAATTTAAAGTTTATTGAGGTAAGTTGATTCCCTGGCCATTGGCACAATATTTGACCAAAAGAAAAAAAAAAAGACAACCAATTTCAACAAGGAAGAATGTGTTGAGTATGGAGTGGATTCATGAAATACTGTGCATCACTGTCTAGTTTCATTCAACCTCAGAAATCAAGGGTGTCCTGCCAACAGCACTCTTGTATGACATTGCAAAATTCACAGAGTGAGTACCATTCAATGATGACATTCTATTTATTTCAGATTTTACACCAGGGCACTTGAGAAACTGTTCACAGTTCTGAATGGGCAACAAAAGAGACCTCTGGCAAAAATCAAGGGAATTTTCAGACAGCCTGACACTGCAGAAAAATTGGTAATCTGCAAGCAGGAACTCAGCAGGATGGTGGAATTATTCAGGGTTAGTCAGACAAAGTGGATTTAAATGTATATTCACATCATTGCATCCATTGCAGGCTCAAGTTACAGGCTCAATCTTGTCTCAAATGGGGCAAATGAAAAAGGATGCAAAGGAACATCATGAACAGCTGATTGCCCTTTTGGAGGCTGACTCTGACCTCACCGGTTCTGATCATTCCTCAGTTAGTAGCCATCATGCGGATGGACATTTTAGCTTATGTTGTTAGGTGACAGGAACTCTGGCAGGCTTAGGAAATAACAGGTGAGCTAAGCAATCCTGCAAACATAATCAATCTTGTTAAAGTTGGACAGCTCAGGATCCTTCGGACTACTTCCGCCCTCCCCAAAAATCTTCCATGGCCGTGAAGCAGAGCTTCAGGATGTGGTGAATATCCTGGTGCAGGATTCTGCTCATATTGCTATCTTGGGTGCAGGGGGTATGGGAAAGACCAGCCTTGCCACAGCAGCCCTACATAAGCAACAATTGGAAGCCAAATATTCATATCAATACTTTGTTCCATGCCACTCGAGTCCCACTTGCACTGAGCTGGCAGTGACAATTGCAGACTATATTGGGTTGGAGAAGGGCCCAAATATGGCAAAGAAGATTGCACAATATTTTTCTCATACCCCTCCTTCCCTTCTGGTCCTTGACAATCTTGAGACCACATGGGAAACCTGGTCATCTCATGCCGAAGTTGAAGAGTTCTTAACTCTCTTGACCGATGTCCTACAACTGGGTCTCATGGTGTGTACTGTTTTCGAGTTAATTCAATAATACATTGAACTTCCTCTAGATCACCCTGAGAGGTGCTGAGCAGCCAAGAAAAATCAGATGGACCTGCCCCTTCTTGTCCCCTCTCAAGCCACTCTCCAATGTGGCTGCTCGGCAAACCTTCATTGAGATTGCTGATGATGGCCATGACAATGCCAGCATTAAGGAACTCCTTGAACTGACAGGGAATCTCCCACCGGCAATCAGTCTCATTGCAAGTGTTGCCAATTCTGAGGGATGTGCTTAGGCACTTTCTTGTTGGAAATCCAAAAGTACTCAGATGCTTTCAGATGGGTATGACCAGAGATCAAGTCGGGACATATCCATCATGTTGCCATACACCAGTCCCCGGATGACCCAAGGGTCCAGGAGTTGCTCAGCATTCTTTCTATGCTGCTTGATGGGCTCACAGATGCCGATTTGGTGCAAGCCAAACTCCCCATCATTGACATCCTTGCCTGCAAGACAACTCTTATTTAAACCTCATTAGCTTTTGTTGGTGAGGATCAGCACCTGAAGGTACTGGTCCCAATTCAAGAACATATATTCCATATTCATCCTCCGGCAAATGCTAAAGTTACGGGAACACTTCCATCAAATTCTTGATCTTTCAAACCAATACAAGAATCTCAACATAGCCCATATACTCCCTCAAATTTCACGGAATTCGGGCAACTTCAGCACCATTCTAGAGGATGGAATTCAACTCGAGGGGTCCAATATTGTCCAGAATTTTAGGAGCATTCTGTTTCTCAATCAATTTGTTTATCGGTTTCAAAACACATATTCTCCCCTTTTGCTACAATTTTCTGGGAAAATGCAGCATTGGAAGGACCATCCAATATGTGTGAACTATCTCATTCAGCCACTGCAATGCTCTCAATATTTGCCTGACCTGGACCTCAGAAGCAACATCACTCTTGGAACTCAGCATTTCAACTCAAAAGATCCCCTGGAACAGGGTAAGACACAATCACTGGCATTGTGTTCACAACTGATTCTCACCAGCCAGATGGTACCATGCTCTGGGAATTTACTTCTATGCTGCAAAGTCGGATTTTGGGGAAGCCCTCAAGTATTATCAAAAGGCCCATTCTCTGGCAGAAAATATTGGATACCCCACCATTGATGGCAACTATGCTTTGGCTGGCATATGCAACATCCTGACTCTTACTGGAAAGCCCTTGAGTGCACTCACACATGCCAAAAAGGCACATAGATATGCTGAGCACATGGGGGACACCTATGGACAAGCATGATCTCTCTTCCTTCAAGCTGAATGCCATGCAATATTAGCAAAACTACCGGCATGATCAATTTCTACTCAGAAAATCCAGAGGCATGTTGACTGCTTGTGGTCTACAACAAAGTGCCTTGGATCTTATGATCCTGAATCATCAGGCTGAGATACACCTTGTGAAATCTGATTATCTGGAATCTCACAAACTTAATGTAGCCATTGCATCCAGCTGCTGGCCAACTTCATATTTTTCCATCCTCGCCAACTTGAACATTGCTTTCATTGATATTGCTACTGGTGCCAACTCAAAAATCAATCGTCAAAATGTGGACCTTTGTCGGTTTCATATGAAGGCATTCTATGGGTATCCTGCCAGATATTGTTGTCTTATAGCTGATTATATAGCTGCTGAACTCTATCTTTGTGATGGGGCCCTAAACACCGCAAATGCAATGTTTCAAAAATGCTTTGCATCGGCTCTGGACATCAGAACTCCTATGCACTGAAAGGGTTGGAGATCTTTCCACTGGAGTGAATGGTATCTCAACTACACTCCAATGGGCTGGAGTATTTATTGGCTTGGCATTGAAGTCCAACGACAAGCACCAGACAATGCAAGCATTCCGATGCCTTGGCCAGATCATTTCTGCTGAAGGTGATGATGAGACAGCACTACCCTACTGACAAACATTTGGCAAACAACATGATACACTGGACATCAACATCTGCCAATGGCCACCGGTAATCAATGGTGGCCATCGGTGGTCACCACTGAACTTTCCAGCGGCGGGTATATTACTCGACAACCCGCCGAGGTTCGTCAGCAGCCGGTGCTGACCTCCGTCAGCCGAGATCGTCAATTCACCGCCACCCACCTTCTGCTCAACCATGACCTGTGCAATACCAAGTAGAAACATTGTATAACAGTACAAATGAAACATGGTGATACGGGATTAAGGTGGGCTTCCAGATTTGGGGACACTTTTGGGCCCGGAACTTCCATCAGGATGCTTCGGGAAAGAATCTAGGCATCCAAATTGACCACCTATGAGCTTTGGGAGCCACCATTACCATATTTGAGCTGAAAGAGTCCCGATTGAGTCGAAATCATGCCTGCGCTCGCTTAAATTATGAAATGACGCACGTGTTTTGGTTTGTGGGCCCACAGGAACATCACTCCCATGCTGTCACCGATTGAATGAGGCCTCGGATTGCCTTCAACGCTCATTGGAGGCGTTGAGGGCCGCGTACCGGGGATGAAACAAAGGTCCATCTATGCCAGAAGGGGTCGGCATAGCGTGGTGAAGTCCGGTGCTGCCGACGCATGTCGGCACTGTTCTGCCGACAACCCTGCGGAACGCAGTGCTTGTATATATGCTCTTCAGCTTGTTCACCTATGTGCATGGCAGAAAAAATGGTACACTAGACCAATTGATTTTCTCCTTCCTGTGCTGGAAAGGAAAAAAAGAAGCGGATAAAAATTTGAAACTCTTCGCCCCAAATTGAATGGGTGACTTTCTCCTCGTACCCGAATGCGATGCAAAGGAATTAGAAGAAAACACAGGACCATCCCTGCTACCGAGCATTATTTCTATTTTTTTTTCTTCCTTGAAAATGCTCTCATGCAGTCTGCAATGCATTTAAACCAGCTGCGGCTCATTTCCGGCCACACACCTTCGAGAAAAAAAGAAAACAGATCTGGTGCCTCCCGAGTCCATTTATCCCTCACTCCAGATCTTGTGGCGTGATCACAAAATATAATAAATAAAACAAAATAAACATGCTCCTCATACCCCTACCTTGAATGCATAAATATGAAGTACACTATTGAGTTTGGTGGATATTTCGAATTATTTGAGGCTGTATCAGTGACAGCTTGCAGGGAATGGTAGTTAATTTGCCTTCACACACTTAATCACTGGGTGACTTTCCATAAGCATATTTTATTCTGGGGAATATCCGAGCTTCTTTGAGAGTGCCAGTGATGGCATCAATCGATTTAATCGCCGTTTTCTTATGGGAAACCCCTCAAATGAATTTATTTAGTCCAAGCATTTTTACTTTTCGCTCCGAATTCGATTAGGATTGACAGCTGTTTGAAGCTCAGGTTCGTGCCAAATAACGCGTCAACAAACACGCTCTTCCTTGCATACTCCTCGCACAATCCAACAACTATGGATCTTGACACCCTGATACTGCTTCAACACAACGAAGAGAACAAAACACATTGAGTGCGGACACAATTTTGTGGTCTTTATGGTACAGAGGTTCGGACTTGTCAGGGAGGCATCAGGTCAAGTAGACTTTTGTTGAGAGGGAGACTGCCATAATGGATAGCAACATAGAGCAGGAATATATAAATAATTTCTAGAGAATAAGCCGGAAGGGAGCTATCCAGCCCTGGCACAGGGTCCGGCAGGCTGAGGTATGTCGTGGCAGAAGAAGCCGATGATGCGACTATGACACGAATCCCAATTGGGAACAATGATGGGAGTAGCAGCCGGATTCGTTATATTCTCATAAATGCTGAGGATATGAAAGTCTGTACAGGGGGTAGGTACCCCCTCTTCAGATTTCTATAGATTTGAATAGATCTGCATTAAATCGTGTACGTTTTTAGCACATCAAATTGATGGGGTCCTGACAGCTGACTCGGCATCGCGGCGGAAATGGCTCAGGTATTCCCTCAGAATATTTTATGCTTATGGAAAGTCACCCACTATTGATGTGGGTAAAATGAATAAATAGGGAGGCTACATACTGGACAAAAGGCAATTATCTGGACATGGAATGCTGTGGACACCAAGAACAGGTGGGTAGGTATTTGTCAAATATGGGTAGAGTTGTGGAAAGTTAAAGCGAAAGAACAACCAGGCAAGGTAGCTCAAGATAGATCTGTCGGACCAAAGTCAGTAGGATGGGAGGGTGAATATCTAGAATAGAATAGATATTCTATATTCAAATATTCATGCAAGGCTGATATAGAGTCACGAAGTAACCCTAGCGAAGCTACAAAGAAGAAGGAGAGGGTGGGTGGGCAGAAAAAATCAGAGGATTTGGGTAAGTTTTGCGGTGGGAAGAGTGCTTTTGGTTTTGCGGAGTTTAAACGCAAGAGCAAAAGTGGTATGACAGCTGTGGCAGTATGTGATGAGTGATGGGTCCTGTCTAATCTTATCGCTACCTTGCCTCAGCTAACAACTACACTGAGTATTCTAGACCAGACCACAATTCAAAGCAAGACTCCATGCCTTCCCTTGTCCCTGACATCACTTCCTTGAACCAATTCATCCTCTTCCTCATCCTCTACGATGTATGCCCCCTCTGCTGCATCAACAGCTACATGCGATTCTAAAAGGTGTTTGAGTTGTTCCTCATACTCGACCAAAACAGCAGAGTCAACCTCTGCTAGCTTTGCATCAATCATGACAATGTCCCCCATCTGGGAAGATCTTTCGAACAGAGGCCTTGCTGCCTTCCACAATCCAACTGCCTTGATGACCTCTCCACAGGCCTGTAGTATATCTGCCATTCGAACCATGCAATCTGCCCGCCAGCGATGGATGTCCATGAATGTGAATCCATCAAGCGCAACATTGAATAGGTTGAGTGCTGTTTCATGATCACCTTCAGCAGAAAAAATCTGGCCAAGGCATCGGAAAGCTTGCATTGTCTGGTGCTTATCCTTGCACCTCAATGCCAGTCCAAGGAAGATTCCGGTCCATCGCCGTGTAGTTTGGATATGATTCATCCCGGTGGAAATATCTCCAAGCCGTTCTAAACATGGGAGTGCCAGGTCCGGGAAATCCTGATATGATACAAAACATTTTTCAAACAGTGCATTTGCAGTTCCAAGGGCCCCATATCGAAGCCAGAGTTCAGCCGCTACATAATCAGCTGCAAGACTTGCATGTCTGCCAGCATACCCATACAATGCCTTCAAATGAGACTGAGTTATGCTTAGATTTTGGCGAATGTTTTTTGATTCAGCACCACTAGCAATATCAATGAAAGCAAAGTTCAAATTTGCCAGGATGGCTTTGTATGAAGTTGGCTGGCAGCTGGATGCAATAGTGACTTGAAGTTTGCGAGATTCCAGATACTCAGATTTCACAAGATGTATCTCAGCCTGGAGATTCAGGATGTCGAGCTCCATTACACTTTGTTGTTGACCAAGAGTAGCAAGTATGTGTTGGGATATTTGTAAAAGATGTTGAGCATGCCAATGGTTTGCCAGGCGTATGTGACAGATTGCTTGAAGAAGGAGAGACAATGCTTGGAAATAGATGTCGCCCATGTGCTCAGCATAGTTATGTGCCTTCTGGGCATGTGTGAGTGCACTCAAGGGCTTTCCAGTAATAGTAAGGATTCTGCATATGCTGGCCAAAGTATGGGTGGCAACAATGGTGGGGTATCCAATACTTTCCGCCAGGGAATAGGCTATTTGAAAGTACTCCAGGGCTTCTACAAACGCGAGCTTTGCCCCCCTGAGGTGCATTCCCAGAGCATGGTACCATCTGGCTGGTGATAAATTAATGAGGTGAACACAATGGCAGTGTTTGTGTCTTACCCTGTTTCAGTGGATCTTTTGATGTAAAATGCTGAGTGCCTAGAGTGATGTCGCTATTGAGATCCAAGTCAGGTAAATAGTCCGTTGTTTCTAATAGCTCGATGAGATATTCCCCAAAGATTTGATTGTCTTTCCAATACAGCATTTGCCCAGAAAGGTGCAAAAAGAGGCGTGAATATGTGTTATGAACCCGGCGATAGAAGTGATTGAGAAACAGGGTGCTTTTGAAATTCTGGATAATATCAGGCCCCTGTGGTTCAAGCCCATCATGGAGAACAGTGTTGAAGTTGCCCAAATTTTGTGAAATTTGAGGCTGTATATCTGTTACATTAAGATTCTTGAATTGGTTCCAAAGATCAAGAATTTCATGGAAGTGTTCACGGAGCCTTAGTTTCAAGGCATTTGCAGGAGGATGAATATTTAGGATATGTTCTCGAATTGGAACCAGCACTTTCAGGTGCTGATCCTGACCAACAAAGGCTAGCGCTGTTTGAATCAGAGTGGCCTTACAGGCCAGAATGTCAAGGATTGGAAGTTTGGCCTGCACCAAATCGGCATCTGCAAGCCCATCTGGTAGCATGGAAAGAATGCTGAGCAACTCCTGAGCACCCGGGGTCATACGGGAGCTGGTGTATGATAACATAATGGATATGTCCAGGCTTGATCTCTGGTCATACCCATCTGAAAGCATCCGAGTACTCTCCAATTTCCAACGAGAAAGTGCCTTGGCACATCCCTCAGAACCAGCAACACTTGCAATAAGGCTGACTGCCAGTGGAAGATTCCCTGTCAGTTCAAGGAGTTCTTTGATGCTGGCATCATCATGGCCTTCATCAGCAACCTCAATAAAGGTCTGCCGAGCAGCCACATTGGAAAGTGGCTGGAGAGGGGCCAGGAAGGGGCAGGTCCATTTGACTTTGCTCGGTCGCTCAGCACCTCTCAGGGTGATCTAGAGGAAGTTCAAGGCACTATTTGATAGACTCGCAAACCTCACTCACCATGAGACCCAAGTGGGGGACATCAGTCAAGAGAGATAGAAACTCTTCGACTTCAGAGCGAGATGAAAGGGGTTCCCAAGGGGTCTCCAGATTGTCAAGGACCAGAAGGGAAGGTGGAGCATGGATAAAATAATGAGCAACCTTCTTTGCCATGTTTGAGCCCTTCTCCAGCCCAATGTGATTTGCAATTTTCGCTGCCAGCTCAGTGCAAGTGGGGCTCGAGTGACATGGAACAAAGTATCGATGTGAATACTTGGCTTCCACTTGTGGATTATGGAGAGCTGCTGTGGCAAGGCTGGTCTTTCCCATGCCCCCCGCACCAAGAATAGCAGTGTGGGCAGAATCCTGCACTAGAATATTCACCACATCCTGAAGCTCTGCTTCACGACCATGGAAGATTTGTGGGCATGGTGGGAGTAGACCAAATGATCCCGAACTGTTCAAGAACTTCAGCAAGATTGTTGATTGTGTCTACCGGCTTGGCTCACCTATTGTTCCTCAAACTTGCCAGAGTTCCAGCCATCTAACAATCATGAGCTACAAATTTCAATAGCCATACTTTGCTACTCACTGAGGAATGATCGGAACCAGTGAGGTCAGAGTCAGTCTCCAAAAGGGCAACAAGCTGGTCATGTTGTTCCTTGGCATCCTTTTTCATTTGTCCCATTTGAGACAAGGTTGAACCTGTAACTTGAGCCTGCAAATGATTTGAATATGCATTGAAATACATTTCATCTGATATACCTTGAACAATCCAACCATCTGGCTGAGCTCCTGCTTGCATGTTTCCAATCTTTCACCTGCCTCAGGCTGTCTGAAAAAACTCTTTATTTTTCCTAGAGTGCTCTTTTGTTGCCCATTCAGAACTGTGAACAACTTTTCAAGTGCTCTGGAGTAAAATATTAAATGAATACAATGTCACCATCAAATGGGACTCACTCTGTGAATTTTGCAATGTCGTAAAGGAGTGCAGTTGGAAGAACACCCTTGATTTCTGCAGTTGAATGAAGCTGGACAATGATACATAGGATTTCGTGAATCTGCTCCATAATCTCAGCATATTCTTCTTTGTTCAATCTGGTTGTCTGTTTTTTTTCGCTAAATATTTTTCCAAGGGCCAGAGGAATTGGCTTACTTCAATAGACTTTGTAATTGCCAAGCACAACACAGCAGTTGAGCCAAGGAAAGGCACTTTGGTTGTTTCTGCAATGTTCTGGGCAGTAGTCGTGGCCAGGATGATATATTGGATGAGATTCTTGAAATTCGCTGCAGTAGACATGGTGGGCATTGATGAAAGGGAGGATTTCCATTCGTCTGGGCTTATATATATATTTGGTTGGGTTTTTTACGTGAATTATCAGTGTGATATGAATCAAACAACATATACATAGTATACGTGTCTTCTGACATTTCACATCGGAAACAGATCCACCTTTAAGTGCTATATTTCAACTGCCGTAAATGGGAATAATACTCTTCTACTTGTGTTTTATTGAGGTTCAATTTCGTCTCTACAGAAATGCCAACCTCGGAATTTAAGAACACAATTGGCACAAACTCAAGCTCTGATCACAGGTACCGCCCTTCATTCTTCGTTTCGTTCCTCTTTCTCTTCTGCCACTTGTGTCTTTCCTGTCTACTCTGGCCGGGGTGCTTGCTGGCTCTACCTGGGTACCCATACGATAGGCAGGATTGTCGGTAATCGGTCGGCAGGCATGATTGCTGACGTCGGAGTCTTATTTGTGACCCACTGCTTGACTTGGTGTCCTTCTCTGCCACGGATTTGGCTTGCACCGGGTTCTATGTGTTCCTATGTGCGGTGTTAAATCCGTCGAGTCCCCAGAAGATGTGTGATTCCTTGGACGATTCTAGCTCTATCTCCTTCCTATTTCCTCCTTTCGCATGCAATATATCCAAATGTCGCCACTTGGTGTCATCTGCCATTTTATAATGGTAAAGCACTACTGGCTCTTTTCTCGGCGTGCGGATGCCGGTAAGTAATGGAGAGGCAGATAAGTAGATATTTTTTTAGATTATGTCTGAAACAAAAACAGCTCCCGATAGCCACCAGAATGTGATGTGAGTGTAGGTATCGACACCGTATTCGCCGTGTTACAAGCCAACATAGCAGTATACTGCCCTGGGAAAAGCACAATAATGGGTGCGAGGTGAGTGAGCACGGTATCAAGTATGAAAAGAAAAGGAATGACGAAGTGGGTGAGATCAAATCGAGGAAGCAAACACCACAAAAACGCGAGAGCGTCCCTCATACTCCATACCAAAAAAAAATACAGCATAGCGAAGAACGAATGCCCCCTCCCCAAAAATAACGAAAATGCAATGAATGAATGAATCGAAAGCAACTCATAATCTGCGTAAACTACCCCTCGAGGCTATACGCCCAGCCCGTGTCTCTGATACTGCGCGCGGGATCATTCCTTGCGTTTCTGGGGCATGATTTAACAATAATAATAAAAAAGAGGGGTGTATGTGTCCCAAAATTTAAAAGACTCTTATGAAAAGCCGTCTTATACCCATCTTATACCCAGATTATAAGGAAGGTATAAGAGGATATAAGATGTGTTTCACATCCTTCAGTACATTATCTGAGGTTCTAAGAGGAAAGATCCTTCATAAGAGGTCATAGCCTTGAAATAAAAGTTGGGACATGGAGTGTGAACGGGAGTGGAAGTGTAGAAGAGAAGGCAGGTAAGCGCCGAAGAAAAAAGAAACAACGCCAATAAAAAACTCCGTGATGAAAGCGAGAAAGAAATAACTCACCCACCCGCCCACCCTCCATCCCCCGGGCCCATCCTCCATCGTCCAGCTCTTCCTTACGCGAATATGCAGACATTGTATCTGTCAATAATCGGCAAATAAACTCAGTGAGTATGCGCAAAACGAAGAATTAATTTAATTAAAAAGGAGAATAAATAGAAGAGCAGTCGCGCCAATGCGCAGACACTAAATACGCCGACATCCAAATGCACAAACCAACCGACGATACGCATAAAAACAAAAGAAAGAAAGAAGGAATTAGAGAAACAGCGCACCCATTCAACGCACTCTGCGTCAACTGCTGAATCTCTGTCAATGAGTCCGCCTGCGTCGACGAGGGGGGGAAGATCTGCGGGTACCCAACGCCATCGCAAAGTAAAGAGGGGAACCAACGCACCTGATCAGAACTCCTCTCTCCGTGCCCCTCCTCCACGGCAGGGAGCGCAATCTCCTTCCCTCACCGCCGGCGTCGAACTCTCCGCCTCCAGCACCGGCCTCACCCGATAAAATGAAATGCCCCCCCCCTCTTCAGCTCCACCACCTCGGCGTGCAGCGCACGCCGCTCCTCCTCGCCCTTCACCTCCATCGTTTCACGCTCCGCCTCTCACTGGGCTTTCACCTCCTCCCTCCGCGCTCTCTCTACATCGCACTTGCTCTCTTAGTGCTCCCATGCGGCGTTCGTGTTCCCCCGAGGCGCATTGTGCGTCGAATACGGCGCACCAGTTTATACGGACCGAGTAATCCGCGTCTCGTCCCGCCGGGGCATTGCTGACCATCCGCACGCGCTCCTGCAATCCCGCTTCTCTCACTCCTGCAGCGTGAACCGCCGCACGAAGGGCACTCACGCGCCCCTCCGCCTCCTCCAACTCACCCTTCAGCTCCCTCGCTTCAGGCTCGCCCCTCTGCGCGGGGATCGTGCTTGCGCATTAACGCGCGCCTAGATTCGTCCTGCGCAGTAACCAACGCCGCATTGGTTATGAGGAGCACTGATTTGTAGCAGAGAAGCCCGGCCGCGCGGAGGCTTAGGCGGTGCGCAATGCGGGGAGGTTGGTTTCCAGTTACGGTGGATTTGATTTTGTATGGTACATATTCGAGAGTGGAGCGCGTCGGTGGCGGCGGTGGAGGTGATAGCAGACGAGGATGAAACAGCGGCGTGTTTCAGGAGGGGGTGAGCCGCACGGCGACCTCGCTGCGCGCGCTCTAGGGCGTCGCAGCCCGTGTGCAGCATCGAGTGGGCGGTGCTGCCGATGACGAGGACGGAGAGCCGCTGGTGATGGTTAGTTTGCCGGAGGTAACGCGCGCGCAGGGCTGGCGTATCGTCGATGCTGTTAGGGAGATGAGGGGGACGCATGAGCGGGCGGGGGAGCGTCGTGGCTGTTGACGTCGCCGTAGCTGCAGTAGACGTAGACGGTAGTGGACGTAGACGCGAAGTAGTATGGGGACGCGGGGTTCTGCTTGCGGCGTTGTCGACCGCCGAGGTGGAAGGACAGAATGCAAGACTCGGGCAGCGGTGGAGGCGTTAGTGGCTGGCGGGAAGAGATGGGAAACTTTGACGCGTCGCACATGAGAGACCAACTGGGTCTTGGGGCCAATGCTGACGCATGGCAGTACGAGTCCTTTTTCCTTTTCTGACATTATTGGCACTCCGATTGAAACCCCATCATAATTGATCATAATAAATATCAGCTCTGATTTACCGGTCTATTCAGTACTTAGAATCTACGTCGTATCTTTCAAATAACTCCAAGTGGTGCGACAGCCAAGATATGACTTCCATGTCCTTTGGAGACAAAGACACAAAGACACAGGAAGGTCGGCACGAATAATTTATTAATGCGCAACTTGAAAAAGGGCGGCGAAGTAAAGCTACCGTTTTTTGCACCATGAATTTGGGCAAACTCCTTGATGAGGGGCATGTCCTCGCACCCAAGGAAAAGGATACGGAGGTGGCGAAGCACGGAATTATCTTGAGATAGCGCGACGAGGTCGGAGAAGGTGTTAGAAACGAAAAAAGTCAATCAAGACTTTCAAGGCAGGTGAAAGCCGAGTATAGATTGAATAGGGGGAGGGGAGGTAAGGCGGGCCCCTCAGCTTCAGATAAGTAACGCCCTTGAAAGCTGTGGCGCACTCGATAGCACTGCGGACGTCAGAGGTCGAGTCGAGGGTGATAGCGAGAGACGTGATGGCGGGAGCAGAAAGGTAAGGCAGGAGAAGCGTTACTGTGGGAGCATTTCCAAAAGCGACGTCGAAACGTGTCAACTGCGGCAACAAAACGGTGGGCATCGAGCCTGGTGGCAAAGGACGCAAAACATGGATAAGGTGCATCCCTAGATGCTCCAACAAAGGCGCGCTTCTGAGGAAGGCGACAAGGACTCCGAAATCAAGATGATATGCTCTGATATTATGAAGAGCCAATGTGCAGAGGATAGGAAAAGTAGGCGTCTAGGACAGCGGAAATAAATTGCCGTGTAAGGTCAGACTTTCAAGCTGTAACAGTCGTGATGGAAACCAAGGGCGAGGCTTCGGAGGGCCCTCGAGGGGGACCCCCAAGAAAGAAAGCAATTTCAGAGAGCGGAGGGCGTCGACTGGATATTTTTCTAAAGAAAAGCGCAGGGCCGACAACACAGCTCGGTCGTCAGTGTGAATTTCGAAACTACGGATCCTGGTCGCGGCGGGCAACACCAAGCGGGCAATATCCGAGGTTAGGACGGCGTAGTCATGCACGTCGTGCTCGGCGTCAATTTTACGAAGAGAAATATGTATATCGACCAGGGAGAGGCCCGAACGACAGATGGCGGTGGTGACGGCCTTGAAAGGCAAGGATGGGGATATATAGATGGATGTCCAAAAGAGGCTATGGGATCGAATGAGGAGGGCCCATTCAAGGCACACAGCAGAAGTGCGTGCGCGAGCTTGAGCCATAGAGAAGTAGTTTAAGGGGCCCGAAAAAAAAACAAGCTGAAATATAACGAATATAATTTCAGGGCTTAGTTTTGCCATCAACGACAGAGGTTTGTATGGATGTAGACATTCAAGTCCCTGAGATTGGCAAGCAAACGGAATAGATTGTGGCTGTTGTCGTGTCCGAAGCGGGAAACGGGATGATGTTCCGATAGCACCAATTTTGAAATGGTCGCCAGGATGACGGAGCATCTCGCCAGGCAAGCGAGATCGGCGTCGAGAGTGAGCAACACGCAAAGAGTGTGAATAACCGGCAAAGGGACGTGAACACTGAACAAGCATATCTGCCATGCTTGAGACACCTCGAAAGGTGAGGTCCAGCATGTGAAGCAGTACAGGTGGCGCAGCGACGATGGATCCCGGGATATAGTTGAAAGGTACGGCATCGATAATGAGGCACAATTCAGTTGAATGGGCCAACAATCGAATGACATCAGGCCAATTGATGGTGAACGTAGAAGGAAGCTCTACGACGTTGTTGTTGAATCCGGATCCGGGATGTCAAATGTGAAAAAGTTGGCTGGCGTACATCAGCAAGCCGGATGGTAAGCCTCCAGAAAGGGATGAAAGGGACTCCAAAGGGCGCTTGACGACGCCAAATCGAAAAGAACCTAAAGATGTTGGAACAAAGTGGCGTAAATCATGCGAGATGATAACAACAGTCATCACACGCAAAGTAGCAGGATCCGCGAAAGCAATATCCTCCAGAGTGACTTCGAGAAGCGTGATGTCGTTGAATTCCAGGGGCAGGTCGACATAACGGGAGAAATGGGGGACAACGATCCTCAAAAGGTCACGAAAATGTTCCACAGACATGTCATCCGCTGTTTGTCTAGACGGCACCCTGATAAGGACAGTAAGAGGCGAATGATTCGCAGCACGGAGCCAGGCGGCAAGCTCGGAAAGTGGAGTAGTAGATGTGATGAGAAGGCGGGACCATAATGAAGAAATGTTGAACAACCGACGATGAAACACGCAGTTCAGCGTAGACCGAAGGGCAAGGAATTCCTCCATATAATCATGAACGTGTAGCTCTGGCAACGCAGACAACACCGCGAGAACGATTTCAACAGCAATTGGTTCCAGCTACACAAGTTTTGAGAAAAGGGATCCACCTGAGTACACAGACCATACTGAAGACATGGATAACAGGGCAAGCACTACGAGGAATATCAAAAAAAAAAAAGCGGGCCATAATAGTCAAGCAGCAACGTACAACTTGAAAACACGAGAACAGGGTGCAAGTAAAATAAAGCAACCAGGCCAAATCTAAAAAGCAAGGTTATATCAATATTCAAAAGAGCGAAATAAGGACAGACAATGAGACTCAGGAAGAAAGGACAGAGATTGCGGCAATCAAGGAAAAGAGAAAAAACTGGCATCTCCACAATCAAACACCTCAAGCAACTACATACCACCACCTCCATGTAAGCAATAGAACACACCGTCGTAATCAGAAGCGGCTGCAAGGACACCACATTTACAATAAGTCACGAAAAGGTCAAGGATGCAATGAACTGGCTGGTAGATAATCACAATGAGGTGACCACAATCGAACGAGCATACCCAGAAGGAGAGAAAGAGATGGAGACATCGGAGACAACCAGAGCCAGAGATGAAGGAACCAAGGACTAGTGGCCAGAAACAGGGTTAACGACAAAGGAACATAGAACTGAGATTAACACACACATGAACATTAATAAAGACCGAATCTGGTTACCGAAATCCGAAATCCGAAATCCGAAATCCGAGTGGTCACGTTTCAAGAGAAAAGCAAGGACCTCTACAACGTGGCAACAACAGATATAGAGGTCACATTTCAAACGAAAACAAGGTCCCCTAGAATAACAGTACACGTGATGACTACGGATATTGATCCGAACAGATCAAAGAAGCATACAAGCCGATATTCGGCAAAAACCAACTGCCAGCCAGAAAACGGCTATAATACATCCAGTTTATTTGTAAAAAAAGATTTCACGGATAATCAGAAGCAATCACTCATGAATCAGGAGTCAAAATAATATATTACGATACAAAAACGCTAAAGCGACCTACCTAAGAATTTTGATAGGTTGGATGGATTGATCAAAAGCACATTTCAAATCAAAGTTGTCCATGACGATTTCTCTGGTGGTAAATGGTGACAAGAACGAGACCTAATAAATTAGGACTCGTAAATAGGGCACAACATCGCGTCTTTTCTTTTAGGACTGGCTCTCATGTCGTGGTGCATGAGTGGATGCAGTAACTATGAACGGAAGGAAACACAATTTACCCTGACATATACAAATTACGGGCGATATTCCTTCTCTGCAAGCGGCATTCACGATGGCAAGGAGGTGCAGGGGCCAGTCGCGGAGTTTGACTTGTTAGCGAGCAGAACAGGGTGTGGAAGATCGTAGACATCGTGGATTTTCTCGATCGCAGCTGTGCCATATCTGACTACTGTACTTTAATAATCAATTCAACAGGGGGGGTGACGCGTGACCACAAATTCCAGTTCGACAATTCGACAACCGCAAAATTTGGCGTGACTGACCAGAAATTTTCGACAAATGGAGCCGAAAATTCGTCGAAATCGAGCTTTTTTGCGTGATTTTGGTGTGACAAACCAAAATTTTAATTCAACAGAGCCCTGGGTGACACGTGACAAGCACCAAATTTCAGCCTCGACAGACCCCCGCGTGACGTGTGACTGTCGAATTGATTATTAAAGTACAGTACGTTGAGGTCTTTGTGACAGCAACAGCCGCCGAAAATGTGGGTGCAGAGGTTGGACTGCTGCAAGGTCTGTATGCTTGTTGTTGAGTGTTTTGTGCTCAATCCAGAGGGCTTGAAGCTCGTGCTGCGCTCGACACAGATCAGATTTGAGAGATGATATGGTTACTTCCAGTTCCGCGATTCGTGCATCTTTTTCTATGATTTGGGAGTTCAGTGATAGTCTTTTGGCAGGAGAATCAGTGGAAATGGTCCCCAAGACTTGTGGCTGTGTGTTATCGTCGTCGCCGCTCGAGGAAGTGGGCTGCTGATGGAAGCGCTGACTGCAGCTCTGAAGCCGGTTACCGCGCGGCATCGAGGCCACAGACCATTGAAGATGATGGTAGTCGATATATACCAGCATTCAGTCGTCATAAGATATATGACCGGACAATTTGAGGCCTATAGTGAAGTAGCAGAGAGGACACATCGAAAAATTGAGGTTGTGACACATGTCACCTGGAGTGACAACGCGCGTCAAGCCAGGCTGGCATAAAAAGCCTAAGGCTTGCTCAAAACTGAGGGAATCCTTGTACCCTCGCTGGGAAATCTTCAGATAAATGGTGTATCTATCATCGTCTGAGGCCAGATTTTCCAAAAGCTAATAGATTCTCGAGAAATTCATTAGGCTAGGCAGGACTTCAGTAGCTCCCAGATGACCTCAGGTGCCCAGGAGTTGCTCAGCATTCTGTTGATGCTACCAGATGGGCTCACAGATGCCCACTTGGTACAAATCAAATTTCCCATTGTCAACATCCTTGCCTGCAAAACGACTCTTATCAGGACATCATTGACCTATGTGGACCAGGATCAGCACCTGAAGGTGCTGGTTCCAATTCGGGAACATATCTTCCATATCCATCCTCCCGCAAATGCCTTGAAGCTAAAGCTACAGGAACACTTCCATCAAATTCTTGGTCTTTAGAACCAATTCAAGAATCTCAATGTAGCAGATATATTTCATGAAATTTGGGCAACATCAACACCGTTCTCCATGATGGGCTTGAATCAGAGGGGCCCGATGATGTCCAGATTTTTATGAGCATCCTCTTTCTCAATCAATTCTATGTTCGGGTTCACAACACACATTCACCCCTGTTGCTGCAGCTCTCTGGAAAAATGCTGCATTGGAAGAGCAATCCAATTTTTGGGGAATATCTTATTCAGCTCCTGCAAACTGACTATTTGCCTAGCCTGGACTACAATAGCACCATCACCCTAGGCATGCAGCATTTCGAATCAAAAGATCCACTTGAACAAGGTAAGACACAATCAGTGTCCCTGTGTTAACTCAACTAATTTCCCACCAGCCAGATGGTACCGTGCTCTCGGAATGTACTTCAAGTATGCAAAATCAGAGCTTACCAGAGCCCTCAAGCATTTTCAAAAAGCCCATTCACTGGCAGAAAGTATTGAATACCCTACAATTGTTGGCCATCAAGTTTTGGGTAACATATGCAGCACCCTGATGCTTACCAGACAGCTCTTGAGTGCACTGAAATATGCCAAGGAGGCACATAAATATGCTGAGCACATGGGGGACATCTATGGACAAGCATCATCCCTCTACTTTCAAGCCAGATGTCATGAAGCATTAGCAGACTATCAGCTTGCTGAACTTCTTCTCCAAAAGTCCAAAGACCTGTTGACTGCTTGTGGTCTGCAACAAGGCATCTTGAATCTGTGGATCCTGAATTTTCAGGTCGAGATACACCTTGTGAAATCTGAGCATTCACAATCTCGCACACTTCAAGTAGCCATTGCATCTAGCTGCCAGCCATATTCATACAGTGCCTTCCTGGCAAACTTGAACACTGCTTTAATTGATACTGCTACTGGTGCAGATTCTAAACTCATCCATCAAATTCTTGACAGTTCCCAGTTTCATTTGAAGGCATTATATGGGTTGCAAGCAAGAGAAATATCTCTTGTTAATTGTGCAAGTGCTGAACTCTGTCTCCAAGATGGGGCTCTTGAGACAGCAAATGCAATGCTTGATAAATGTTTTGCATCAACTCAGCATAATACAGCCATGGCACTCCTATGTGCTGAAAGGCTTGGGGATCATTCCACTGGCATGAATGTCATCTCAACCACACTCCGATGGGGAGGAGTACTCCTTAGCTTTGCTCTAAAGTGCAAGAACAAGCCCCAGACTATTCGATCATTCTGATGCCTTGACCAGATTTTTGCTGCCAAAGGTGACAACGAAACCGCACTGAGCCTATTCAATGTCGCTCTTGATGGATTCACATTCATGGACATCCACTGATGGAGGGCAGATTGCATAGTTTGAATTGCCGATATACTGAATAGTCGTGGAGAGGTCATGAGGGCAATTGAATTGTGGAAGTGGCAAGGCTTCTGTTCGAAAGATCTTCCCAGATGAAGGATATGATCAAGATTGATGCAAAACTAGCGGAGGTTGACTCTGCCTTTTTGGAAGAGTATGAACAACAACTTTACCGACTCTCAGAATTGCATGTGCCTGGTAGTGGACCGGAGGAAACATACGTTGTGGAAGAGAAGGGTGAGGATAAATTGGCTGAAGACAATGGTTTCGGAGACGAGGAGAGGCAAGAGGTCATAGTTTGAATTGCAGTCTGGGTCTCGGTTTGTCCGGGTTTGTGTTTTAGCCTTTTTGGTCTTCTCTCCGGCTTTCCTCAGCTCCAGCTATTTTTTGGACAAATACGTACCCACCTGTTCCTTGGTTTGCACAGCATGTCATGTCCGGTTCATAGCATTTTGTCCAGTATGTAATCTTATTTATTCATATATTGTGCAACCACTTCGCTTGCTACCAGTTTTGTTAACACACAGATCCGCGGTTGATTGCGGTGAGAGATGAAACTCATCTCGGGAGTCGGGGGCCTCATAGTGGTTGATGCCGTTGTGTGCCAAGAAATAAGCCACAGAATGGAAGTTCGGGGCAGTAGCACGATAGTCCCGCATCTTCATCTTCTACCAATGCAATTCTTTGTTGCCCGGTCGATTCGGGCCGATCCGGGCCCGAGTAAAAAGTGTTATTACTTCTTCTGTGTTCACTAGGCAAAGGAGTTGAATGGAATTCTATATACAAGTGACGAATAATTCATGGTAGACATTGTTTGAGAAAATCACATGTTCTACTTGCGTCTGGGGCATTTGAGGTGACTACTTTTGGGAGCTTCTTCCAAGTTCGAGTAACCTTGAATTTCTTTACGGTGAAAGAAGCTGTATTTATTTTATAGTTACAAAAACAGTGGAAAGACAAGTGTCTGTCAGTGGTGTTCGGTCTCACGAATTTATGCATTGCAGTACGGGTACATGCATAGGATAAAGGTAAGCCCAAGGAGGCCCGGAGCCACCTTTCCTCCCAATAATGGTGGGAGTGGTGAATGCCGAAGAATGTCGCCGATTCTATTTGGGTCTGAGCCACTCAAGTGAAGTGGCGCCTTGTTTTTTGTGTCCTGGCAAGTCTGGATTACCCAATCATTTATCATTGGCGACGCTCAAGACACACAAGCCATTCATCCGGGCCTCCACTATCCGTGACTTTATTAGGATTACGAGTACTTATGAAATAAGTATCGTCCCTTTCAAAACTCAGACCACCCCTTTTCTCGATTTTTGAGACTAGTGACATTGATTGTTGAGGGACTTTTTAATGGCTGTGTTGTGATAAATTGATGGCAGTGCTTAAATTCGCTTCAAATATTTGTAGTATTTTTAGTGGCTGTAATGTTTGGCTTGTATAAATTAAAAGAAAGGTAATTAAATAATTGTCTACTCGGCTACTACTGATTCTGTATTGTTTAAGAAGTTAAAAATGAGCCTCTTATTCCTGTCTTGGTCCTCCCCCTGGCCATCTCGTCCGACTCGGACGAGATCTGCCTCCGTTTGGTGCTCTGCGCGGGTTTTATGTGAACCATCTGGATGGTCATAGCTGCCATTCTCTCGGCCACTCGAGTATCCTGTGAATGATTAGCATGGGTGGCAATATGATATTGGATTTTGTACCCTCAAAAAAAAAAAAGGAAGTACGAGGTCCTGCCGGGCGCAGCCATGGCCCTTTACCCCAAGTTCTTTTTTCGTTCACAGCTGCGGGACCCAGTAAAAGATAAGAAAATATGCCTTAGCGGCAGCCCCGCAGCTCAGTCCATATAAGAGCCAGGCATGCAAATACACCACTCGAATGTAATATATGCAATTGAAAACGGCTCGGTAGCAGAATGGTGCTGCATCTCCTCTTGATAGTTCATCGTGGATGTTAGAACTAGGACAGCCATCGGGCATCTCGGGAAAGCCGCTAGGAACATTATGGGATTATTTAACTCGGTGTATTTTCTTACAATGAATTTAACTGCACTGATAGTGGACCTGATGCAAGCAGAAATTCGCTCGTTCGACTCTGGAGTGCACTATTACATGGCAATGTGATTTTTGTTTCTTACACTTAAAAAAGATCGTGGTGTCTGTGCCCTTCCATATAATTACATCCATACGGGTTTTTTTTCTCTTTCTTCTCTTGTGCAGAATTTATTTCTCACTTGTGATCCCAGTCTGTACAAGTAAATAATTTGGTAAGGACAGGAAGCTTCCCAATAACTGCGTGCTTCGCGGATGATGCGAGGAGAAAGTCGCCCGTTTGATTCGGGCAAGAGCCTTTCAACGCAGAAGTCTTTTTTTTTGTGTTCCCGGGAACATGTAGATCAAGTAGGAAGCTTCGGACAATCCAGGCATGGATGGTAGCGAGATAGTCATCCCATTTTCGCACTACGGTTGTGCATGGTTTGGTTTGTTGGGAGTTGGGACAATATCGCCCGTTTGATGCCAATCCACTTTGTATATATCTTTGAAAGCGTAATTTTTTTTTTTTTACGTGCACTGTGCACCATGGAGCAACAGTACACTCCTCGTTGAAAACAGACACGGGTTGTTGTGCTCTATTTGCCCACCCACGTGCCGAAGCGTCAAAAGCTGCCTCTTCCCTGCCGCTCCTCGCCGCTCCAACCTCGGTTCCCGCCCTTTCGGTGCTGTCCACGGAGAAACTTGTTCTCTCGTAGCATACACAGGTGGCATGCGCCTCGTCCTCCCACTCTCCGCGTGCTCACCCTTTAGTTTCCCCACGCAATCAGGACATCGCGCCTCCTGCGCACGCACGCCTCGCCCGACCCCAAGCGCCGCAACCTCGCGATTGTCGAAGAAGACGCTGCGGGTTCCCCATGACGCAGGGCTCTCTCGACGCCGCGCATGGGCACTGCAGCCAACTAACTCAGCAGCCAAGCTGGAGCTACATCTACGAGTACGCATAATATGACTTAGCGCCCGCGCCCGCTGACCCACCCGCGCCCTCAGCCATCCTCGCACGTACGCTCCCAAAGCAAATGTATCATCTCCGGCAGCTCGTCGTTACCCGCAAGAGTACCCACCGAAGAGTCCCCCCTCTCGCTGCTGCACTCCCGCCTCAAGACGCTCGAGCGCGCGCGGACCCAGGATGCTGCCGGGCTCCTCTTCGGCCCCGCTCCCGCATTACCTCCACCGTCGCCACCGCTTCAAATCCATCAACTGCAAAACCGCGCAGCGCCGCTGTCGCGAGCGCCGAGCTCCGAGCGCCCAAATCCGCGCTCTCCTCGCCCAAGCTGGCGCCCGCCCCTAGCACTAACGAACGGCCGGACCCCAACACACGTTAACGATGGTCGTGAATAGCGGCCGGCAACGAGAGGGGAAGGGAGGAAGGGAGGCAAGGGAGGTGAAGCGGGATCTGGAAGAGGCGGAGAATGAATCGTGTGAGTGAACTCCTTGCTGAACTGAGGAACTAGAAGCCTGTGTGCGCGTGCTTAACATCACGCAGGCGACACGGGACGCCGCGCGCGACGCGTTTGAATATCAGCGCAGCGCGTTCGACACCGAACACGCAAATTGGGACGGGGGGTGAGTGGTTCTGCCTTTTTTGTTTGTTATTGCCTCCCTCTATTTGCCTTCCCCCCTTTCTCTTTTTTTCTTTATCTTGGGCGGGACACTGTGTGTTTTGTGCGCGCGCAAACGACGCCCGCATTTTCATTACTATTCTCTTCTGGCCTGCTTCATCCATCCGCATGGTCTTTTATTTTTATTTATCTCCTACACGCGCCCTTTTTTTGACGCTCCGTTCACCCCGTCTCAACTCCTCCCAACACACCCTCGAAACCCGGAATGATCCCGCGCGATCTCGCACCTCTTCCGCGTCGCGGACGAGCTAAACTGGGTACATATCCACATTTGAGGAGGAGTTTGTCGAGTTCCAGAGTAGAGAGCTGTAGAGCATGCCACCGTTCCCCAAAGATCGCCGAGGAAATGCGCGAATTTAAACAGGTTGTCGTACAAAATAGCTACGCGCATTCAAATGAGGATCGTTTCTATTCGTCCTGGCACCGGAATAACAGATTCGCAGCACCTCACCCTGTAGTATGTAGCACTTCCGGCCCGACCACAAAAACGCCGCAAATGGGGCGTCAGGAGCCTGGAAAGCACCGTTGTGTGTAGTCCAATATGCAATCCTTTCAGCAGCGCAGGGCCCGCCTCATTTCAAAGCACAAAAACGGTGAGCATAAAAATGTCGATCCGGTCCGGGGAGAGCCAGTGTTACAAGTGCCATTAGTGACATATCGCGGGCCTCGTTGCAAGATATCGCGGCTCTACATACAGGGCGACAATATGGTGTAACAAAAAGAGAGAAGAGCGAAGGAATACGATATGAAGCCCCCAAAACGACTCGCTGTCTCCACAGACCGCAGACCCCGCGCCTCGAACGTCGAACGTTTACTTACGCCCGGCCCTTGATTCGGAGCGCGACTACCAGGCGGAAGAGGTGCGCGACCGCGCGGGGGATCGTTGCTTTTGTTTGGGAGGCTGTGGAAGGAGAAATATATTGAATAGCGAAACGAAAGAAGAAATCTTAGGTGTAGAAGAGAGATGGGATGAGATGGAGAAAAGAAGCCAGGGTGTAGAAGGAGGAGAGGAATATGTAGAAGTGCGAGGGTGAGGAGGAGGGAAAAGGATAACACCAACGCAATAGGAATAAGAGGAAACCAGGAAGCAGAAAACCCGCCCATTGTGTGCAGGGAGGTGGGAAACACATCAGAGATGCGACGCTCAAACATAAATAAGATCGCATAGAAGACGGAAAAAAGATGAGAACAATTTTTAAAAAGTACTCACCACCATCCAGCTCTTCCCGCTGTCCGTATTCCAGCACGCGAGTATGTAGACGATGTACCTGTTTATCCAAATGAATCAGTGAATAAATTCAGTCGGTGCATGCACGAAAGAGTAGGGGAGTGGGAGGAACAATAATTAATTACGCCGAGGCCAGATGAACACGAAGCACACCAGAAGAAGAATAAGCAGGCCCATGAACGAATAATAACGAATGAAGGATAATTCTGCATCAGCTTTTTGATCTGCGCTGCAAAGTGCGTCGGAGAGGGAGGGAAGACCTACAAGCGCCGTGGGTCAGATGGAGTAAAACAAAATACGCGCGATGTGCACGCAGTGAATGAGTCCGATGCGAAACCAACACGGAGCGCCTTCACCGTGATGCGCCGCGGAACGAGCACGACACCGACGCGGAGCAGGAAACTCTGCATGACAGGAACTCGATTAGTCCGAAATAAAAACCGTCGCCACACCAAAACCACAACGCGCTGCAGTGCGACGTTGAGAAATGAGAAGGGGAAACGAAGTGTAGGCAGAAAAGAAAGTGAGGGAGAACAAATAATATGGCAGAAGAGAGCCCGGACGCGACCAGTCTGCGAGGTGATGGCGAAAGTGGCAGAGAAATGGACCGAATAAAATGCGAATGAAAACATCCATAAAAACAAAAACCAATTAAAGAAAGCATCATGCACCCAATCAAACGCACTGTGCTCCAGCTGCTGAATCTCGGTAAAGAGATCCGTCTGTGTCGAGGAGGGGGGAAGATCTGCATATGCGTGTGTTAGTTAAAATAATATACGTGCAGTTAGTTCAATAATGCGAAGCGCAGGCAGCCGATAGGTCTGACGCGGTGCGAAACGAACAAACGCGGACCGCGCTCGACACCGAGAGGTGCCGTGAAATAAATCCCACCACGACACGCTGTGGCACAGCTCAGTGCAGTCCGAAACGAAAATTCGCTTTCACGCCAACATCAACAACGCGCCGAAAGAGAGGAGATGCACTAAACCCAACTACCGCCCCGCCCGCCTCGCCCCACTCATAACATCCCCGATCTCCCGCTGGCCCGAGGAGGGCATGCGCGCGCCCGGTAGAGCATGCTCTGCCTTGGTGTCCAGCGCGCGCGCGCCGCGCGACGTCGTGGACGTCGACTCGACATACCCGACTCCATAATAGAGTCCGATCCCAGCGACACCAGCCCCACCCCCACACTCAACACCGACTGTTCAAGAGATAACTTGAAAGCGACTTCACCCGATAAAAAAAACCCGCATATTACCACCGCCGCGCCCATCCTGCCTCCCTCGCGCCGCTTGTGCTATCTCCCTCGTTCCGCATCCCACGCTGCGCATGAGGCATCCCAAATGCGTAAGTTGGAATAACCGGATTTGATTTCGCGGGGTGTGGATCGGAGGTGCCACGCGTCGGTGGCGGCAGTGGATGTAGCAGACAAAGGAGACTAAGGAGATGCGGTGGCGGACTCGAGGAACATCGCTAGCCGCAGGCGTTTTGGCTGCGCACCCTCTCGAGCGTCTGCAAGCGCGCGTGCAGTGTAGAGAAGACGTATGCGTTGAGTGCTGCAGCTGGTGATGACGAATTCGAAGCCTGTTGGAGATGGTGTGTTGGCCGCAGGGAACGCGCGAGTGGAGGCTGCAGCATACCAAAGGCGGCTGAGGCGAGATGAGCAGCGCGCTGGTGCTGCGGGCGGTGGGCGGGAAGGGGAACCTTGTCCGGCGCTGGCCTCGTTACTGGTACTCGGGCAGGCAGTCGTACTACGTATAGGGCGTGGACGTAGAGCCAGTGGTCGCATGGGACGACGGCTGCACGCTGGCCGGTGCGGCGGGTGGCGGCGGGCGCGGCTGCACGCCGGGACGGACCATGACGTGGTATTGCTCGTAGACGTAGACGCTGAGTTATTCGCATGCAGGGCCCGCGGCACGGCGACCTGGTGTGCGCGGCGTCGTTATCTCCGAGTTTGCGCTTCGAAGTCAGCTAGGGTGAGGCATGGTGCGGGGCGTGCGGAGGAGGAGGCGTGGTATCCCCAGTGCGTGGGTGAGTATGCGTGGAATGGATTGAGGACGAGGGTGGGCGGATGAACGAGGCGTACATACCTGCCACCGTGCTGTATGCTACGAGGACACGAGCTTCTATCGGATAGGCCTTCGTTGGCAAGGCACAGGAAGCACTGCGTGCTGCAGCGGGCGGGATGCCAGGCGGATGGCGGCGAGGCGCAGGTGGCTGGCGGGAAGAGAGACGCGCGCACGGTCGCACGTGAGGTGACAAAGGTGCCACAACAACGCGTCTCTTGCATTCACGGTGCACGAGTCGACCAGGAAATCAGACTGGCTCCCCCATCTTTCATGAGTCATCGGCGCATTATCGAGCCTTCTCTTAAGTTTCTCAAGCTGCAAAATAAACCAATGATTGGGAATTTCTAGAGAAAAGAAAAAACTCTAATTTAAATCTGTTTGCATATCTTTTAGGACGTAAATAGCAGCTCATACAAGCATGAGAGTCGGTGTGCCAGTACTCTCGGCAACCGTAGTTTGTGGCTCTGGGGTCTACCTCATATTATCATACAGAGTCTGGCGTCATTCGGCATCGTGCTCCACCATAAGGCCGCAGTTTACAATCTACTCATCTCTAGAGACTTTCCTGTAATTTAAATGTGCCTGACAGCGAACTCCCTCCACGAGTCCTTATCATCCCGCGGCCAGTTACAGCAACAATGTCCCTTAAAGATGCAAACTAATTTGGGGGCGGGGAACCATCTCATCTTCTGTTCTGGACCTCTGCTGCGGATTGCTGTAGGTGGCACACTGAATTGTGATGCGGCGTGCATACCAAGGAATCACCCAAAAAACGAGAATCATTGGCGATTCCTGGCTCCTCCGAATTTCGGCTTGCGAGACAGAAGAAGATAGCTCTGATTTAAATTTGGTCGCATATCTTTTAGGACATAAATAGCAGATCATGCAATCATGAGAGTCTAAGTCGGTGTGCCAGTAATCGCCGCAATCGTGGTTTGTAGCTCTGGGGTCTGCCTCATATAGAGTCTGGCATCATTCGGCATGATCCTACGCGCTCCGCCATAAGGCCGCAGTTTACAATCTATTCCTCTCTAGAGACTTTCCGGTAAATTTAAATGTGCCTGACAGCGATCTTCCTCCGCGAGTCCATATCATTCCGCGGCAGGTTATAGCGACAATGTTCCTTAAAGATGATCGTGGCACTATTGCAAACTAATTTTGGGAGCGGAGAACCATCTCATCTTCTGTTCTGGATCTCTGTTGCGGATTGCTGTAGGTGGCACACTGAATTGTGATGTGATCTTCTCCTGTGATTTTAAGCTCAACCGGCCGATGTTGTGGAACATCAGCGGATGGCTGTATAGTTCGCCTGTCCCCCCCCCCCCTTTATTAGCTTGTTATCTGGGTTCTGAAATAATGGTGATAACAATGTTTGTACTTAAGGTTCACCGGGATTGAAGTTGTGTTCTCACTTTTGTTTCCAACATTTAAACATAGGGTTTATTTTCGGTCCAGAACATTAACAGAAACCTATACTTGGATGTATGATGTGATTCATATGATGCTGGGAGTGCTCGGACAAGGGTATCTGGGTGATGACACAGGCAAAAGATATATAAGCCAAGGTGAACAGCCCCCATCCATCCTCTCCCCATCAACAATGCCCACAATGCCAACTACCGCAAAGTTCAAGAATCTCATCCAATATACCAGCTTCGCAGCAACTACTGCCCATAAAATTGCGGAAACAGCCCAAGTGCCTTTCCTTGTCTCGACTTCTGCATTGTGCTTGTCAATTACAAAGTGCATTGAAGTAAGCCATTTCCTCTTGTCATTGACACCATATTTAGGAACAAAATAGACAACTAAATTGAACAAGGAAGAATGTGCTGAGATTATGGAGCACATCCATGAAATCTTGTGCATCATTGTCCAGCTTCATGCGACCTCAGGATTCAAGGGTGTCCTTCCAATGGTGCTCTTGTATGACATTGCAAAATTCACAGAGTGAGTGGAAGGAATTTGAGGGTGAACTAGTATTAATTTTAATATTTTACACCAGGGCACTTGAAAGGTTGTTCACATTTCTGAATGGGCAACAGAAGGGTACTCTAGGAAAAATCAAGGGACTTTTAAACAACCTGAGGCTGTAGAACGATTGGAAAAATGCAAGCAGGAGCTCAGCAAGATGGTTGGATTGTTCAGGGTTTGTCAGACACATTTTATTTCAATACATATTGAAGTTATTGGCTTTTCATTGCAGGCTCAAGTTACAGGTTTGACCTTGTCTCAAATGGGGCAAATGAGAGCAACATGAACAGCTTATGGCCCTTTTGGAATCTGACTCTGACCTCACCAGTTCTGATCGCTCCTCAGTGAGTAGACATTAGGCTGATTAACATTTTTAGCTCACAGTTGTTAGGTGACAGGAAGTTTGGCAAAATTGGGAAATAATAGGTGAGCTGGACCTGCAAAACACAACCAGTTTAGCTACATTCTGGAACAGCTCAGGATCATTTGGTCTACTTCCACCCCGCCCACAAATCTTCCATGGCCGCAACACAGATATCCTCATACAGGATGCTGCCCACATTGCTATCCTCGGCACAGGGGGCATGGGAAAGACAAGCCTTGCCACAGCAGCCCTCCATAATCCACAAGTGGAGGCTAAATATACACAGCGATACTTCGTTCCTTGTCACTCAAGCCCCACTTGCACAGAACTGGCAGTTACAATTGCAGATCATGTCAGGTTGGAGAAGGGCTCCAACATGGCAAAAAAGGTTGCACATTACTTTGCCCATGCCCCTCCTTCCCTTCTTATACTCGACAATCTGGAGACCCCTTGGGAAAGCCACTCATCTCGCTCTGAGCTTGAAGAATTTCTATCTCTCCTGACTGAGGTCCCGCACTTGGGTCTCATGGTGAGTGATGTTAGCCTATTCAATAATCACTTGAAATTGCTGTAGGTCACCCTCAGAGGTGCTGAGCGACCGAGCAAAGTCAAATGGACCAAGCCTTTCTTAGCTCCCCTCAAGCCACTTTCCAATGAGGCTGCTCAGCAGACCTTCATAGAGGTTGCAGATGATGGGCATGATGAAGACAGCATCAAAGAACTTCTTGAGCTCACAGGGAATCTCCCACTGGCAGTCAGCCTCATTGCAAGTGTTGCTGGTTCTGAAGGATGTGCCCAGGCACTTTCTCGGTGGAAATTGGAGAATACTCGGATGCTTTCAGACGGATATGACCAGAGATCAAGCATGGATATATCCATCATGTTGTCATACACCAGCTCCAGGATGACTTCAGGTGCTCAGGAGCTGCTCAGTATTCTTTCTATGCTACCTGATGGGCTCATAGATGTTGATTTGGTACAAGCCAAATTGCCCATCATTGACATCCTTGCCTGCAAGACAACTCTGATTCGGACATCATTGGCTTTTGTTGACCTGGATCAGCACCTAAAGGTGTTGGCTCCAATTAGAGAGCACTTGGGGTAAAGGGCCGTGGCGGTGCCCGGCATGCAACTCGTACTTAAATTTTTCTTTCTTTTGGAATATATGAAAATGAAGTGGTTCACCAGGGCATGGGATAAAATGATCATGCATTAAGGTCCGGATCGCGAACAAAGTATTTCAGGCTGAGTGATCACAGTGTTTCCGAGGTGTAGCGAATGTAATAAACCATCGGGTTCGCAACTGGAACCAGTCGAGAAATTCCGTCGTGGTACCATATCGCACCGTTAGGCTTGGAGCCGAGAGATAGTTTATAGGAGGGAGCGAAGACAGAAAGGAGCGGTCGCCTGATCGGGATACGCATAAGCCAATAATAGGAGCACTGTTGACGGCGTAAGGCAAATTAACAGTAAGCCAAGAGCAGCATGGATAGATTCAAAGAGTAGTGAAACCAGATTCAAAGGTCATGCCAGTGGTCAAGTTGGTTATGGAGTCTCTCATCTTTTTGGACAGCACTCAGACGAAGGTATGTTCACTAATGCTCATCAAGGCAATGGAACAGTGACGGAGAGGAGCGAAAGACGGAAAATGCCGAACAGGGGACCTCGGCAGGGTAGAACAAAAAACTTTTTTGTTGGTTTTCACCGAGTAACTCCTATTTTTCCCCGAGTAGGTAAACAAGAGCAATTGTACAGCCGCTAATTTCATTAGAGTTATTTCTAATGGAATGGGTAAATGCATTAGACAAAAATTATTTATCCTAGATTCCATCTGAATTTACTGTTATTTTCTGTTTAAATGACTTGAGAAAGTGTCAGATGGGGGTCGAAATTGACGAGGACAGTACCTAAAAAAACAGCAGTCTATGTAGGCTTCTCCGTCATTGCACTACCAACGGCGCTACCAAGGCTGTAGTTGAGCGTGATTAGAATACTCTGGACGGACACCCACACCTGAATGAATGTTTTATTTATGGATTGCTGGCCCGTTGCGTTCACTGTGTCAATGATGCGCCGGACCTCTGCCTGCGTGCGTGTTCTCCGCCTCGCAATAGTTGCGCGAATATGGCCGAAGTAGGGCTGTGCGCCGTGCCCGTCGCACCTGTTCAACGGGTTCCGTGCGACCGGTATCCGACCCGTTCCGTCGGTGGTTGGAAAAAATAAACGACGGGACGGATTGGTGAGCTGACGGCTGTCGAAATGACGGCCGTTGACTGTTGTTGACGGGCGACGTGTCTGGCCGTAAAAACCATAGAAATCTTCGCACATATTTGGCGATTTTGGCGTCAAAATGGGCTCCCTGCCTACTAAAGTTCGCACACCGGTTGCTAGACATGAGCTCTCTCATACTGTCCTTTCTTGGAGATTGGTGATCAATTACCATATCTGGTTCATCTCACATATGATTTTCAACTCTTGCTTCAACTTGATAAGTTATATTCAACTTGATTTATATTCTTTCCTGATCAAGGTGGCACTTCAAATACACACAGAGTGTCGATAATGGTCCCATTTTGCTTGCTGGCCTGCTTTCCTGGAGCCAGAAATGTAAATTTCAGCTCTAGTTGACGCAGAATTTCGACTTCCTCAAAGCTTTTGATTCAACTGCAACTTTGAGGTGAATTAAAGCATCTTTCTGCTCTACTTACATTGGTGCATTAACTTTCGCAGAACCGAGCCCGTTCCGTTGGCCGTGACGGCCGTCCCGTCACCCGTCCCGTCCCGCCGAGGAATTTTTCAACCACTCGACGGACCGTTGGGTAACGGTTCGGGCCCGTCACTCACCCGTCGAAACGACGGCCGTGCCCGTCACGGGCACGGCGAACAGCCCTAGGCCGAAGCGAGTTTAGTCAGCATAAGATGGAGATGTGCACGCGAACACACGGCGAGGTAGTGGACAATCATAAAAAATGTGCTGCACAAGTCTTTCTAGACGTCGAGCGGCCGTAAACTCATGCCCACGTAACGTGATGCAAAAATCTGTCGGATCATTCCGAATGCGATGACAAAAAATTTTTTTACATTGTTTGCGCATGTTGTTATTTTTCACCGAGTAGGGGGTATTTTTCCCCGAGTACGTAAACATGTGCAATACTCAGCCACTAAATTCACTAGGTTTTTTTCTAATAAAGCGATAAAAACGACTTCACACAGCCACTAAAAAGTACCTCACAGTTTTTTGTCACTGACCCGAATTAAGGTCCCCCGAGATATGAAAGAGACGATCCTTATTACATAAGTACTCGTAATATTCTCCATGTTCATCCTCCCACAAATGCCTTGAAGCTAAAGCTACAGGAACACTTCCATCAACTTCTTGATCTTTGGAACCAATTCAAGGGTCTCAATGTAGCAGCCATACTCCCACAAATTTCATGAAATTTGGGAAACCTCAATACTGTGCTCCATGATGGACTTAATTCAGAGAGCTCTGATATTGTCCAGAATTTTACAAGCATCTTGTACCTCAATGACTTCTATTCCCGGATTCAAGGTACATATTCACCCCTTTTGCTGCAGCTTTCTGGGAAAATAGTGCATTGGAAAGAAAATCCAATTTTTGGGGAATATCTTATCAAGATACTGGAAATCTCGGAACATTCACCTGCCTTGGATCTCACTAGAGACATCATTGTCCTAGGCACCCAGCATTTCAAGTCAACAGATCCACAGGAACAGGGTAAGGCACAATCATTATCATTGTGTTCACTCAACTAATTTCTCACCAGCCAGATGGTCCCGAGCTCTGGGATTGTACTTCCAGGGAGCAGAGCAAAATTTTGTGGAAGCCCTCAAGTGTTGTCAAAGAGCCTATTTTCTAGCAAAAAGTATTGGATACCCAACCCTTGTTGGCTACCAAGCTCTGCGCAACATATGCCACATTCTGCTTGTTACCGGAAAGCCCTTGGGTGCACTCACACATGCCAAGGAGGTATACCAATATGCGGAGCACATGGGGGACCTCTATGGGCAGGCATGGTCTCTACATTCAAGCCAGATGCCATGGAAATTTGGCAAACTATCAGCATGATCAATTTCTTCTACAAAGATCGAGGGACATGCTGGCTGCTTGCGGTCAACCACAAAGTGCCTTGGATCTGCTCATCCGCAATCATCAGGCTGAGATCCACCTCCTGAAATCGGACTATCTGGAATCTCGCAGACTTCAAGTTGCCATTGTATCCAACTGTCAGCCAACTTCATATGCTAGCATCCTGGCAAACTTGAATATTGCTATTATTGATATTGCGACTGGTGCTGACTCAAAAATTGTGCATCAAAATCTAGACAATTGCGGGTTTAATTTGAGGGCGCTGTATGGGTACAGCGTCAAATTCATCTCTCTTGTAGCTGATCTTGTAGCTGCTGAGCTCTGTCTTAGAGATGGGGCTCCTGGAGCTGCGAATCCAATGTTTGAACAATGTTTTTCATTGTCTCTTGAGATGAACACAGAGCTGGCACTCCAGTGTGCTGAAAAGCTTGGAGATCTTTCTACTCACATGAATTCTATCCAAGCTACGCTACGATGGGCTGGGATCTTCCTTGGACTGGCATTGAGGTGCAAGGAGAAATTACAGACAATGCAGGCATTCCGCTGCCTCGGCCAGATTTTTTCTGCTGAAGGTGATGATGAAACAGCACTCACCCTATTCAATGTTGCTCTTAATGGATTCACCCTCATGGATGTCCATCGTTGAAGGGCAGATTGTATGGTTGGAATTGCCAATATACTGAATAATCGTGGAGAGGTCATCAGTGCAGTTGAGTTGTGGAGGGCAGCCAGGCCTCTGTTCAAAAAATCTTCCCAGAGGAAGGATATAATCAAGATTGATGCAAAGTTAGCAGAGATTAACTCTGGTGTTTTGGCCGAGTATGAGGCCCAACTTCATCTATTTTCAGAATTGCATGTGCCTGGTAGCGCACCAGAGGAGCCAAACATTTCAGAGGATGAGGAAAAGGCCAAACTAGCTGAAGGAAGTAATTTCGGGAACAAGGGGAGGTAAGGAGTCCTGGTTTGAATTGCAGCTTGGGTCTCCGATTGTCATGATGTGTATCTCAGTCCTGTTTTTGTTTCTGTTCAACTCTTCCTCAGAATCTTTGGACTATGCCCAGGTCATAGCAATTTATGTAATATATAATTTTTGTATTCATTCATATTTTCAGGTCTAGTAAAAACTGTTTGTACTTCTTTTATGTTTACGCGGCAAAGAGGCTGCATGGAATTCTATATACAAGTGACGAACAATTCGAGGTGGACATTGTTGCAAGGAGGAAATCAGATCTTTATTCGCGTCCGAGCCATTTGAAGTGAGTAAATTCTTTTTGGGGCTTCGTCCAAGTTCGAATAACCGTGAAGTTATTTTACGGTAAAGGAAAATGTATTTATCTCACAGTTATGTACAGAAATAGTGGACAGACTAGGGAGAATTTATGAATTGCAGTACAGGTACATACAATAGAGTCAGAGTAAAGATAAGCCCAAGAAAGCCCAGTGCCACCTCTCCTTCCAATAATGATGGGATTGGTGAATGCCAAAGAATGTCGCCCGATTGATTTGGGGCTGAGCCATTTTGTTTTTGGTTCCGGCAAGTCTGAATTTCCCACTTGCGTATTTATTTATCATTAGTGACACCGAAGACACAAGCCATTCGTCCGGGCCCCAGCTATCCGTGAATTTATTAGGGGTTTTTCTTTCGTTCATAGGTGCAAGACCCGGTAAGGAAATAAAACACGCCTCAGCGGCGGATTCGCGGCTCAGTCCTTGTAAGAGCCAGGCCCGCAAATACACGAGCTGAATGGAGTAAAGCCGTTTCCAACATCTTTAGCACTGCAAGTTCCGACTCAGAAAAAGGACACTCTGGATATGTAGATATAACAATTAATTGCGACTGCGTACGACAACAGGTACATAAAAGCTCAGGACGCCCTACCTCCCTGAATCTGCACCTGCTTGCGCACCGTGCCGACCGTCGTAACGATTATCACCATCAGCCGAGCCATCATCTTTGAAATGAATAATAATCAAAACGAATAACTAGAACGCACCTTCGTCGCAAACCACCACCACTTGAGCGATTCGTTCAGGTACACCGCAAGCTGGGAGAGATTTTCAAATATATCCGACTTATCATGTTGAAAAAGAAAGAAAGACGCACCAACGTCTTCGAAATCCCGCCCACCGAGTTCTGCAGCAGGTAACCATGGAACATGTACATTTTTCTTTCCGCCCGAAAGGAGAGAAAAAAGAAACAGAAGGATGACAGGCCAGAGCGCAACGCACCTTGGCATTCCGCTACAGTACATGCTCCTGCCCCTGCGCACCAACGCAGCGACCACATCCCCCAGCGCGCTCAGACTGCCTTGGGGCGCTCACCTACACACCTCTGGCACGCCTCCGCCCATTTCGGGGAAGAAAACGCCCGGGAACGGAAGTCTATCACAAAATGAAAAGAACACGAAGGGAAAAAAAATGAAACTCACAGACGATCCCTCGGCCGTGTACACTCAGCCCTTGTCCCCGAGCTCGTCCGCGACGCGGAAGAGGTACGATCGAGTGCGGGAACATTCCTGCGTCGCGCGATCTATGGGAAAGGATGTCCGCGAGGGAAGGGACAAATGAATGAAGATAGGCAAGTGCAAGCGAGAGTAGGACCTGAGTTGAAGGAATGAAAAGTCAGGTGGGTCGCCATCAAAGAAAAAGAAAATAAACACGCGTGAAGCTGAGTGAAAACGAAGGGGAAGGGAGTCCAATAAATCCGCGATCGTTCGCAGGGATGTTAGAAAGAGGGCCACCCCCGAACTGGGGATCACACCAACATTCTCCGGCTTCTCCGCAAGAATTAATCAAAAAGAAGAAGAAATCACAAAGAAAGAAGTAAAGGCACTCACCGTTGCGCACCGGCGTCCAGCTCTTCCTCTCTGCCCGTACGCAAACACGCAAACGGTGTATCTGTTGACGGGCATTAGTATCAGCCAGTGTGTGAAATAAATAAAGGAAGTGGCTCACAAAATAATCAGCAAATCCGACGACGGATTAATTAATCAAACTATACAATTAGACGGTGAACAAACGATTTGAAGAATAAACTGTGAGCAAAAGGTGGGTAATCAAGAACGCAAAAAGATGAGAAGTGCAGCGCAAAGAATATCGGACAAGGATGTAAGAAGGAGCGCGTGTATATACGCAAAAACGCAAAATAAACACGAATAAAAGGACTCAATAAAAGGTAGAAGATGAAAGACGCACCCATCCACCGCATTCCGCGTGGGCCACTTGATGTCTTCAAAGAGGTCTGCGTTGATGACGGGGGAATACCTACATAATGGGCGCAGGCGGGGTATGTCAGCTGGAATAAAATAAGATAGATGCTGCTTGGAAAGTTCGGCGCGCAGAGTCGATGGGTCCGACACTGCGTGCAGTCAGGCACAGAAGGCGCTCGTCACCGTGACGCGCTGTGGAAGGGGCACGATACCGACCGGAGGTCCCCACAGCACACAGCAAGATCTCCTGGTCGGAGAGTGCGTAAATCGGGGAGATTGTCTGGGGGGGGGGATGGGGCGCGGGCGTTGAGCAGCCGGGTAACGTGCCCGGGCAAGTGACAGTGGAAGTGGACGTCGACATCGTACATCCGAGGCAGTAGTCGTACAGAGCCGCAACAATCTACAGCGTATCCGCGGTAGAGGATGTCGCGACAACTCCCCAGTAAACAATGGCTGCACCTGGCAACGCTTATCTCCTCCTCCTCGTTCTCGCACACCACCTCTCCTCTCCCCTTTCGTGCGTTCTGTGTCCCACTGTGAAGGTTCGCCCGCGCCGCGTTCGCAGTAAGAACGCGGACCCGGTAGGAGCGCTCCCACAGCATCGAGCTCACCGTAAAATTTCGCGGCGCTCATGCGACTCGTCCGTGCGCTGCAGCTCCGCGGATTCGTCTTGCATGGTCGATACAGCAGTCTTTGATGAGAAGAGGGCGGATTTGAGCGCGCGGATTTGGCGGTGGGCGGGGTTGGGAGGCCTTTACAATAATTGGATATGGGATTTGAGGAGCGCACCGGTGGAGGTAGCACTGGACGAAGTATATGCGGAGGCGGCAGTGAGCGTCGGGAGTCGCACGGAGTCCTGCGTGCGCGCGCTCTCGAGCATCTTGGCGCGCGTGTGGGGAGGGAAGGGGGCGTAGTAGGCTTCGGGTACTGCTGTCGTAGGAATCGGCTGATGGCACCGGAGAGAGTGCGTTGAGGAGGGAGCGCGTGCAGTGGTGCAGGGCAGATGCACAGTGGATGCAGCTGTGTAGATGTGTGGTGGGGCGAGCAGTGGGCGGGCGCGCGCGCGCGCGTGAGCGGCCGGGGAGCGTGATGCCGGGGAGTTCGTACTAATATCCGCGATGGTAGACGTAGTACTCGTGAATGCCGACGCCGAGTCATCCGGTGGGTGTGCGAGATCTTCGGTGTCTACGGTAGGGCTTGGCGCCGGGCGAGGCGTGCAGGCGAAGGAAATAAGGCATCCTGTGCGTGAGTAAGGCGGGTGAGTACAGGTGGATTAGATTGGGTGGGAGGGGCTCGGAGCGAACGAGGCGCGCGCCTGCCGCCGTGTGTATCTATGATGACGCGAGCTTCTGCTGGACAGGCTGTCGCGGTTGTGTGGGCGACGAGGTGTAATCGCAGGGAGCGCCATCTGCGGGGGGATCCAGAGCCAGGGCGGCGGCGAGTGCGCTCGCAGGGACGTCGTAGCCGCAGACACCGAGTTAGTCGCGGACCGGAACTCTCGCGCACGGCGAGCTGGTATGGGTGTTGCGTGTCTTCGGGGTCCGCGGCTTCTGAGCGAGCTCTGCACCATATGTGGGGAACTTGTGATGCTTCGGGACCAGCGGTGTGTTCTTCGGCAATAACGCTTGGCGTCGCCGCGTCAAGCTAGGTTTGCGGGATATTGAGTGCGGAAGCCTAAGGGTGAGTACGCGGAGGGCTAAGAGAACACGAGTTTCTGCGGGATATACGTGGGGCATTGCGGCCAGTGTTGGCCGGAAGGCCTTCATTTTGGGCCGCAAGAATTCGGAAGGCCTTCCGAAGGGCGAAGGCCTTCCACGGAAGGGCTAATCAAGGCCTTCCAAAAAAAATTCCCACGCATAATTACACTCCCGAAATTGCATTTTTAAACTTCGATACTCGTCGTCTGAATCGGTTTCTATCCCACCATCGTCAGGAATAGTGTCCTCGACTTCCTCAGCTAACCCTCTGAGTCCTCCTCCTGCATGACCTGCGCCGATGGCTTCCGAGTTGCAGTGAGTGACCCAGTCTCTTGTATTCTGCTGCTCTTGCCCAATGTAAAAATAGTCCTTGAGCTTGAGCGAGGCCATGGTGGTAAAAAAAAAAGAGATTACGTAGTGCATACACGTGATTATGGAAGGCCTTCCGAAGGCCTCGACATCCCAGCCGAAAATCTGGAGGGCCTTCCGGAAGGCCTTCGGAGGGCCTTCCGATTTTGAAGGCCTTCGCCCTTCCGGCCAACACTGATTGCGGCGGGCGATGAGAACACAAAGCTGATGTGTCAGCACGTGGGCGGCAAATAGAACACAACAACGCGTGTTTGTTTCAGGGGCTAAGTTATGAAGATCGTACTGGTGCTCTATGGTGCACGGTGCCGCAAAAAAAAAACTCACACCTTCATATATATATACGAAGTGGAAGGAAAGCAATTGGCATGGCTTGGATCCATTCTCCTAATTGATTGCTATGCGTGAGCTATCACGAGGAATCCCAGAACTATTCTGCTAAGAAGTGTAGCAGGACTTTGATATACCTTGCTTGGCGTACATGCATCTGAGAACAAAATTAATGAAGAAAGAGGATGAGATCTTTTCGCAAATCGCTCAGATGCGAGTTGAATGGATGACCTTCTCCTGAGTCTGGGCAAGACGATTCCTCCAACCTGGTCCGTAGAAAAATACGAGACCTAGGGCAAATGGCTCAGACCCCAATTGAACGGGTGACCTCCACTTTGCATCAGAGGAACTACGTAGAGGAGATGCAGGATCATTCGTGCCTTATTGCCCTAATTCGCAACCCGCCCCATACTCGACCCTTTATACCAAATCCCTCGGCCTGACTCACGCGTTCGCGAACAAGCAAAAGCAATCACAACTCATAGACAAAAAATAGGCACTTTAGATTCCTAGCTCCTCCATTGTTTCGCAGCTTCACAAATTGTAACTATACATATAAGCCATCTGCGCATACCTTCCCCAATTCAAGTTTCTCGATCTGTAGAATATAGAAATACAGATTATTGCAGCTTGCACGAAAGACACCTACGATTTAAATTAGTTCGCATATGGCTCAGGCCTGAGCCAAACGAGAATACATCTCAACATCGTATCAAACACGAATTGTCTGGCGCCAGGATCACCTGGCATAAAGATTCAGTACCATTCAATATTCTTGCTGGTTGGATAAGAGGTGTATCAAATGGTCGCTGAGACCACTCTGCCGCTGAGGCCTGGTCCCGTCTTCCTTAACTCCTTTCTGACGGCGGAGTCTTATCTCTAAATCACTGTTTGACTCGGCGCCGATGTCGGCCTCATCGGCGTTGCCGCTGAGGCGCGGTCCCGTATTCCTTAACTGCTTTCTGACGCCGGAGTAAGTCGGTGTTTGACTTGGCACCGATGTCGGCTTCTCTTTTTTTAATTCCTATGCGCGGTGTTAAAACCGCCGGGTCCCCAGAGGATGTCCGATCTTCTTTTCCTCCAGTTTCAGCTCTATCCCCTTCCTATTTTCTCTTTTCACATGTAATATATCCAAATGTCATCACTTCATCTCATCTGCGATTTTATAAGTGTAAAGTGCTATTGGTTCATCTCATTTACTGCTGCGACTAGTAATTGAAGAGCATCTCGAGCACTGATTTTTGTGCAGTGGCGTGGGCCACGGCAGATTTTCTTTCTGGATGCCGCCGCATTGGTGGACCAGAGACACATGCGTAGAGATGGTAGCTTGCTCAGCCTGCGGATACTCCTTACGATCCGCGGACATCCACGGTAAGCCATTACCGATTGTGAGCTTAATTAAATTTGAGGTCGGCATGTCTGTAATGATGGAATTGAACCTCAATAGGACACAAGTAGAGTAATATTCTTTGTTCGCTACATTTGACAGATAGCATCTAAAGACGGTCTATTTTCCGTGTGAAATGTCAACAGACACATATACCCTGTACGTATCCTTTGAATCATATCACGCTGATAATGGACGAAATGAACACAGCCAAAGATATATAGAAACCTAGAACTGTAGCACCACCCCATAAGATCCCGCAGTGCCTACTACCCTGAATTTAAAGAATGTCATCCAATACACCATCTTGGCTGCAACCACTGCCAAGAACATTGCAGAGACAGACAAAGTGCCCTTTCTGGGCTCAACTGCTGCATTGTGCTTGTCAATTACAAAGTGTATTGAGGTAAGCCGATTCCTCTGGCCATTGGCACAATATTTAACGAAGGAATAGACGACCAAATCCAACAAAGAAGAATATGCTGAGATTATGGAGCACATTCACGAAATCCTCTGTATCACTGTTCAGCTTCATTCAACTTCGGAAATCAAAGGTGTCCTTCCAACGGCACTCTTGTATGACATTGCAAAATTTACAGAGTGAGTGCCAGAAATTTTTGTGAACGAGTTGTCTTCATCTAATACTTTACACCAGGGTGCTCGAAAAGCTGTTTACATTTCTAAAGGGGCAAAAAAAGGGGACTCTGGGGAAAATAAGAGGACTTTTTAAGCAGCCTGAGGCTGCAGATCGATTGGAGACATGCAAGCAGGAGCTCAGCAGGATGGTTGAATTGTTCAAGGTTGGCCAGACACATTTGATTCCAATGCATATTCAAAACATGGGCATTCCTTGCAAGCTCAAGTAAGAGATTCAACCTTGTCTCAAGTGGGGAAAATCAAAAAGGATGCAAAGGAGCAACATGAACAACTTGTGGCCCTTTTGGAGTCTGACTCTGACCTCACCAGTTCTGATCGCTCTTCAGTGAGTAGACATTAGGATGATTAACATTTTTAGCTCACAGTTGTTAGGTGACAGGAAGTTTGGCAAAATTGAGAAATAATAGGTGAGCCAGACCTGCAAACACAATCAGTGTAGCTAAATTCTTGAACAGCTCAGGATCATTTGGTCTACTTCCACCTTGCCCACAAATCTTCCATGGCCGCAACACAGAGCTGCAGGATGTAGTGAATGTCCTAGTGCAGGACACTGCCCACATTGCTGTCCTTGGTGCAGGGGGAATGGGAAAGACCAGCCTTGCCATGGCAGCCCTCCATAATCCGCAAGTGGAGGCCAAATATACCCAGCGATACTTTGTTCCATGCCACTCAAGCCCCACTTGCACTGAACTGGCAGCTACAATTGCAGATCATGTTGGGTTGGAGAAAGGCTCAAGCATGGCAAAAAAGATTGCACATTACTTTGCTCATGCTTCTCCTTCCCTTCTCATCCTCGACAATCTGGAGACTCCTTGGGAAGGCCTCTCATCTCGCTCCGAGGTTGAAGAATTTCTATCTCTGCTGACTGACGTCCCACACTTGGGTCTCATGGTGAGTGATGGTGGTGAGTCTATCTAATAATACCTTGAACTTGCTGTAGATCACCCTGAGAGGTGCCGAGCGACCAAGCAAAGTCAAATGGACCAAGCCTTTCCTAGCCCCCCTCAAGCCACTTTCCAATGTGGCTGCTCGGCAAACCTTCATTGATGTTGCTGATGATGGACATGATGATGATAGCATCAAAGAACTCCTTGAACTGACAGGGAATCTTCCACTGGCAGTTGGCCTCATTGCAAATGTTGCTAGTTCTGAAGGGTGTGCCCTGGCACTTTCTCGTTGGAAATCAGAAAGTACCCGGATGCTTTCAGAAGGGTATGACCAGAGATCGAGCCTGGACATCTCCATCATGTTGTCATACACCAGCCCTCGTATGACCACAGGTGCTCAGGAGTTGCTCAGCATCCTGTCTTTGCTACGCAATGGGCTTACAGATGCCGATTTGGTGCAAGCCAAACTCCCCATCATCGACATCCTTGCCTGCAAGACAACTCTCATTCAGACATCATTGGCCTTTGTTGACCAGGATCAGCACCTGAAAGTGCTGGTTCCAGTTCGAGAATATATCCGCCATATTCATCCTCCAGCAAAGACCTTGATGCTAGAGCTACGGCAGCACTTCCATCAAATCCTTGATCTTTATGGCCAAATCAAGAATCTCAATGTAGTGGATATCCTTCCCCAAATTTCAAGAAATTTGGGTAACTTCAACACTATTTTCCACGGTGGGCTGGATCCGGAAGGGTCCGATATTGTCCAGATTTTTAGGAGCATCTTCTTTCTCAATGAAGTCTATGATCGGATTCACCTCACATATTCACCCCTGTTGCTGCAGCTCTCTGGGAAAATGCTGCATTGGAAGAGCAATCCAATTTTTGGGGAATATCTTATTCAGCTCCTGCAAAGTTCTGACTATTTGCTTGACATGGATTTTGATAGCCACATCACCCTAGGCACTCAGTACTTCAAATCACAAGTGACACTGGAGCAGGGTAAGGCACAATCACTATCATTGTTTTCACCCAACTAATTTCTCACCAGCCAGATGGTCCCAAGCTCTGGGAATGTATTTCCAGTTCACAAAGTCAGATTGTGCGGAAGCCCTCAAGTGTTATCAAAACGCCTATTCTCTAGCAAGAAGTATTAGATACCCAACCTTTGTTGGCCACCACACTTTAGCCAGCATATGCTGCTTACTCATTGTTACTGGAGAGCCCTTGAGTGCACTCACACATGCCAAAGAGGCACATGTATATGCTGAGCACATCGGGGACATCTATTCACAAGCATTGCCTTTCTACAATCAAGCCAGATGTCATGCAATATTGGCAAACTATCAGCATAGTCAATTTTTTCTGCAAAAATCGAGGGACATGCTGGCTGCTTGTGGTCAACAATAATGTGTCTTAGGATTTGACATCCTAAATACGCAGGCAGAGATGCACCTTTTGAAATCCGAGTATCTGGAATCTCGGAAACTTCAAGTCACCATTGCATCCCGCTGCCAGCCAACTTCAGATAAAGCCTTCATGACAAACTTGACCATTGCTTTCATTGATCTTGCTAGTGGTGCTGAAATAAAAGACATTCACCAAAATCTGGAAAATTGTCAGTCTCATATGAAGGCATCATATGGGCTTCAAGGCAACATCATGTGTCTTATAGCCGATTACACAGCTGCAGAGCTCTGCCTGCAGGATGGGGACCATGTGATGGCAAATTCAATGTTGAAATTTTTTGTTATTTCTTCTCAGAAGATCTCTGCAGCAGAGCTAGCACTCCAAGGTCTTGCAAGACTTTCAGATCTTTCCACAGAGATGAATAACATCATGACCACACTCCAATGGGCAGGAGTATTCCTTAGCTTGGGTCTGAAGTGCAAGGACAAGCGCCAGACAATGCAGGCATTCCGCTGCCTTGGCCAGATTTTTTCAGCAGAAGGGGACAATGACACTGCGCTCACCCTATTCAATGTTGCTCTTGCTGGATTCACCTTCATGGATGTCCATCACTGGAGGGCAGATTGTATGGTTAGAATTGCGGATATACAGTATAATCGTGGAGAGACAATGAAGGCAGTTGGATTATGGAAGGCAGCAAGGCCTCTGTTTGAAAGATCTTCCCAGATGAAGGATATAATCAAGATTGATGCAAAGTTAGCAGAGATTAACTCTGCTGTTTTGGCCGAGTATGAGGCCCAACTTCATCGACTTTCAGAATTGCATGTACCTGGTAGTGCACCGGAGGAAACATACATTGTAGAGGTGGAGGAGGAGGAGGCGGAGGAGGATAAATTGGCTGAAGAAAACAGTGTCGGGGACAAGGGAGGCAAGGAGTCTTAGTTTAAGTCGCAGTCTCGATCTCGAACAGTCAGGGTTTGTATTTCAGTCTTGTTGTTTCTTTCTCTTCAACTTTCCACGTTCCAGCTATTCAAGGACAAAAAGAAACCTGTTCTTGAGTGTGTCATGTCATGTCCAGGTCATACCATTTTGCCCAGTATGTGGTCCGTTTACTTATTCATGTATTGTGTTTCCACTGTGCATGATACCAGATTTGTTAGCACAGATGTCGCAGTTGACCATGCTGAAGAATGAAGCTAGCATAAGGAGTCGCTGTTGTGTGCAGGAAATACCTTTGAATGGCTTAATTAATACAGAAACAGAGGTGATCTTCTTGAGGTAAAAGGAAGGGAAATAGCTCATATACAAGAAATGTAAAGAGGAGCCTTGGTCCAAATTTCTCCTACCATATCTCCTGACAAAGGAAAATGTACGAAATTGTCTGGAATATAACCGGTACAGTGTAGCCCCACTCCTTGAGTCACCCCCCAATCCTTGTGTCATTTTTTAATATATTAATCTAAGTCACTACATTAACTGGTCAGCTCGAACTCATGGTCAGTAAATCATAAACAGTGTCTACTATGCTCCCACATACTGGGGGAGACCAGGGAGGCCTCATTGCTGCAGAAAGAATATCTCTTAAAGGTGCGTTTACTTGTGTTTTTGGCCCCCGGTCCTTGCGTCATCGTAATTCTACTCGTTCCGGGCCGCTTCCGCACGACATATTGCTGAAAATATATAAGATTATAGCTATTGACTATCTGCATCATGTTCCCTGAAAACATCATACGAAATCTGTACAAATGCAGACCTCAATTTGAGTGGCTCAGCTCCGAATCGAAGTCGCGCTTGTATGCAGTGGGAAGAGGGACCCGTTTCATACTGTGCTGGCAAAGGCTGGCAACGAAATGATTCCCAGCAGTTAAATGTACAGTGATCCACCGGTCAATGAAACTGGATAATTCTATTTGGAAACCCGGTTTCCAAGAAACCCCTCCAAAATAGGCGATGCTGCCGCCGAACTCCCGGTGACGCCGCCGTACTTTATAATTAAGAAACCTCTTTTTATATACCATCCTTCAAGCTGAAAAAATTACAATGCCTATAAGTAAAGTATAAATTCTCTTCCAATGTTTCTGTCTGCCGCTGAATGCCTGTTGTGGTGAGAAAACACGGCGAACATATGTTTGATGGGATCAAAACAAGCTCAACATACCTCGGCACGTTCACTATACTCACCCAATGGATTGGAATAGTCTGGGACCTATTCTATTTCATGGAGGAGAATCTAATAAATGTTTCCAGACACTATAAGAAATATCCTTGATATGATATATGCTTCAGACACAAATTTTCGGTTTTATGATTCAAATTGCATTGGTCAATTTCCTGTAGCCCATTCCATAAAAATATATTTCCCCGAAAGCTTATACACCTCTACAAGAGGTTAAACACCGTCCTGATCGTTTCAAGTCTCGGAATTCATCGAAACGAGGGGTTTTGCGGAAGGGCTCTCCGGCATCGGTGATGGAGACCCCATTTGGAGGGGTTTCTCCCGGAAACCGGGTTTCCAAATAGAATTATCCAATGAAACACACTGGTCAAGGAAACAGTCAGTTGATTTTGCTTCTTGTGCAAGGATCTGTAGCTATTGTGGCCCAAAACAAAATTGACTTAGTCTTTAGGATATAATGTATGTTCTAATGAAGCTCCAGAAGCTTTGTCTTTGTGCCAATATTGTTGATTGTAGAAATTATCTCTCTGAGCTTCAGCTCTTTCAATGATTGTCATGGCCATAATATTTTGTGTTAAAATAAATGTAGCACTGTGCATTAATTTCATGCTATGAAGACATATTTACATTCACTTTTGACCAAGAAAGTACTCTATCTGAGTCAGAATAAATATTTCTGGACTACCGAAAAGACAGCACTGCTCCAAAGATTGAAATGAAAAGATGCCACTGCTCATGTGAAAAATTAGCACGGCTCAAGTTTTGTAAAAAAAAAACACACAGGTTCCAAAGTTACAAACCACACAGGTCTTGGCTCACACAAGACAAAAACACAGCTTCGCCAGTACTACCAATGTGGTGGCTTATTGCACAAATAGGTCTGTCCTGATCAATGCACTGTTCCACTGATCCGTGCGATTTCAGACTGGCCCCCAACACTGTGTCCACTGACCAAGGATAAGCGCACATATATCAGTGATCAGCAGATCTAGGAAGTTCTACATTTTTTTAAGGGTTTAAGGACCCGCTGAACGCAGTAAACAGAAATATTGGAATATCTAAAATTATGTTTCAGGAACTGAGCAAGCAAGGTCAGAGACTGCGAAGTGACAGGCACCCAATTAACACAATATACAACAACCAGATACCCTACTCAAAGAGAAGAGGCATGTATATGTGCAAGGTCTGCAACACAACAGATTTGCAGTGATTACAGTGATATTCTAAATATGGAGACCTTGATGATCTGTCCATAAGAAGTTCAATGACGGGTGTCTTTTTTCTCAACAAACACCAGTGGTGTTTTTGTTTTTTTTCAGGGTAGTGCCTTTGGCTCAACAAGCATTATAGGTCTCAACAAGCGTGTTGGGTTCCCAGTGGGTTGTGCATTGCATGGTTCTCAAACCTGTGTGTTTTTTTTCAATATGTGCAAAGGCAGTGCTCTTTCTGGGCAAGCTGTGTGTTTTTTGATGAAAATGGGTGTGTCAATTGCAATCATTATGAGACACTATTACCCCCATACAAATTCCGCTACTTTGAGGTCAATTCTTTTTTTGGCCTGCTGCATTCCTCCACGTAATCAAACATCATCCTTGTTCATCGCATCGCTATCGCTGATCTGCTTTCGCTCAAACAGGACGCGGAAAGAAGGTGGAAAGTGCGGCATTGCAAGGAGAGGGTGTGAGCCCTTCAATGGTACCATGTTTTTCCCTCCCAGTTCAAGTTCGAGAAGCTGATAGGTGTGGTTTGATTATTTCGCGGTTCCTCTTCCAAAATATTACATACTATATGGGGGGAAAATATGCCCACTGGCCTCAGGCGGGCTGAGCATCCATCATTCGGGAAGCCTTTATACTTACATGTATTTTTAAAGGGATGTATGCAGGCTACAGACAAGCCTAACAATAGGTACGCGGCGATGGGTTGCAGGGAGGATGTCGCCCGTTCAATTCAGGTCCGAGCCATGTTGGCTTTTATTTTATTTTATCCTTCCCGATATCAAGCATGCCTATGATTCAATCAATCCAATAATGGATGGTAACGGAATGCTTCTGCGCCCACTTGCACTCGCAATTTATTTATATACTGATTGCGCTCTGAACGATGCTGCGGCAATTTTTTTTTCAGTTTCTATTCATCGGTGAAAATGTACTACACGGTTGTCCTTCAATGGAACGAGAAGCAACAGTCCGGAAAAGCCACGCGTTGTTACGAGTACTTACGTTTATGTAATGATCATCCCTTTCAAAATCCAGATCACCCTTTTTCTCAGTTTTTGAGACTAGTGACACTGATCGTTGAGGGACTTTGTAGTGGCTGTGTTGTGATAAATTGATGGCAGTGCTTAAATTCGATTCAAATATTTGTAGTCTTTTTAGTGGCTGTAATGTTTCCTAATGTTATTTTCCATCAAAACGGGATTTTTCACCGAGTAAAAAAACTTTTTGTTCTTTGTTCCTGTTACGTCTGAGGGGCTCCCTGCCAAAATTCACGGACAAGATGTGCCGATATCTCAGCATCAGCTGCATATCACATTTCAGAATATGGGATCAATCTGTAGCTGAAGTTCATGGGCCCCCTTCTGTTCCAACAATATTGCAAGACATTAAGAACTGACCAGAATCTGGACTGGTCTTACAAAAGGGGCTTCTCCTCGGAATTCGCGGAATGTTCCGTATGTCGGGGATTTTCGGATCTATTTGTGGTGGTCAGCAACCCTGCCGGAAATCGGTGATGTGATTTCCAGTCCTTCCCGATTAGGATATTTTGCCCCTATTTCGACTCTGAATTCTCGAAACACACCTCAAGGTTCTTGTATCGAGTTAAAAAAAAATGAGGATGTTTTTAAATCATTTAGAATCAGATTGAGAGGCACCAGAAAGAAAGAACTCTCTACACTACGGCATCTAGCATATACACCATGAATGGGTCCTCCTAAATCTACAGCTTCGTGTGTATGCTATGATATTATAACTGTGGTACAAGAAAGTCTTATATTTGTCTAAGAAGAGAATAACTGTTGTAGAATTTAGATATTTATCCAGTACCAGGGAATACAGGCCGTTTTGTGATCGGAATTGGCAGTTTGTGATACTTCCCAACAGTCAAACAAAAAAGTGCTACAGACATTGAAAGGAGTACTCCTATTCCACCATATTATCTCACATAACCTACCCATTTAACTGCGCGTGGAAGGCAGTACGGTGACTGACCATCTTCGGTGCACCTGTCGGAGTTTGAATTTGGCTGTCAGTTGCCGATCACCACTATTTGTTCTGAGGGGTTGAACTTGTTCCTTTAGTAGCATAGGCCTATTCATGGTCATGTAGTAGCTTAAGCATTGAGTGACACTTAGTCTATTTACTTATTGGTGGCGCGACCCAAAAGGGTTATAGGAGGGAGATCACGTGTGGTAGCTCACCCTTTATTGCCCTCCGTTGCAAACAGGGCCACACAATGGGTATCTTCCCTGTCGTTCGGGTGCGGAACTAGTTGCTCTCAGGTGTGGGGATTGTTGTTCTCAGGCTGCCTATTCCCACCCTGTTCAGTGATTACTTTTATGACTGTTCCATATCCTCACCTGACAACGTGTGGAACGTAAAATTGAAGGCTCAAACCATAGGAAGAAATAGAGAAAAACCCAGCTACCAGTGTAGTCTCTCTTGACAGACGCTTCAGTAGTTCTAACTCGTTCCTCGTTTACTGAAGTCTGTTGGTTACCGCGCTACGATCACCGGTGATGGATCTTATTATGTAACCATCACAAATACAGACCCAAACAACTCATTAATCTCCACGCGTCCTGCATCTTTCGACGTGAATTCCGCGCGCCCCGCAACGGGAAAGTGGCCCACCACTATCTGAATGACCTATATTGCCCCCCAAAACTTCTATGCTACCCCAGTTCGCCGTAACGGGCCGATTCCGGCGCCTCCTACCATCACTCCTCTGTCTGCGCCTCTTTCCTCCCAGCCGCGACTCCGTAAACCAAAGCGCACGTAATGGGCCAAGACAGACGAAGTACTCACCACAATTCACCGTGACTTCGATTCTCTTGGGCACTTCCTACAGGTTCTCTTTTATAATAGACTGCCTGGAATTACCGATCCTCGCACAAACCGCCATGTCCGCATGGTCACTGGCTTGGCAATCTACGGTCACAATAGCTCCTATTATTGAGTTGATTTACAACCATCGACAAAGCCAGCCCCCCAAAACCTCACCGCAATTCCCATTGGCATTCGCTCCGCCTGACATTGCATCTCCAGGGCCCCCCGGCTTTGGAAGCCGCTGCCGATGAAGCACAGGCCGTTGACGTGGAATAAAAGGGGGGATGCGCTCAGAAAGCGGACGGAAAGATGTAGGATGGACTTGCGGGGTGAAATAGTATCAAAAAACGCGTAGAATACTCTTGTTTCAAGTGAATCGCTCGCGCGTTAATTGACGCGACAAGACTTTGATGGAGCACGTGTATCCCAAAAGGAGTTGCTTATATAATAACCCTCGATGCCTACTATGATGGCGCGGTAACCAACAGACTAGCTACCAGTGATAAACTGGACAATTTGTTTCCCGGATTATTCCGTCAGTAGTTCGCGACCATCCACAAATAAGTGAAGTGCAACCCAATTGCAGGCTCAAGGCGCAAAAAAAGAAAGTATGAGGTCATGCCGGGTGCAGCCACGGCCCTTTACCCCAAGTTGTGGCTTGTTATGATGCACACGTGCCGCTGCGTGGCTCGCGTAATTGATGCAGCAGTACTCCATGCGCGCATCCTCGTAAGCCAAACTCGCAGGTCGCTGGTGGCTCATCCTCGTCGTGCGCAGCACGCCCTCTCTCCCTCTAGTTCATCGCCCGGCGAACGGCTATAGCCTATCCACAAGCCGATGTCCTCGGGGTCGTAGTATACGCCTCATCCGTCTCTGCTCCTCCTCCTACCCAATCCATTGCACGTAGACTCACCCTACGCCTACCACATATCCACTAGAATGTCTCGCCTCTCCTGCTGCGCGCTCCCCCGACGCCAAACCCACGCTGAAGCGCAAGCTCGTTGGTGAAACTCCGAGGACACGGAGTACCCACACAAGCCTTCCGCGCGAGAGGAGGTTGCGGTTACGGCTGCTGCAGGCGAACCACCTACGTCTACGGACGCCTCCACTGCAACTTCGGCTACAGGTGTAATTACGAGTAGTACGACACTATACACCAGTCCGGCGCTCCCCGCCCGCTCATCCGCCCGCGCCCGCCCGCCGCGCGCCTCACTGCTCACGACGCCAGCGCGCCGTCCGTATCTTTCGCCGTGTCGACGACGTGTCAGCTCTCTGCGCGCGTACTCTCGAACGCAAACACATTCTATGCGGCGGCTCCTCGTTGTCAACGGCAGCACCTGACGTTTACGCGCTCTCCAGCCTCCACTCGTGCCTCGCACCAGGCTTTTCGAGTCCACTGCCGCTCCTCCGTCTTCGGCTACTCCGCTGCCGCCACCCGGCCCACCGACGCGTTCACCAATCCCAAATCACGCCCTCACAACTCCGCACACCGTCGAATCCTCCGCGCGCTCGGAAGTTCTCGCCGCCCTCTCCGCCTCCAAATCCACTGTATCGACCATGGAAGACGAAATTGGGCGAATGGCGTGCGCTCGCACAGGCGAGGGAGGAAAGCGAAATTCGAGCTGTGGTGTTGGAGGACCACGCGCGGGTGCCCAACCCCATGCAAGTGACAATGGTGGCCGATTACTCCGCCCTCTTACAGTAGCGCGCCGTATTTCAACACCAAAAGGCGCCGATCGCTGGAGCTGGGACACCGAACGCGCAAAGTGGGGGCGGAGAAAGCTCAGTGGGGGATAAAATTAAGACATGAGGGCGGGGATCGCGGGAGGAGCTTGGGAGGAGCGGCGATTCGTGCTTCTTCTACCTGTCTTTCTCCGCGCGGCAGCATGCGGCGTGTTGTGCGTATTGGTGTAGAGGTGAGTTTTCGTTTCAGATTGCATCGAGTTGTGCTGTACTGGGTCGTGACGCATTTATTCCGCTCCGCGTCGGTCTCATCCTTGTTACCTGGTGCGTCATAGTGACGAGCCTGTTCCGCGATCGTTCGCGTCGTGTCGGGTCGATCCCACTGACTGCGAGTTTTTCTGCCTAGCTGCGCGTGTTTAGTTTGTTCTAACTGAAATATTGGAGGTATACGTAGGTCTTCCTCCCGTCGTCGTCCATTCAAGCGGACCTCTTCGCGGAGATCAAGTGGCTTATGCAATGTGCGTCGGATAGGTGCGTTATCCGTCTTCTTTTCTCCTTTATTTTTGATTCGTTTCGTGGGTTGGTTTTATTTTCTGTCGCGGTTCTTTTTACTCCTTCCTCGTGCCAAACATACTTGTCCATATCCGTGCGCTGTGCAGCACTTCTCGTTCATCAATTGTGCTCTTACTGCCTTTCGCTCACCATTCCATCTTCATATTGCTCTCGATCTTTAAATCGCTCGTTTACCTTTCCGTCCCGCGAAAGCGTTTACGCACTGACGCCGGTTATATTTCTTCACGCCGGGGTACTGACTCTGTTTTTTGGGTACGGACAGACGGCAATGGGAACGGCTGGAAGGGTGAAGCGCTGAACGATACATGGCAGGGGAGTGAGTCCTCTCTTCTTCCTCGCTTTCCTTATATCTTATTTGCATTATTCCTTTTTATTATGGCTTTATTTGGGGGAGGCGACGGGTGATTTTTTCTCCGGCGCCGCGGGACTCACATGCGCGGATGATGTCTTCCGCGGTGGTCTTGGAGCTACGTATTGGAGGCGATCGGTTTGACACTAGGCTTGCGTGCGAACTGCGTCGCAGCTTTTTTCATGTCATTTCTTTTCACGGGCCGCATGTACTTTCTTCTCCTTTGCGTCGCTAACTAGTCTTCTTTATCCCAACAGACTCCCCGAAAGCAGGGCATGATCCCGCGCGGTCGAGTAGGTCTTCTGTGTCGCGGATGAGCCTGGGCTGCGTACACATTCGAAGGACGGTTTGACACCCTTATTTAGTTTCTTTATTCTCTTTGTTTATTCATTGGTTTGCGTTTTAATAGTTTCTTTTATTTTGCGTGGGTATCTGCGCCTATTTTCTTATTTTCGATACGCGCGGAGCGTACCGCTCTCCCACGTTTGGGGGTTTTCGCACATCCCTCCCCCGATATTTTTCTATAGCGCTTACTCGCCCTTTTCTCACCCACTCCCTCACCCCTTTTGCTTGCACCTCCCTCTCTCATTTCCCTCATCCTCAACGATATTTAATTTCCACGCTTACTCACCACCCACCTACGAATCCATCACCAACCTCCTCCCCCTCCCCCTCGTCCGCCACTCAACTGAAGCATGAGATCTACCACGACCAGGATGCACACAATGAGTAATGGAGCCGCCGAGAGCGTAGTTGAGTACCGGTTGAAATCTATTGTTGCTCTTACTTTGCCCCGGGCACTCCATTTCTTTGACCTTCATACACGGGTCGTCTTCCTTCATCTTGGGAACCCCTCCTTCCCTTTTCTCCACTCCCATTTTGCCACGTTGTATATCTTTCTCACAGGTGATGCAGCTCCTTGAAAATGCGCACAGGGCAGCGCATCGCGAGCACGGTGATGAAAGACTGGAGCTCGTGCAGCCATGAGGTGTTTACGGAAATGGTGCGGGGGGCGCCGGAATTTTTTTGGCCCGCCCACTGATCCTTTCTTTTTTTTTTCGTGGCTGTATCCCGGTTTATCTGCCCATTTCGTACCGTCCCGTCTTTCTCTCCCGTGATCTTGTCCTATACGGCTATTTTTAGTTCCCTTCAGTGCGCCTCCAACATCTTGTATCAAAATCTATTAACAGCTTGGTGGATCTTACCTGTGATGCTGTTCGTCTCGGCCGGCGCATTGCCCACAAGGGGCAGTGTTATCCGTGACGGGTCAATCGTCAAATCCGTTTGACGAAAACGTCGTTTGACGGCAGTCAGCCGCGTTTGACGGTTATTGACGGCTCGTTTGACGATTGCCTAATTCGGAAAACAGGCGTACAAAACCCCAAGGACACCCATAACTTGGACTGGACCATTACAGACCATTACTAGTTCAATATCCATCAGTTTTACATCTGACAAAATCACACCCAGGCTAATAAGAGCCGCTGACGAAAAACCTCGGTCCAAAATATGCACTTCATCTTGAGGGCTTGAACGGCGGTGAGTATGGGGTATAAAATACTCCAAAAGACCGACATGGATCCCCTGAAGGTACTTGATCATCCGCAGCCCCTCCTGCGCCCTGAAAACCGTGTTGTTCTAAAAAGGAAACCGTCAGACGAATCGTCAAAATCTTGACGTTCCGTCCAACTCCGTTTGACGCCGTCAAAGACAACACTGACAAGGGGCAGTTCTTTTTAGAAGACAATTACCAGACGCCAGGGGCATGGCCTGACGTGTCTTCAGTTTATCCTGCCATCTCAGCAAGGCGTGGTCTCTGATGCTTATGTGTTATACTTTTGGACGAGGCTTCTTTTCCGCGTTCCATGTTTCTGTAGCTCCCCAGAATTCTCGTGGCTCTCACTTTATAATGTACTCCCATTGTTCCTTTCAACATGCTTCACCGTGAATCAAGGTACCAAATATATGGCTATTACTCGCCCCTGGTTACATAAAACAAGCAGTGGATACTGCAGTGAGGGTGTGTCGGCCCTCGGAGACCATCACTGGACCGTTGTATTGTTAGGAGCGGAGAACTCCTGCTGCGGATTGTCCTAGGTAACATACTAAGTAGATATGGGGTCCTCCCTGTGATGCCACAAGCGCGAGAAGCTCAGCCGGCTGATATTGTAGAACATTAACGGATGCCCGCCACAGCTCGTATTGTCCCTGGGTTCTTATATTTGGTGTGCAATGCCAATTTGTTTGTGATGATGGAATGGAAACTCACCAGGATTCACGTAGTATCCTCCCTTTGGTTTGCGACACTTAGTGTGGTGCAGAACATCAGCAGATCTCCATTCCTGCACAGATGATGTTATTAATAAAATGCACATAGAAGAGTGTCTGTGGGAAGTACACTGGAAAAGATCTATATATTCCCACCATGCCACCTACAGCAAAATTCGAGAAGCTTATCCAATATACAATCTTGGCCGCAACTACAGGCCAGAACATGGCACAAACAGCCAAACTGGCTTTCCTTCAATTGGCTCTATGGCCGCATTGTCCTTTGTCGGAATTTTACCTTTAAGCTTATAAGCGCCTTCTATTAGGAGCCCTTGTCAACTGCTTATAATAAGCGTGGCAACACATGAGCGCCCCCAATTCATGCAGTCAAAACTTGTTTTCAGGCCTGTGTTGTGTTTAAGCCGCACACCGCCAATGTGTCACATTCAAGATGGTGTTATAGACAAAAACTTTGATTCTGTATACAAAAGAAGCCCAAGAACTGCGATCCTGGTGGAAAGAAAATCATCTTATGCGGAGGTATTTATTCAGATAAGAGGCACAGCTCTTATGCCCTTATAAGGCCTCAGAGCGCCTTATCAGCGAAATGCCAAATTTCCGAGATTGTCAATTTTGAAGTGCATTGAGGGAAGACTACATGTAATCCAAAATAGTTTGGCATATATGTTGATAGTAAGCTTGAATGTTGCGGGATGACAGCTTGACAGCCTCCGTAGGATAGATAAGAGGAACTGAGTTTTGGCTCCGTGCTCCCGTATACTCAGCGATGAAAGTACCGACACAGCTCGAGAATCTAATCTAGTACACAGCGGTGGCAGCCAGCACCGTGGAAGAGATTGCTGGATCATTCCAGATTCCCTTCTTAACCTCAGCCATGACATTGGCTTCCTCAATTCTGAAATGTGTGGAGGTAGGTCCAACTCATGGCTAGTCAATGTGCTTTGCTGAAGGTAAACATAGGCTGCCAGGTCCAACAAGGATGAGTGGATGATAATGGTTGAATAAATCCACGAGATCTTTGTACTATTGCAACATTGTGCTTCAAGTCGGAAATTAAAGGGGTGCTTCCATGAATCCCCTCCGTCCTGGCTTAAGCTGTGGGTGTCTCAACAGAAAAATCTTAAGCTGAAATCTAAGCTAAGCTGGCTTAAGCCGTATAAAATATTGTATATACAGAATTTAAAACTGCAACATATACATCGTAAAATACTAGCCGCTTAATCCAGCTCAAGGTGGCTTAGCTTTAAGGCAGCTTGAATCCCAAATCGGTAGCAGCTAAATAAACCTGCCCCTGTGAAACACATTGTAAGCTCACAAACTGCGATGAGAAATCAATACGAATAAGGACTAATAATGTCGACGCCGCGCTGCATATTCGATGGTCGGAAGGTGGACACCACTCATGGGGCCAGTGGCACAACAGTGGCATGGCAAACATCCCGCCAACATCATCCCGCGCCAATCCCGCGCATTAATATTCTGGACTTATCTTGACTGAAACAGAGCAAGTATTCTTCACATCTGCGAGATAGAGTTGTTCTGCAAGCCGGTTTTCTGCGCCAGATATGGAACAACATGAGGGCGAAGGGAAAGAAAGAGAGTTGATGGCGAACAAAGAGTGCACTGCCTCAAACTTTGCCAAACATCTTGACCGTGACAAGACTTGTTCTTTGTCGCCATCCACTGCGCCACGAAGATGTTTTCGTCCAACTAATGTGACACTGAAGATTCCACCGCCACCTGATCAGCTGCTGCTTCACGAGCCCACTCCGCCTTGCTGTAACTGGGACTCTACGCACCGGTGACCGGCATGCCACTCCTGCGGCAGTTCTACGCGAAGACGGCAACCCCAACTTGAAAGCCTTGCCACTCAACGCGTGTATCGTCTGGCGACCCTACATCCTCGTCGGTTTCGCCGAGATCTTCGCCAGGATCACCAGCCTGTATCCCTCTTTCTCAGCACATACGCGACTTTTCTCTCCGGTGCTACCCCGCAGGGAATACACCTTCTCCAAGGCACTGCAACGCATGAAGAGTGGCGTCATGGCGTTCTCGCGGTTCTTGAGCGCGCTCGCATCCGCTTCCAACTTCGCGCTCATGGCTGTCAGTGTCGAATCCAAGTTCAACTGGCTCCTTCAACATCGCCTCCATTCTCGTTGCTGGCCTGTTCTAGTGACCGTGCGTGCTTTTCTTTTGCGCTCGCCTCGCCTTCGCTTCCCACTGCTAAGTATATTTGCTTCCATATTTAGATTCGCCGCCCTCTTGGGCTAAGTGGTCAAGCTCACGGTGAGGGTATTAGGAATGGAACTGAAGCTGGCTTATCGCCTGAGCCGGCTTAAGCTGGGCGGATTTCGAGCTGGGATTGGATTTAAGCTAGCTTAAGCGGGACTAGATTTGTGCAGATTACACTATATATCTACCGTATGGAAAGTATTCAATATGGCTTAAGCATGGCTCAGCTTATATTCTGGCTTAAGATTTTCCTGTTGAGACGCTCCCAGCTTAAGCTAGGCCGGCGGGGTGACAGTGCTTCTAACTGCCCTCCTGTATGACATTGCAAAATTCACAGAGTATGTTCTTATATTAGTTTTCTACATGAAACACAGTGAATCATTATGGCAGAACACTTCAGAAGGTTTTTACCTTTCTGAAAGCACAGCAAAAAATGGGAAAGATCAAGCAACTGTTCAAGCAGCCTGATAATGCTCGACAATTGGATATATGCAAGCAGGAGCTCGATAAGGCCATCGGAATGTTTAGGGTACATCTGATGTCATTGAATCCTGAGGCATTGTGCCGAAATTCATTCAGGTCAGAATGGGGGGCTCAACACTCTCTCAAATAGGGCAAATGAAAAAGGATGCAAGGGAGCATCACTTTGAGCTTATGGCTCTCCTTGATGCCCATCCAGACCTTAGCAATTCAGATCACTCCTCTGTTAGTTGCAATTTAAATCAGACTGCAGTTTCTCAACTCACATTTTCATTTAGGTGATTGGGACTCTTTCAAGTGCAGAAAATAGGTTAGTTATTGTGGTGGGTGTAATGATCCCCAATGACTGATTTCCTTATTAGTTCAGGATCATTTAGTCTGCTTCCACCATCTCCCAAATCTTTCACGGCCCTGAATCAGAGCTGCAGGATGTGGTCAATGTATTTCTCCAGAATTCTGCCCATGTTGCCATCCTAGGTACAGGTGGTATGGGAAAAACAAGTCTAGCCATAGCAGCTCTCCATAATCCACAAGTGGAAGCCAAATACTCATATCAATACTTTGTTCTATGCCACTCAAGCCCCACTTGCACAGCGCTGGCAGCAACAATTGCGAGTCATATTGGGTTGGAAAAGGGCTCAAACATGGTGAAGAAGATTGCACATTATTTTGCACATGCTTCTCCTTCCCCTCTGGTCTTGGATAATCTGGAAACCCCTTGGGAATCAATGTCATCCCCTTCTGAAGTTGAAGAATTTCTATCTCTGCTGACTGACGCCCCGCACTTGGGTCTGATGGTGATTGATGTTTGCGAGTCTATCCAATAATATCCTGAACTTCCTGTAGATCACCTTGAGAGGTGCTGAGCGACCAAAAAAAGTCAAATGGACCCGCCCCTTCCCGGCCCCTCTTGAGCCACTTTCCACCGTGGCTGCACAGCAGACCTTCATTGACCTTTCTGCTGATTGCCATGATGATTCCAGTATCAAGGAACTCCTTGAACTGACAGGGAATCTCCCACTGGCAGTCAGCCTCATTGCGAGTGTTGCTGATTCTGAAGGATGTGCCCAGGCACTTTCCCGCTGGCAATTGGAAAGTACCCGGATGCTTTCAGATGGGTATGACCAGAGATTAAGCCTGGACATATCCATCATGTTATCATACACAAGCACTCGTATGACATCAGGTGCCCAGGAGTTGCTCAGCATGTTGTCCATGCTACCAGATGGGCTCACACATGCCAATTTGGTGCAAGCCAAACTCCCCATCATCGACATCCTTGCCTGCAAGACAACTCTCATTCAGACATCATTGGCCTTTGTTGACCAGGATCAGCACCTCAAGGTTCTGGTTCCAATTCGAGAACACATCTTCCGTGTCCATCCTCCCCCAAATGAGTTGAAGCTGAAACTGCGGGACCACTTCCATCAACTTCTTGGCCTGTGGAACCAATTCAAGAATATGAATGTAGTGGATATACGCCCTCAAATTGCACGAAACTTGGGAAACTTCAATACTGTGCTCCATGATGGGCTTAGTCCAGAGAGCTCTGATATTGTCCAGAATTTTGGGAGCATCTTGTGTCTCAATGACTTCTATTATCGGGTTCATCACGCATATTTACCCCTTTTACTTCAGCTTTCTGGGCACATGCGGCATTCGAAAGACAATCCAATTTGGGGGGAGTATCTTATTGAGCTACTGAAAAGCTCGGAACTTTTTCCTGCCCAGGATCTCAATAGAGACATCATCCTAGGCAACCAGCATTTCAAGTCAAGAGATCCACAGGAACAGGGTAAGGCACAATCATTATCATTGTGTTCACCCAACTAATTCTCATCAGCCACCGTATAATCGACCTAATGAGCACCCCCCCAAACTAAGTTGCCAGACGGCGTCAAATTTTCACGTGTGCCGAAACAAGTCCATTTTTAACACACCCCGCAAGGAATAAGGCAAAAGTACAAGTAGCCCAGGCTCATTTATCGAAGTAGTTAGTGACCCTCCCAAGCCGGGCCACCGTAACGCTTGGCACCGAATTTCTTACCGCGCCCTTGGCACACTGCTTATAATTGTCAGGAACAGTTAGGAATTATTATGAACATTTCACCAATGAACACTTTGGCTAATGAACACTTGAATATCCCGTAGCAGGCGCCTTGAACCTCTGAACACCAGGTCCTGTGAACGCTAGGGCGTAACACGTAACACCTCGTGAACAGTTGGTTGAAATAGTACAGTATCCCTCGCTAGCCCACACCATGCGCCATTCTGTACTTCTGCGTATTCTTGGACTACGATGTACACCCTGTATCTGATGGTATCTGATCTGTTTGCTCTCTATTTCTGCGTGACCTGCCAGTTCAACAGAAGGCTTATCTGGCAGATCCTTGTGTCCTCATACACTGCCAAAGTGCCGGCATGCTGCCTCCAGCTGGACCGCCCAGCTGACGTCCACATTTTTAAAAAACTGGTCCCACGATTTCTCCAGCCGGTAGCCAGCTTTTCTTTGCAGCCTGAATTCCAGCCTTCCACCAGCTGGAATCCATATGGCACCCACCTTATCAGACATGCTGAAATCATCTGTACGAAAATATCCGGCAGTGCACCAAACATTATTTTCATTGTACGTTGGAAGTTTGGGAGCTTAATATCAGCTGGTGTCTAGTGTTGCGACCGCGCATTCAAAAATCAAAAAAGGTACGCACACTGGAAGGCCCAATCAATATACATGTGTGATTATTCATTCATATTCTTGAGACTGGTCTTGGAATAGTCCTCCATTTTCTTGATATTACGCATACATAGGAACCTGCTCCGCCTTGTGATCACTGAGTTTAGATTGAATATTCACAGGCACTGGCCGAAGTTTAAACCCACGCACAAATTTGCTTACCGACGTCGGCAACAAGAATAGGTATCCAGTTGAACGGGTTGAAAAAAGGGTAATAGAGAGGTAGCATTACAATCAGATCGCGATCGACAGTTCGTGCGCAGAGTTTGCCCATGCCAGTGTGTATCCATCACATACCTGTTGTCAGTGTCTCTTGCACTTCTCTTGCTCTTTCCCTTTGCACGTCGACAACTTCCCTCGTTGCTGCCTTCTTCCTCTTCAGTATCAACATGCTCCTCGGCTTAAGGCGCCAAGACCGAGTGCTCCAATGTGCGCCAAACGTGCAGCAGGCAAGGGCGGCATCCCCCACACCAGCGACATGGTCTCGTCGTTCATGCGTGCCTTGCTGTCTCCGACGTCTTCATGTGCAGCTCCTCCTTTGCATCCTCCTCCCGCAGCTTCACCTCGCCGCTGCCAGACGATCGAGATCCCCGACGCGTTCTGAGCCCCCATGCTGATGCATGATAGCAAAACTAGAATGATCTGTGTGCAAGCACCCATTTTACCGACTTGTACGCAAACCTCGGACTTTCCACACATATAATCACCAGTGTTCCCGCTACTCACTAATATTTGGACTCAACTCGCCTCGCCTGCGCCGTTTCTTCCCTCCCCTGTTTCGTTGCTATCTTCCACCTCCACTCAAGCCCTTAGAACTCAAGCGCATGCAGTGCTACAAACACTGCGGGCATTTACCGTGACGGTCAAAAGTCGACCGGCACAGTGACGGTCAGCGCACGGTTGCCATCCGGTCGCTTTCCAGCAAGCCTTTTCGCCATGCCGGGCATTGCCGGCAAACAACGCACGGCGGAGATCTTCCCTTTCTGTAGTTTATTCACACACCATCAGTACACCAAAATTCAAGTCTTGTGTGAGTTTCTGAAGACCGGCTCAAAAACACGACCAGGTGCCTTATGGTGGCCTCGAGGCTGAAAAAAAAATTCTTTTCGGACGAACACATTGAAATCACTGCCGCGTGGTATTATCAAATGCCGAGATGCCGGAACATTAAATTGTACGCTTACTGTTGACTGACCGTGGGCTGACCATCACCGTGCCGGTCAAAATTTGACCGTCATGGCAATTGCCCGCAGTGAAAATCAAGACTCAAGACAGAATCAAACCTCAAAATGCGCAAGCGGCGATTCGCCAAGGCAAGACCTCCTACTGGGAACCGCCTCTTTCTCTGTGCCTACTCTCAAGATCCTAGCTACACAACCAAGACTCAAGACAAAATCAAAACTCAAGATGTGCAAGCGGCTAAGCCAAAGACCTCCTACCGGGAACCGCCTGCTACTCTCATGATTCTAGCTCCGCCGGTGCTCCGCCGCGACCAGTCCGCTACAATCTCCCGTGATGCAATCACTGCATTCATGGACCCTCTAGATTGTGGTAACCGTAGAACATCTGAGATGGGTCTAGATTGGTCGAGATGACGTCTATATACACCTCATTTTTTCCCACTAAACCTGTCAAATCTAGGTGGTCTAGACACGGCATCTGCCGAAACCGGTCTATGTGCTGCCAGTCGAGAGGTGGCTTAGTTGGCGTCGACAGCTGCCTAGCCACCTAGAAACAGTGTGTCTAGTCAGCTAGGCACATCTGCCCATCTAACTGCCTCGACGCAATCCAATAGAAGTGGGCCGCTGAATGCAGTGAATCTCGGCAACCGTGGTTTGTGGCGCCGGAGTCTGCCTCGTATAGAATCCGACGTCATTCGACATGATCCTACTAGCGCTCAGCCATAGGGCCTCAGGTTACAAAGTACTCGTCGTCCCCGCAGCCGGTTACAGCAACAATGATCCTCAAAGACCATCATTGATTGATTGTGGGAGTGGGAAACCATCTTGTGTTCTGTTCGGGAGCTCAAAAATACCCTACCGCGGATTGCTGTGAGATGCGATCTTCTTCTGTGATTCCATCTCCCGCCAGAAGCTCAAATGGCCGATGTTGTGGAGCATCAGCGGATGGCTGCACAGCTCTCCTGTTTTCTTTTTCCTTTACTACATTGTCATCTGGGCTCTGAAATTGTAAATGTTTGTAATGAAAGTTCACCAGGGTTGAAGTTGTGTTCTCACATTTGTTTCTGGCATTTAAACATAGGGTTTATTTTCGGTGCAGAATATCAAGAGAAGCCTGGAAATGATCCATATGATTATGGGAATGCGCGGACAGGAATATCTGGGTGACAAACACAACAAAAGATATATATAAGCCCAGGTGAACAGGACCCGTCCATCCTCTCCCCATCAACAATGTCCACAATGCCAACTACCACAAAGTTCAAGAATCTCATCCAATATACGATCCTCGTGGCAACTACTGTCCAGACACTTGCGGAAACAGCCCAAGTGCCTTTTCTTGTCTCAACTTCTGCATTGTGCTTGTCAATTACGAAGTGCATCGAAGTAAGCCATTTCCTCTTGTCATTGGCACCATATTTAAGGAACAAAATAGAGAACTAAATTGAACAAGGAAGAATGTGCTGAGATTATGGAGTACATCCATGAAATCTTGTGCATCATTGTCCAGCTTCACACGACTTCGGAAATCAAGGGTGTCCTTCCAACGGTGCTCTTGTATGACATTGCAAAATTCACAGAGTGAGTGGGAGAAATTCAAGGGTGAACTTGTCTTAATTTAATATTTTACACTAGGTCACTTGAAAATTTGTTCACAGTTCTGAATGGGCAACAGACGGGGACTCTAGGAAAAATCAAGGGATTTTTTAGACAGCCTGAGGCTGTAGAACGATTGGGAAAATGCAAACAGGAGCTCAGCCGGATGGTTCAATTGTTCAAGGTTTGTCAGACAACTTTTATTTCAATACATATTGAAATCATTGGTTTTCATTGCAGGCTCAAGTTGCAGAGTCAACCTTGTCTCAAATGGGGCAAATGAAAAAGGATGCGAGGGAGCAACATGAACAGCTTGTGGCCCTTTTGGAGTCTGACTCTGACCCCACCAGTTCTGATTGCTCTTCCGTGAGTAGACCTTGGATGATTAATATTTTTAGCTCACAGTTGTTAGGTGGCAGGAACTTTGGCCAAATTGGGAAATAATAGGTGAGCCAAATGATTCTCCAAACACAATCAATGTGGATAAGGTTCTTTAGCAGCTCAAGATCTTTTGGACTACTTCCACCCACCCCACAAATCTTTCATGGCCGTGACACAGAGCTCCAGGATGTGGTAAATATCCTCATGCAGGATTCTGCCCACATTGCTATCCTTGGTACAGGGGGCATGGGGAAGACTAGCCTTGCCACAGCAGCCCTCCATAGTCCACAAGTGGAGGCTAAATATACCCAGCGATACTTTGCTCCATGCCACTCAAGCCCCACTTGCACAGAACTGGCGGCTACAATTGCGGATCATGTTGGGTTGGGGAAGGGCTCAAACATGGCAAAAAAGATTGCACATTACTTTGCTCATGCTCCTCCCTCCCTTCTGGTCCTTGACAATCTGGAGACCTGTTGGGAATCCCTGGCATGTCGCTCTGAGGTTGAAGAGTTTCTATCTCTTCTGACTGATGTCTCCCACATGGCTCTCATTGTGAGTGATGTTTGTGAGTTTATCTAATGTCTTAAACATACTGCAGATCACTCTGAGAGGTGCTGAACGACCAAGCAAAGTCAAGTGGACCCGCCCCTTCCTGGCTCCCCTCAAGCCACTTTCCAATGAGGCTGCTCAGCAAACCTTCATTGATGTTGCTGATGATGGGCATGATGTAGACAGCATTAAAGAACTTCTTGAGCTCACAGGGAATCTTCCACTGGCAGTCAGCCTCATTGCGACTGTTGCTGGTTCTGAAGGATGTGCCCAGGCACTTTCTCGTTGGGAACTGGAAAGTACTCGGATGCTTTCGGAAGGGTATGACCAGAGATCAAGCCTGGACATATCCATCATGTTGTCATACTCCAGCCCCAGGATGACGCCAGGTGCCCAGGAGCTGCTCAGCATTCTATCCATGCTACCTGACGGGCTTGCAGATGCGGATTTGATACAAGCCAAACTTCCCATCATTGACATTCTTGCCTGCAAGACAACTCTTATTCAGACATCATTGGCCTTTGTTGACCAGGATCTGCACCTGAAGGTGCTCGTTCCAATCAGAGAACATATGCTCCATATCCATCCCCCAGCAAATCCCTTAAAGCTAAAACTACGGGAACACTTCCATCAAATCCTGGATCTTTGGAACCAATTCAAGAATCTCAATGTAGCAGATATACTCCCCCAAATTTTACGGAATTTGGGCAGTTTCAACACTGTTCTCCTTGATGGGCTTGAATCACAGGGGCCAGATATTTTGCAGACTTTTAGGAGCATCCTGTATCTCAATGACTTCTGTGGTCAGGTTCAAAACACATATTCACCCCCTTTGCTGCAGCTTTCTGGGCAAATGCAGCATTGGAAGGACCATCCAATCTTTGGGGAATATCTTATTCAGCTACTGCACTGCTCTCAATATTTTCCTGACCTGGACCTCAGAAGCGACATTACTCTAGGAACTCAGCATTTCAGCCCAAAAGATCCACTGGAACAGGGTAAGACACAATTGGTGTCCCCATATTAGCAAACTAACTTTCAGCCAGCCAAATGGTCCCGTGCTCTTGGAGTGTACTTCCAAGCAGTCAAGGCAGATTTTACAGAAGCCCTCAAGTATTTCCAAAGAGCCCATTCTCTGGTAGAAAGTATTGGATACCCCACCATTGTTGGCAGCTATGCTTTAGCTAGCATATCCAACATCCTGATTGTTACTGGAAAGCCCTTGATTGCACTCACACATGCAAAGGAGGCACATAGAAATGCTGAGCACATGGGGGACATCTATTTACAAGCATTGTCTCTCTACCTTCAAGCCAGATGTCACGCAATCTCAGCAAACTATCAGCATGATCAATTTCTTCTTCAACAATCCAGAGACCTGTTGACTGCTTGTGGTCAACAACAAAGTGCTCTGGATCTTGCCATCCTGAATCATCAGGCTCAAATACACCTTGTGAAATCTGAGTATATGGAATCTCGCAAACTTAATGTCGCCATTGCATCCAGCTGCCGGCCAATTTCATATGAATCCCTTCTGGCAAACTTGAACATTGCTTTCATTGATATTGCTACTGGGGTTGAATCAAAAAGCATTCGCCAAAATCTAAACATGGCTCAGTCTCATATGAAGCAATTGTATGGGCATGATGGCAGACACACATGTTTTGCCGCTGAACTTGCAACTGCTGAACTCTCTCTTCGAGATGGGGCTCCTGGGACTGTGAATTCAATGTTTGAAACATGTTTCATATTATCTCAGGATAGTACAGAGCTGGCACTATTGTGTCTAGAAAGGCTTGGGGATCTTTCCACTGGGATGAATGATATCCCAACTACACTCCGATGGGGAGGATTATTCCTGAGTCTGGCTTTGAAGTGCAAAGATAAGCACCAGACAATGCAAGCATTCCAATGCCTTGGCCAGATTTTTTCAGCTGAAGGGGACAACGAAACTGCTCTCAGCCTATTCATCATTGCTCTTGATGGATTCACATTCATGGATGTCCATCGCTGGAGGGCAGATTGCATGGTTCGAATTGCTGGTATAAAGAATAATCGTGGAGAGGTCATGAAGGCCATTGAATTATGGAAGACAGCAAGGCCTCTGTTCGAAAGATCTTCCCAGACAAAGGATATTGCTCAGATTGATGCAAAGCTAGCAGGGGTTGACTCTGCTGTTTTGGCTGAGTATGAGGAACAACTTCAACCACTTTCAGTCATTGGGGACAATAAGGAACAAGGACAGGACAATTTGGCTCAAGGAAGCGATTTTGAAGAGGGGAAGCAGGGAGTCTTAGTTTGAGTTGCAGTCTGGGTCTCAGATTGTCAGGGTTTGTGTTTCAGCTTTGTTGTTCTTTCTCTTCAACTTTCCCCAGCCCCATCTATTTTTTGGACAAATAGATACCCACCTTTTCTTGGTGTACACAGCATGCAATGTCCAGGTCATAATTTTGCCCAGTAGGTAGTCCATTTATTTATTCTTGTATTGCTGTACCACTGCACTTGATACCAGTTTGAATAAGAACACTGAAACTGCCACATTGTGGCAGGGAGAAACTGACACGTTTGAGTTGGGTCTGAGCCGTTCAAGGTGATTAAAGTTTTTTTTTAGGCCAAGCTCGGATAACTTGATATCTTCTTTACGGTTAGAGATTTCTATCCACTAAGATAAACTGAATTAGAGAAACAGGGGACAGACGAGGCTCTGTCAAGCGTGTTATATTGTCGGGTCTAAGCCACTCAAACGAAGCCTGACTGTTGTTTTTTGTTCTGGCAAGTCTGTACTTGTATATTTTGCACTCTATTTATTTTAGAGCATCAAGGCTTTTTGACTTGCAGTACAAGCACATGTCATATTAATTTTAGGGGGTAGTAGCAGAGCAGTAGGTAAGTACACCCATGGAGGGACAAATATGGGCTGAGTCATTTAAGCCCTGGAGGTGAGGCACACCAGGGGCAGGCAAGGTAGATGTCGGGGGATGGATGGGATTGTGGACGTGCATGCCCTTGGCACATGTTGGAACAATGTTGTGTATGGTGTCGAAGAGGTCCCAGCCTTTGTTTGCAAATGGCCTAAAGATGGGATGTGCCTTTATAAAAGCCTTCCACGCATCGATGTTGTCGTCCCTGACGCTGAACCCAAGCTCCCGGTTGTAGGTCCAGCCGGATGCGCCCGGGTACTGACCTTGAAGCATGAGCAGGAGTGATTCATGGGTTTTCTTCATCTGCGCAACGAGCACTTTGTCAAAAATCTTCCCGCAGAGTGGAGCACCACACACCTGGCCCCATATTGTCTTGATAGAGGCAGCTGTCTTTGGGCCTCCTCTCAACGGAGTCCCGAGACCTGCCACATGTACCTCTGCTTTCTGCAGAGCGACCGCGTCCCAGTTACCTCCCTCGCCAATCTCGCTCTTGATCGTTTTAAAGAAGTCTGCAAGGGCAGGCTTGTCCTTGGGATCAAAGAGCCAGTCACAGGCTGGGGTAGAGTTCGTACGGGGCATTCTACAGCGCATAAAGGACGAGGAACACGTGCTAGAAGCGCGTCGGCGGACGAAAAAGCGTGGGAGCTGTCAAGAACACGGATCACTATTGATGATATCACTGAACAATCAATTCTCAAATTCTGGTATTCGTATTTTGATGGACTCTGGAGTAACTCTTACTCTGCAGACAGCTCTCAATACCTGTCAATGAGTTATACCAGCCTGTAACCACTGAAAGTGCTTGCCACAATTTTCGGATTTTGGTTACAGACTGGTAACGAGTCTAGGTATATGTCGGACCTCCCTCAACTGACTGACTGATTTGTTCAAGGAACGAACTCTTCGACTTCTCCAAAAAATATGGAATAAAATTCAAGTGCCAGACAGCCAGTAAGTGTCGCCTGGGAATGGCTTTAATTTCACCTTCGGAGTCCGGCCGGAGGCCCATCACCTAATTTGTGCAAGAAATAAACTACTGTGGTTGGAATTTATTATAGTTTTTCTCTCAGCAGCTGGCTGGAGGCCTATTATCATCTGATTTTCTACCAGAATAAACTGCCCACTCTCTGTGAAAATGACGTAGCTCCGACAGCCGCTGTGGTTGAAAGTATCCAGTGGAAGCTGGCCGGAGGCACATCGCCAGAGCGTGCTATATCAAAATATAGAGGCCGCCACAGGGCTTGCGGAATTAATGAAAAATGTATAATATATTGAGCAGAGTGGTAACAAGAGAATGAATGGTGGTATCCTATCGACTGTCGACTGTCGACCAGAGGAACCAGGTCTGCCCGGAGGCCATACTATACGGTAAGTTAAACTGAATTAGAGAAATGGAAGATGAAAAAGGCTCTGTCAAGCGAGTTCAGTATCACACATTTATGCAGTACAGTTACATACAGTAATTCGAGTGGGTAGGCAGCGTAAAGATCAGCCCAAGCAGGCTCGGTAGCGGCCTGCTCTGATTGGTGAATAAAAGGAGAATATTGTCGGGTCTGACCCATTCAAACGAAGCCTCACTTTTTTTTTTTGTTCTGGCAAGTCTTGATTTGTATATTTTGCAGTTATGGAACTGTATTTATTTTAGAGCTAGAGACACCGCATAGGGTGTCCGGCTTCACGAATTTTTGACTTGCAGTACAGGCACATGTCATGTTAATGTGAAAGAGTAGTAACAGGGCGGTAGGTAAGTACATCCATGGAGGAACGAGGTGTGGGCTCAGTTATTCGAGCATTTATGAGTCGTTCATGGCTGCGGGACTGGATAGGAAATAAATTAAGGTCTTAGCAGTGGTCCAGAAACTCAGAACTTATAAGGTCCAGGGATGTAGGCACACAGGTTCGAATGTAATATATATGTGAATTGAACATAGGGAATATAAGGCTCAGTAGCTGCATCTCCGGTAGATAGTTCATGCTGGACATGGTTGCAAGCAGGAATTTGCTCAATCGACGCAGGAGTGCGCAATTCCATGGCAATATGATTTTGTTTCTTACACTCACACAAAGTCGTAGTGTTTGTGTCCTTTCATATGGGGGTAATACTGTAACAATATTATTGACTTTCCTCACACCCTTTCCAAAAAAAAAACACCTAGTTTGGGAATGAGGGCGGAAAATATGTACAACACTGTTTGATGAAAAAAATCTGCCACTATCATTTGTCACAGAAATACACCACCTTATTCAGTCAAAAAAATATGTGCCACTCTCACAAAAATATGGAGCTCCGCCACCAACCCCTCATTTTTTACTCCTCTTACTGTCGTTCGAAAAAGAGGCCACTTCAAAAAAGGTGCCGTTGAAAAAGAAAAGAATCCAGTCTGGGGAAAAGAGGAACTGCTCCTATGGGGGTAATAGTGTCTCATAATTATTGCAATTGACACACCCGTTTTTATCAAAAAACACACGGCTTTCCCAGAAAGAGCACTGCCTTCGCACATGTTGGAAAAAAAAACACGGGTTTGAGAACCATGCAATGAATGCACAACTGACTGGGAACCCAGCACCCACCTTCCTGAGACCTATAATCCGACACAGGCATTTGTTGACCCAAAAGAACCACCACCAAAATAAAAAACACACCACCGGTGTTGGTTGAGAAAAAAGACATACATCATTGAACTTCTTATGGACAGATTGTCAAGGTCTCCGTAATGAGAATATATCACTGTAATGACTGCAAATCTATTGTGTTGCAGACCTTGCACACATATATACCTCTTCTCCTTGAGTAGGGTAGTTGGTTGTTGTATATTGTATTAACCAAGCCTTAGACCAGTGGTGAAAGCGGACAGATAGGCTCAGAAGTCAAGGTGCTTAGAGTAGGAGCTCGCTACACATCACTCCTTAACTCAAAATAGCCTTGCTGAACACCTCAACTGTTCACACGCTATGCTCATGACTATCCCCTGGTTTTTATTCCCCGGCACCGTAAGATACGGATGTAAAAACAATAAATCCGGTCACTATGTTCCAGTTCCCAGTAGACATTCTTCTTTTGGTGCTGGAAATTTTTAATAACTAGGATGGGAGCCCTGGAGGGAGGGAAAACTGTGAGCTACCCTAACCCCTAACCCTAAATAATGTCCCTTAACTCTCACTCTAACCACCCTGAACCCCAACCCGAACCCTAACTGAACCCCAACTCTAACCCGTATATACCCGCAGTTAGGACGTGCTCTGCTTGCCCTAACTGCTCGAAAGCGGAATTATTAAGCTAATACAGAGAAGGAGATGTCATCATATGCAGTTGATGTGATAGGCATTCACGCCATCAATAGGCATCCGAATGCCTATGCTACTAAAGTTGTTGTGCCTCATCCAAAAGCTGTAAGACATTTTTCAAATTTGGGACACCGTGACCGCAGATGAACTTGTACTCTCGTAGCTCTCGTAACCCCAACCCTCCGCGTACTCGCCCTTAAGTTTCCCCACGCAATTAGGGCGTCGCGCCTCCTGCGCCCGAACACTTCGCCCAACCCTGAGCGCCGCAAGCTCGCTCTTGCCGAAAAGGACTGCTCGCTCGACGCCATGCATGGGCGCTGCAGCCAACTAACTCGGTGTCTGTGGCTACGTCCCTGGAGGCTGGAGCAGTCCAGCTGGAGCTGCATCTACGAGCACGAGTAATACGACCTAGCACCGGCGCCCGCTGACCCACCCGCGCCAGTGCCCCGTCCCTTCCGTGTCCGTCATGCCTCAGCCATCCGCGCACGTATGCTCCCAAAGCAAACGTACCATCTCCGGCGGCTCGTAGTTATCCGCAAGAGTACCTACCGAAGTTACGACACCCTCCCACCGCTGCACGCCCGCCTCAAGATTCTCAAGCGCGTGCCCACGCAGGACACCGTCCGCCCACTCTTCTGGTCCACTCCCGCGTTGCCTCCACCGACGCCACCGCTGCACGAGCCGTAACACTAAACATTAGACTGTTGGCACAAGCCATGTGAATTGCACCGTAAATCCACGACTCCAGCCATCCGTCGGCTAGGACAACTCCGCTTGGCCTGGCACTTATGATGTTGATGGAAGCAAATAGATGGATCATTGCGGCCCAATTTAGCGAATACCCGAGCCACGGCTGGATGCCCGCCATGATGGCGCCATCACGTTCCGTTCTGTGCGCTTCCCGGCTTGCCGGTTTCCCGCGCTAATTTATTTGCGCATGTTATCTTCCCATCATCACCAATCCGCGTTCCGCCCACACCGCTCGGCTACCTGCGCCCGCCCCCCATTTACACGCCCTGCCCCCTGCTCCTGCGGTACTGGCATAACGGCACACGCCACTTCCCGTCCCACCCGTGCCGCGCTACCAGCCTTTTCCGTCGCTCCCCGCATGTCACGGGCGCAGTTTTGCGTATGCTGCAGTGCCTCCCACCCCGTTCGCGTTGCCCTTGCACACTCCCCACACCGCCACATATATCACTGCAGCTGTGCTTTTCTGTTGTACACACATAATGTGCCCCCCTTTTACTTTTGTGCACCCTTGTAGTTCTTAAAATCAACTCCTTTTGATTCGTCTTTTGATTTGTATTTTGGCCTACAGATGAAATAAGTAGCCAATATATTGTAGAAGAAGGTAAATGCTGTGCCATCGGGTCGGTTATGGTTTTTCGGGACATGGCATAATGGCGAACTGACTTGTCGCGAACTGACGTTCGGACTTGCGGGCCGGTCGGCGCTGCATGGGCGCTTAAAATACAATCGAGCAATAGCGCAAGGGCTAGGGCTAGGAAAAATCCAGAAATATCCCGGAGAGCTTCCATAGGATGTTTCTTCTTGAATTAAAAACAATAACACCGGCAACTTAAGTCATTCACAATATATAGCCATTGGTCAAACTTGTGTGACATGTTCATTACGGTTAACAATACTCAACTACCCCACTTTTCGAGCTCATTGTGTCAACGCTCATCCTAGAAGTTTAAATACCCCAGATTTTTCGATAATAGAAGGTCCATACGACCTTATTGTTCACTCTAGGCACTACTAGTACGATGTCTGAGCCTTCCATGCACCGAAAACCATCAAAAGAGGTGTTCCTGAGTGAAAAATAAACCTTTTCTGATCATCCCAAAATTTATATGGGTGTGTAGGCATGATTATGGCGTCTATAAATCCGAATTTACAAGCCATGAATGCATCCTATTGCAACGAAATAAGCCTGGTTATCAGACCCCAGAGAAGCCTGAATCATCGTACAGGACTTTGCTCAACCCCCAATTCATTTTTTTTAGTGTTCCTGTGAGGAAAATACATTCTTACTCGAAGAAGACGTAATGAAATATTGCTACGACGGAAAGATAATCATTATTTCTGCTACAGGTAGCAATTGAGCAAAATCTCGACCAGAAAAAATGGTCACGTTCTAATTTCTCTTCCTAAAAATACTTGCGTAGACAAGTCTTGCTATCTGGAAGATTTATGCAGAGATTGCTTCCCCACGCGTCCGCAATTCGCGAAATCGTCAGGTTTTCAGGGGGATCATTCCAAATTGGGAACGTCGATCACGTCAATCAGTGGCTGTACTGTTCATCGGACATCCCTCACCATCAGCCTAGTCCTCAGACATAGCACACCACTCACACTGCAATATTCAAGCTCGACCCTTACCTGTCCCATTCCTAATGCATAGTGCAGGAGTCGTGAGCTCGAGCTGCAACCGAGCCGAAATGGATGCAGCCAACAATTGAATGAAAAGGGTGTGTTATGTCTCTGCTTGACTGTATTTCGCTTCATTACCCAGTAAACTGTATCATACATATGCACTGCGTATCCTACAATATTTTTGCGATTTTTAAAGCGAATTTCGGCATTGTGGCCGTCATTGTCGCCAACGACGTCGGGGACATCTGATCGTCATTGATCGCGGCGTCAAGATGTTTGGATCGCTAACCGTCGCATCCATCAAATGGACCCACGGCATGATGCGCCAGCTCCCCAAAAGGGGAAGAGGAGAAGGCTATTCGCAACGGCCGCTGGTGGACACGGCTTAAATTCCAAATGGGGACGGACAGGAGTATATCGGCCACGATGCTAGCCGTTTGATGGCTAGTGTCGTGGCTTTACGGTACAATTCCGTTGGCTAGTGTCGTGGCATGAGACTACTGCCTACTGACACGGGTGGCTGCACTCCGCTTCAAATTCACCAAACCGCGCACCGCCACCCTCGTGCGCGCCGAGCTCTGAGCGCTCAAATCCGCGCTCTTCTCGTCCAACCCGGCGCCCGCCCCTAGCGTGCAAACGAACGGCCGGGCCCCAACGCACATTAGCGATGGATCGCGAATAGAGGCTGGCAAGGAGAGGGAGAGGAAAGCAAGGGAACTGAAGCGGGATCTGAAGGAGATGGAGAATAAATCGTGTGAGTGAATTCCTTGCTGAACTCCAAAGCGAGGCGGAACTAGAAGCCTGTGTGCGCGTACTTAACACCATGCAGGCGCCACGGGACGCCGACTACTGCTCCCTTTTAGACCAGCGCGCGCGACGCGTTTGAACACTAGCACGGCGCTTACGACACCGACCGCGCAAAGAGTCGGAATGAGGGAAGTGGGACGGGGGAGGGGTGAGAGGGTCTGTTTGGTTCTTTATTGTCGTCTTTTCACTCCTTCCATTCGCTTTCTCCCTTTTTTCGCTCTTTTGGGCACGGTGTTCTGGCGTGGGTTATCGACGGCGGGTTACGGTGCTTGGCTAGACGCTGTTCCCACGCGCCGTGCCTCTTTAATATGCCTGCGGAAACGAGGCCCGCATTTGTTTTTGCATCTATCCCCTACACGCATCTTTTCTCCGAGGCTCTCTTTATTCCGTCTCAATTCCTTTCAATATCTCTCTTTCCCCGACTAACGTTTCTCCTCCCAACAGAGCCCCGAAACCCGATATGATCTTGTGCGCGGTAGCGGATCTCTTCCACGTCCCAGACGAGCTGGAAGACAAGGGCTGGGTGTACCCATTTGCGGGGCAGTTTGTGGCTATATATCTTTTCCGGTGTTCTTCCCACAGATACTCTCCTATGCGTTCTCAGAATCGTATGAACCACATCATATGTGCAGGAGAAGAGTCTGCTGATGTTCTGCACCCAAATTAAGTGTTGCGAACAAAACCGAGGATACTACTTGCATCCCAGCGAATTTCCATTCTGCAAATGCAAACATTGTCATTGCACACCGGATATGTGAACCCAGTTGAGAAGGGTACAATGTAAAAGACAGAGAGCTGGCTATGGCGACCATCCGTTGATGTACCTTCTTGCGCTTGTGAAATCACAGCAGGAGGATCCCATCTCCAATCCCCATCTCCAGTCAGTGCGACACCTAAAACAATCCGCAGTAGAGCACTGTCGAGAACCGGAACGGAACGTGAGTTCTCCGCTCCCAAAAATGCGATGGTCCAGTGATGGTCACACGCCCTCACTGCGGCATCCCGTACCTGTTTATCGTAACTGGGCTTGCTGTGCATTTGGTTGGAAGTGAAAGAGGTTCAGTATGAAGCATATTGAAAGGACCCTACTTGAAGAATGAGAGCGCATTGTAAAGTGAGAAACACAGGCATATTGAGGCGCTGAAAAGAAGTCTCATCCAAAGATATAGGACTTCGGTATCAGAAAGTTGAATCTATGTCCCTGGCATCTGATTGCCTTCTAAACAAGAACCGCCCCTTGCGGGCAATGCGCCGGCCAAGAAGAGCATCACACGTGAGATCCTCCAAGCTTTGAAGAGATTTCAATACCGAGAGGTTGGGGGCGCACTGAATTCAACTAAAATAGGCGTACACGACGGGTTCCCGGGCGAAGAAAAGTGGGGAATTATCTTGCGGTATCAAGTGGTCGGGAGACAGTCACGAAAAAGAAAAGGAAATCGTCGTGCGGTCCAAAAAATTGCTCAGTGAACAGTTTTCTACAGAAGCACGACTCAGATCACTCAATCATTCGCTCAAGTCTAATTTGGCAAACAAACTCACTTTGACTTCCGTCGTATAGCTTTACCCCCGACTCGGTATACCTTTATCCGAGTTTCTCAGCCCGCACTCCCCGCACCTCTTCCGTCAACACCTCATATGACTGCGCGAACTCAGCTCGTTGATTGCCGCATCACTCCTCGAGCCCAAGCCAAACGAAAATATGGAAGAAAAGTGAAAATACCTCTCACAATTCCAACAGACCGTCCTTCGACCGTATACGCCCAGCCCTTGTCCCCGAGCTCGTCCACAACGCGAGAGAGGTGCGCGATCGAGCGCGGGAGCATTCCTGCGTCGCGGGGTCTGCGGGAAAGGATGTCAGCGAGAGGGAAGGGAAAGTGTATAAATAAAGGCAAGTGCGACCGCGAGCAAGTGGGAGTGGGAGTGGGTGAATCAGAAATGCTGAAGTGAGTTGAAGGAATGGAAGCCAGATGGGTCGGCGTCAAAGAAAAAGAAAAAGCAATAGACACGCGTGAGGCTGAGTGAAAACGAAGGGGAAGGGAATCCAATAAATCCGCGATCGTTCGCAGGAATGTTAGAAAGAGGCCCGAACCGTGGATCACACCAACATTCTCCGACGTCTCCGCAAAAAGAAACAAGTCGCAAAGAACGAAAGTCACAAAGAAAGAAGCAAGGGGACTCACTGCCCACCGGTGTCCAGCTCTTCCTTTCTGTCCGTACGCAAACATGCAACCGGTGTATCTATTGACGGGCGTTAGTATCAGCCAGTGTGTGAAATAAATAAAGGAAGTGGCTCACAAAATAATCAGCAAATCCGACGACGGATTAATTAAACTCTACAATTAGACGGTGAACGAACGATTTGAAGAATAAACTGTGAGCAAAAGGTGGGTAATCAAGAACGCAAAAAGATGAGAAGTGCTGCGCAAAGAATATCGGACAAGGATGTAAGAAGGAGCGCGTGTATATACGCAAAAACGCAAAATAAACACGAATAAAAGAAGGACTCAATAAAAGGTAGAAGATGAAAGACGCACCCATCCACCGCATTCCGCGTGGGCTACTTGATGTCCTCAAAGAGGTCTGCGTTGATGACGGGGAAATACCTACATAAATGGCGCAGGCGGGGTATGTCAGCTGGAATAAAATAAGATAGATGCTGCTTGGAAAGTTCGGTGCGCAGAGTCGATGGGTCCGACACTGCGTGTAGTCAGGCACAGAAGGCGCTCGTCACCGTGACGCGCTGTGGAAGGGGCACGATACCGACCCGGAGGTCCCCACAGCACACAGCAAGATCTCCTGGTCAGAGAGTGCGTGAATCGGGGAGGGGGGGGACGGGGTAACGTGCCCGGGCAAGTGGGGGTGGGGGTGCACGTCGACATCGTACCTCCGAGGTAGTAGTCGTACATAGCCGCAACAATCTATAGCGTATTCGCGGTGGAGGATGTCGCGACAACTCCCCAGTAAACACTGGCTGCACCCGACAACGCTTATCTCCTCCTCCTTGTTCTCGCACACCACCTTTCCTCTCCCCTGTCTTGCGCTCTGTGTCCCACTGTGACGGTTCGCCTGCGCCGCGTTCGCAGCAAGAACGCGGACCCGGTGGGAGCACTCCCACAGCGTGGAGCTCACCGTGAAATTTCGCGGCGCTCATGCGACTCGCCCGTGCGCTGCAGCTCCGCGGATTCGTCTTGCATGGTCGATACAGCAGTCTTTGCTGAGAAGAGGGCGGATTTGAGCGCGCGGATTTGGCGGTGGGCGGGGTTGGGAGGCCTTTACGATAATGGGATATGGGATTTGTGGAGCGCACCGGTGGAGGTAGCAGACGAAGTATATGCGGAGGCGGCAGTGAGCGTCGGGAGTCGCACGGAGTCCTGCGTGCGCGCGCTCTCGAGCATCTTGGCGCGCGTGTAGGGAGGGGAGAGGGCGTATTAGGCTTCGGGTACTGCTGCCGTAGGAATCGGCTGATGGCGCCGGAGAGAGCGCGTTGAGGAGGGAGCGTGCGCGGTGGTGCAGGGCGGATGCACAGTGGATGCAGCTGTGTGGATGTGCGGTGGGGCGAGTGGCGGGCGGGCGTGTGAGCGGCCGAGGAGCGTAATGCCGTGGTGCTCGTACTAGTATCCGTGATGGTAGACGTAGTACTCGTGAACGCCGACGCCGAGTCATCCGGTGGGTGTGCGAGATCTTCGGTGTCCACGGCAGGGTTTGGCACCGGGCGAGGCGTGCAGGCGAAGGAAATAAGGCATCCTAGTGCGTGAGTAAGGGCGGGTGAGCACAAATGGATTAGATTGGGTGGGAGGAGCTCGGAGCGAAAGAGGCGCGCACCTGCCGCCGTGTGTACCTATGATGATGCGAGTTTCTGCTGGATAGGCTGTCGCGGATCGGTGGGTGATGAGGTGAAATCGCGGGGAGCGCCATTTGCGGAGGGATCCAGAGCCAGGACGGCGGTGAGCGCGGCTCACAGGGACGTCGTAGCCCCAGACACCGAGTTAGTCGCGGACCGGAACTCCCGCGCACGGCGAGCTTGTATGGGGAGCATGTGCGGGCCCATCTTCAGGACCAGCGGCGTGTTCTTCGACAATAGCGCTTGGCGTCGCCGCGTCGGGCTAGGTTTGCGGGATATTGAGTGCGGAAGCCTAAGGGTGAGTACGCGGAGGGCTACGAGAACACGAGTTTCTGCGGGATATACGTTGAGCATTCGGCGGCCGATGAGCTGGAACCGCGGAAAGGTACCTGGCAGAAGAGAACACGAAGCTGATGTGTCAGCACGTGGGCGGCCAATAGAACACAACAACGCGTGTTTGTTTCAGGGGCTATGAAGAACGTACTGGTGCTCTATGGTGCACGGTGCCGCAAAAAAAAAACTCACACCTTCATATATATATACGAAGTGGAAGGAAAGCAATTGGCATGGCTTGGATCCAATCTCCCACTTGATTGCTATGCGTGAGCTATCACGAGGAATCCCAGAACTATTCTGCTAAGAAGTGTAGCAGGACTTTTATATACCTTGCTTGGCGTACATGAGTCTGAGAACAAAATTAATGAAGAAAGAGGATGAGATCTTTTCGCAAATCGCTCAGATGCGAGTTGAGTGGATGACCTTCTCCTGAGTCTGAGCAAGACGATTCCTCCAACCTGGTCCGTAGAAAAACACGAGACCTAGTGCAAATGGCTCAGACCCCAATTGAACGGGTGACCTCCACTTTGCATTAGAGGAACTACGTAGAGGAGATGCAGGATCATTCTTCGTGCCTTATTGCCCTAGTTCGCAACCTGCCCCATACTCGACCCTTTATGCCAAATCCCTCTGCCCAACTCACGCGTTCGCAAACAAGCAAAAAGAAATCACAGCTCAGAGACGAAAAATGGGCACTCTGGATTCCTAGCTCCTCCATTGTTTCGCAGCTTTACAAATTGTTACTATACATATAAGTCATCTGCGCATGCCTTCCCCAATTCAAGTTTCTCGATCTGTAGAATCTATAAAGACAGATGACTCCAGCTTGCACGAAAGAAATAAGAACACCTACGATTTAAATTAGTTCGCATATGGCTCAGGTCTGAGCCAAACGAGAATGCATCTCAACATCGTATCAAACACGAATTGTCTGGCACCAGGATCACCTGGCATAAAGATATTCTTGCTGGTTGGATAAGAGATGCATCAAATGGTGGCTGAGACCACTCTGCCGCTGAGCCCTGGTACCGTCTGCCTTAACTGCTTTTGACCCCGGAGTCGTATTTGTAAATCACTGTTTGACTCGGCACCGATGTCGGCCTCATTGGCGTTCTTTCTTTTAAAACTCCTATGTGCGGTGTTAAAACCCCCGAGTCCCCAGAGGATGTCCGATCTTTTTTTCCTCCAGTTTCAGCTCTATCCCCTTCCTATTTCCTCTTTTCACACGCAATATATCCAAATGTCATCACCTCATCTCATCTGCCATTTCATAATCGTAAAGTGCTATTGGTTCATCTCATTTACTGCTGCGACTAGTAATTGAAGAGCATCTCGAGCACTGATTTTTGTGCAGTGGTGAGGGCCACGGCCGATTTTCTTTCTGGATGCCGCCGCATTGGTGTACCAGAGACACACGCGTAGAGATGGTAGCTTGCTCGGCCTGCGGATACTCCTTACGATCCGCGGACATCCACGGTAAGCCATTGCCGATTGTGGGCTTAATTAAATTTGAGGTCGGCATGTTTGTAATGATGGAATTGAACCTCAATAGGACACAAGTGGAGTAATATTCTTTTGTTCGCTACATTTGACAGATAGCACCTAAAGACGGTCTATTTTCCGTGTGAAATGTCAACCGACACGTATACCCTGTACGTATCCTTTGATTCATATCACGCTGATAATCGACGAAATGAACACAGCCAAAGATATATAGAAACCTAGAACTGCAGCACCACCCCATAAGATCCCGCAATGCCTACCACCCTGAATTTAAAGAATGTCATCCAATACACCATCTTGGCTGCAACCACTGCCAAGAACATTGCAGAGACAGAAAAAGTGCCCTTTCTGGGCTCAACTGCTGCATTGTGCTTGTCAATTACAAAGTGTATCGAGGTAAGCCGATTTCTCTGGCCATTGGCACAATATTTAACGAAGGAATAGACGACCAAATCCAACAAAGACGAATATGCTGAGATTATGGAGCACATTCATGAAATTCTCTGTATCACTGTTCAGCTTCATTCAACTTCGGAAATCAAAGGTGTCCTTCCAAGGGCACTCTTGTATGACATTGCAAAATTTACAGAGTGAGTGCCAAAAATTTTTGTGAACAAGTTGTCTTCATTTAATATTTTACACCAGGGTGCTTGAAAAGTTGTTCACATTTCTGAAGGGGCAACAAAAAGGGACTCTGGGGAAAATAAAAGGACTTTTTAAACAGCCTGAGACTGCAGATCGATTGGAGACATGCAAGCAGGAGCTCAGCAGGATGGTTGAATTGTTCAAGGTTGGCCAGACACATTTGATTCCAATGCATATTCAAAACATGGGCATTCCTTGCAGGCTCAAGTAAGAGGTTCAACCTTGTCTCAAATGGGGAAAATCAAAAAGGATGCAAAGGAGCAACATGAACAACTTGTGGCCCTTTTGGAGTCTGACTCTGACCTCACCAGTTCTGATCGCTCTTCAGTGAGTAGACATTAGGATGATTGACATTTTTAGCTCACAGTTATTAGGTGACAGGAAGTTTGGCAAAATTGGGAAATAATAGGTGAGCCAGACCTGCAAACACAATGAGTGTAGCTAAATTCTTGAACAGCTCAGGATCATTTGGTCTACTTCCACCCTGCCCACAAATCTTCCATGGCCGCAACACAGAGCTGCAGGATGTAGTGAATGTCCTAGTGCAGGACACTGCCCACATTGCTGTCCTTGGTGCAGGGGGAATGGGAAAGACCAGCCTTGCCATGGCAGCCCTCCATAATCCGCAAGTGGAGGCTAAATATACCCAGCGATACTTTGTTCCATGCCACTCAAGCCCCACTTGCACCGAACTGGCAGCTACAATTGCAGATCATGTTGGGTTGGAGAAGGGCTCAAGCATGGCAAAAAAGATTGCACATTACTTTGCTTATGCTCCTCCTTCCCTTCTCATCCTCGACAATCTGGAGACTCCTTGGGAAGGCCTCTCATCTCGCACTGAGGTTGAAGAATTTCTATCTCTGCTGACTGACATCCCACACTTGGGTCTCATGGTGAGTGATGGTTGTGAGTCTATCCAATAATACCTTGAACTTGGTGTAGATCACCCTGAGAGGTGCCGAGCGACCAAGTAAAGTCAAATGGACCAAGCCTTTCCTAGCCCCCCTCAAGCCACTTTCCAATGTGGCTGCTCAGCAAACCTTCATTGATGTTGCTGATGATGGACATGATGATGATAGCATCAAAGAACTCCTTGAACTGACAGGGAATCTTCCACTGGCAGTTGGCCTCATTGCAAATGTTGCTAGTTCTGAAGGGTGTGCCCAGGCACTTTCTCGTTGGAAATCAGAAAGTACCCGGATGCTTTCAGAAGGGTATGACCAGAGATCGAGCCTGGACATCTCCATCATGTTGTCATACACAAGCCCTCGTATGACCACGGGTGCTCAGGAGTTGCTGAGCATCCTGTCTTTGCTACCAGATGGGCTTACAGATGCCGATTTGGTGCAAGCCAAACTCCCCATCATCGACATCCTTGCCTGCAAGACAACTCTCATCCAGACATCATTGGCCTTTGTTGACCAGGATCAGCACCTGAAAGTGCTGGTTCCAGTTCGAGAATATATGCGCCATATTCATCCTCCAGCAAAGACCTTGATGCTAGAGCTACGGCAGCATTTCCATCAAATCCTTGATCTTTATGGCCAAATAAAGAATCTCAATGTAGCAGATATCCTTCCCCAAATTTCAAGAAATTTGGGTAACTTCAACACTACTTTCCATGATGGGCTTGATCCGGAAGGGTCCGATATTGTCCAGATTTTTAGGAGCATCTTCTTTCTCAATGAATTCTATGATCGGATTCACCTCACATATTCACCCCTGTTGCTGCAGCTCTCTGGGAAAATGCTGCATTGGAAGAGCAATCCAATTTTTGGGGAATATCTTATTCAGCTCCTGCAAAGTTCTGACTATTTGCTTGACATGGATTTTGATAGCCACATCACCCTAGGCACTCAGTACTTCAAATCACAAGTGACACTGGAGCAGGGTAAGGCGCAATCACTATCATTGTGTTCACCCAACTAATTTCTCACCAGCCAGATGGTCCCAAGCTCTGGGAATGTATTTCCAGTTCACAAAGTCAGATTGTGCGGAAGCCCTCAAGTGTTATCAAAACGCCTATTCTCTAGCAAGAAGTATTAGATACCCAACCTTTGTTGGCCACCACACTTTAGCCAGCATATGCTGCTTACTCATTGTTACTGGAGAGCCCTTGAGTGCACTCACACATGCCAAAGAGGCACATGTATATGCTGAGCACATCGGGGACATCTATTCACAAGCACTGTCTTTCTACAATCAAGCCAGATGTCATGCAATATTGGCAAACTATCAGCATAGTCAATTTCTTCTGCAAAAATCGAGGGACATGCTGGCTGCTTGTGGTCAACAACAATGTGTCTTAGGATTTGACATCCTAAATACGCAGGCAGAGATGCACCTTTTGAAATCCGAGTATCTGGAATCTCGGAAACTTCAAGTCACCATTGCATCCCGCTGCCAGCCAACTTCAGATAAAGCCTTCATGACAAACTTGACCATTGCTTTCATTGATCTTGCTAGTGGTGCTGAAATAAAAGACATTCACCAAAATCTGGAAAATTGTCAGTCTCATATGAAGGCATCATATGGGCTTCAAGGCAACATCATGTGTCTTATAGCCGATTACACAGCTGCAGAGCTCTGCCTGCAGGATGGGGACCATGTGATGGCAAATTCAATGTTGAAAATTTTTGTTACTTCTTCTCAGAAGATCTCTGCAGCAGAGCTAGCACTCCAAGGTCTTGCAAGACTTTCAGATCTTTCCACAGAGATGAATAACATCATGACCACACTCCAATGGGCAGGAGTATTCCTTAGCTTGGGTCTGAAGTACAAGGACAAGCGCCAGACAATGCAGGCATTCCGCTGCCTTGGCCAGATTTTTTCAGCAGAAGGGGACAATGACACTGCGCTCACCCTATTCAATGTTGCTCTTGATGGATTCACCTTCATGGATGTCCATCACTGGAGGGCAGATTGTATGGTTAGAATTGCGGATATACTGTATAATCGTGGAGAGACAATGAAGGCAGTTGGATTATGGAAGGCAGCAAGGCCTCTGTTTGAAAGATCTTCCCAGATGAAGGATATAATCAAGATTGATGCAAAGTTAGCAGAGATTAACTCTGCTGTTTTGGCCGAGTATGAGGCCCAACTTCATCGACTTTCAGAATTGCATGTACCTGGTAGTGCACCGGAGGAAACATACATTGTAGAGGTGGAGGAGGAGGAGGCGGAGGAGGATAAATTGGCTGAAGAAAACAGTGTCGGGGACAAGGGAGGCAAGGAGTCTTAGTTTAAGTCGCAGTCTCGATCTCGAACAGTCAGGGTTTGTATTTCAGTCTTGTTGTTTCTTTCTCTTCAACTTTCCACGTTCCAGCTATTCAAGGACAAAAAGAAACCTGTTCTTGAGTGTGTCATGTCATGTCCAGGTCATACCATTTTGCCCAGTATGTGGTCTGTTTACTTATTCATGTATTGTGTTTCCACTGTGCATGATACCAGATTTGTTAGCACAGATGTCGCAGTTGACCATGCTGAGGAATGAAGTTAGCATAAGGAGTCGCTGTTGTGCAGGAAATACCTTTGAATGGCTTAATTAATACAGAAACAGAGGTGATCTTCTTGAGGTAAAAGGAAGGGAAATAGCTCATATACAAGAAATGTAAAGAGGAGCCTTGGTCCAAATTTCTCCTACCATATCTCCTGACAAAGGAAAATGTACGAAATTGTCTGGAATATAACCGGTACAGTGTAGCCCCACTCCTTGAGTCACCTCCAATCCTTGTGTCATTTTTGAATATATTAATCTAAGTCACTACATTAACTGGTCAGCTCGAACTCATGGTCAGTAAATCATAAACAGTGTCTACTATGCTCCCACATACTGGGGGAGACCAGGGAGGCCTCGTTGTTGCAGAAAGAATATCTCTTAAAGGTGTGTTTACTTGTGTTTTTGGCCCCCGGTCCTTGCGTCGCCGTAATTCTACTCGTTCCGGGCCGCTTCCGCACAACATATTGCTGAAAATAAATAAGATTATAGCTATTGAATATCTGCATCATGTTCCCTGAAAACATCATACCAAATCTGTACAAATGGGAACTTATTGCCGACCTCAATTTGAGTGGCTCAGCTCCGAATCGAAGTCGTGCTTGTATGCAGTGGGAAGAGGGACCCGTTTCATACTGTGCTGGCAAAGGCTGGCAACGAAATGATTCCCGGCAGTTGAATGTACAGTGATCCACCGGTCAATGAAACAGGATAATTCTATTTGGAAACCCGGTTTCCAAGAAACCCCTCCAAAATAGGCGATGCTGCCGCCGAACTCCCGGTGACGCCGCCGAACTTTATAGTTAAGAAACCCCTTTTTATATACCATCCTTCAAGCTGAAAAAATTACAATGCCTATAAGTAAAGTATAAATTCTCTTCCAATGTTTCTGTCTGCCGCTGAATGCCTGTTGTGGTGAGAAAACACGGCGAACATATGTTTGATGGGATCAAAACAAGCTCAACATACCTCGGCACGTTCACTATACTCACCCAATGGATTGGAATAGTCTGGGACCTATTCTATTTCATGGAGGAGAATCCAATAAATGTTGCCTGATACTATAAGAAATATCCTTGATATGATATATGCTTCAGACACAAATTTTCGGTTTTATGATTCAAATTGCATTGGTCAATTTCCTGTTGCCCATTCCATAAAAATATATTTCCCCGAAAGCTTATACACCTCTACAAGAGGTTAAACACCGTCCTGATCGTTCCAAGCCCCGGAATCCATCGAAACGAGGGGTTTTGCGGAAGAGCTCTCCCGCATCAGTGATGGAGACCCCATTTGGAGCGGTTTCTCCCGGAAACCGGGTTTCCAAATAGAATTATCCAATGAAACACACTGGTCAAGGAAACAGTCAGTTGATTTTGCTTCTTGTGCAAGGATCTGTAGCTATTGTGGCCCAAAATAAAATTGACTTAGTCTTTAGGATATCATGTATGTTCTAATGAAGCTCCAGAAGCTTTGTCTTTGTGCCAATATTGTTCATTGTAGAAATTATCTCTCTGAGCCTCAGCTCTTTCAATAATTGTCATGGCCATAATATTTTGTGTTAAAATAAATGTAGCACTGTGCATTGATTTCATGCTATGAAGACATATTTATATTCACTTTTGACCAAGAAAGTACTCTATCTGAATCAGAATAAATATTTCTGGACTACTGAAAAGACAGCACTGCATCAAAAATTGAAATGAAAAGATGCCATTGCTCATGTGAAAAATTAGCACGGCTCAAGTTTTGTAAAAAAAAACACACAGGTTCCAAAGTTACAAACCACACAGGTCTTGGCTCACACAAGACAAAAACACAGCTTCACCAGTACTACCAATGTGGTGGCTTATTGCACAAATAGGTCTGTCCTGATCAATGCACTGTGCTCTCCCACGGAGCGTTATTTTTGTCCTTGTCAAGTTGAATATTATACCAACCACCCAGTCAGTGGATGACCCCATCGACACATTTATTATCAATTTGATTCGTTCTGCTATGCGCGTGCTTATTAGCAGATTAGCAGTAAGATCCGAACTAAAATTGCCACTTTCTGTCCAAACCTCATTATCATCCACAGAAAAAGACACGGGACAGAGCCTTTCTCATGTATTTTTTACATGGGCCTTACTTATTTCTACCACAAATATTTAGTCATTTCCTAGTTGGCTGGGTTCTTTAATACTACGCGAATTCACTGTTCCTTCCAAATTGAACCATCAGCTGATCCTATCTTATCATATCTTATCTCAGCCATCACCTTCTTTCCGCGTCCTGTTTGAGAGAAAGCAGATCAGCGATAGCGATGCGATGAACAAGGATGATGTTTGATTACGTGGAGGAATGCAGCAGGCCAAAAAAAGAATTGACCTCAAAGTAGCGGAATTTGTATGGGGGTAATAGTGTCTCATAATGATTACAATTGACACACCCATTTTCATCAAAAAACACACAGCTTGCCCAGAAAGAGCACTGCCTTTGCACATATTGAAAAAAAACACACAGGTTTGAGAACCATGCAATGCACAACCCACTGGGAACCCAACACCCTTGTTGAGACCTATAATGCTTTAGGGTCCGCTGACAATTCCACTTTGAGGAAAATAATTAATTGTCAGTCAGAATGTCAGGCTGACTGTCAGTACCGACAGATGACAATTAACAATTGCCTATTTTGGAAATTGCGCAGATACAGTTATTCTACGTGCTACCAGTCCCAGTTAGCTTCCTGCGATGCTGCTACAGGCTGAGAATCCACTGCGCTTCCACTCTCCTTAGTTCCCACCTCGTCATCTGTAACCGACAGTAAACCTTTCAATCCGGGGGCCTTCAACATCACGTCCTTGTCGACCACAAATACGTCGTCGGATCTGAACGTTTTCTTGGTGTTTTTCTTCCTGCGTCCACGTTTCATGCGTTCTATCTTGTCCCTGAGAACATCGGAAACTTTTTCTAGCTCCTGCTCGTCTTCCTCGCCCAGTTCCGTGGAGTCGGAATCGGAATCGGACACCTCAAAGCCTTCATCTCGCATCTTCAGCTTTGTCTTCTCAATGTCAGCTTTGTCAAGCCGGCGGAACGCAACGGTTGGACGGCGCGGAGGACGTCGTGGACCTGTTGCATCCTAAATTAAACCGCCGTGAGTCTACAGTCTCGTAATATTTGAAGTAGACCGACTGGGGCATGATATGTGTGCCATTGACCGACCATTATCATATCCAGTAATCCCTCCTGTTGTTGATTGCCTCGCAACGCGCTGTTTAACCAGGTGATGGTTGAATTTGTGCGCTCGTCAGGCATCGAATTGACGAGAATTGCGAATATTCTGACTGTGAGCATCTATTAAACATCAGATTGTGAATATCGACTTGGACGAGACAAATCACCGCTATAACATTGGAACGAGGAGAATTCCCCCTTTCCAAGTTGATCCACCACTCCATAGTGTCGTCATCAAGGATGGGCGCATGGAATGGTGGCTCCCCGAGCCAGAAAGCCTCAAGCTGCAGCCTCAGAGCATCAGCGATCTCGAGGGGAGACAGTTGTTTTACAAGTGGATGACAGCGACAATTGCTATCATGGCTCGCATGCTGCTGCAGGATAGCTTTCAGTAGCGCTTTCAGAAACTCCTTGACACGAAAAAATGCGTGTGGATAAGGGATGTGGTTCGCAACACCGGGTGGGCGCTCATCGGAGCGTTCACGCAAGAATTTGACATTTGGATACCCTACAAAGTACGGGTGAGCAACCGACACGGAGCAGTGATGTGTAACGAACGGGGGTCAAGACAGAAGGCGACGAAATACACTTCGCTGTGCTTGAAAAATTGGTGATACCGTGAATTGAAAACGGCGCTAACATGCTTCGCAAGTTTGATGCTAATCCCGGTTTCTTTTTCCTTTTTCTCGAAGATGCTGTTGAGAGTGTGCGCGATGGCGAGCCAGAAAACAAAGGCATCTGATGCGTTCGCTGTAGTCGCTTCGAGGGACCAGAGTGAGCGTGCCAACGGAGCGACAATTGTCTCGTAGCTCAACATATCCCTCATAAATATCAACAGCTCGACTGAGGCCCGGCTTCCGAAAACGTCCTGAAGCAACGGACTCTGAATAATGTAAGTATGGCTCAAATGATAATAAAGGGATGAATCGAACTTTGAATTTGATTTGTTCATCCAGGACGAGGGCTTGAATATTTTGCGCAACGGGGGACACTGTCGTCACCGCCATAAAGTGCGTTGCAAAGCGAGTTTTCCCTATTTTCGCCAGCATACGAACCGGAATATCGCCGCCGTCTTCGGCCATACCCTTCCCAGAGTCCCGTAGGAGGGCCTTGGATTTACCGGACTTGCTGAAATGTCGCAGGAGCGGCTTGAGTATTTGCATCATCTATGGATTGGACCGTTGACAATAGTCTTAACACAGAAAGAATTAACACTCACGCTCTGGTACTCAGGCAATTCATTGATATCACCAATGATGTGCTGGATAAAATGGACGACATCGCACAGGTCAAGAATAGCGGGCGCTTCCTCAACTACACCTCGTCGTCCGGCCAGCGTGACATTGGTGCTATCCGAGCCGATGGCAGCCCAGAGCTCAGTCCCAACGTCTTTCATTTTCTGCGAAAAGAATTATTGTGAAGTTGAAAGTGTTAACCGAAATCTACTGACCTCGAGAGCTCCGCTCCTGATCCATTCCGCATTGTGGCTCTCCTTCGTTCCAAAATGGCCACCAAGAAAATAGACATCGCGAGAGGGTGTGGCGGCGTGAGAGGTGTAGAACTGATCACCGCGCCGAGTACCGGTGCCGTCCGTGGTGTAAGTGAGATTCTGGGAATTTTGGAGCGCAAGCTTGGTCCTCTGCCTAACCAAAGCCGCTTCTCGGGGTATGTATTCCTTGGCGAATTTCTTGCTGCCTGTAGCGACATAGGCTGGGTTAAGATGATTCACGAAAGCAGCCCAGTCCTCTGAATCAAGCAGGTTAGGGACTAGACCACATTTGCAGATTAGGAGCATCAGCAAATAGTCGGCCTTCTTCTGCCATGCATCACGCTCCTCCTTCGCCTTCTTCTTGCCAGCGTTTCGGAAGCTCATCGGGTCCAGTGCTGGCTGGCCCATGTCAACGCTGTCAAGCTTCCTCGGACGACCAACAGGTCGTTCCTCAGTGGCTTTTTGACTGGCAGTGTCCGCCTGCTCTGCGCCCAACGCAGATTTTGCCTGCTCATCTTCGGCTTCCTTTCGTGCTTCTGGGTATTGTCGGCGGAGATGATCACATCGGACTGCGTGCGTGAGGACATCTGCAGAGCTCCGGCGGCCTGCCCGACGATGATCGCAACTGTCAGCACGGCATATCCAGTACGATTTGTTTGAAGTGCACTTGTTTGGGTCGCTCAGCTGCGAAGAAAGGCGGTTGAGCAAAGAATTTGATTGAGGCCCAGGCTTCCTCTAAATTCATGTACGTCACTGTGAGCCTTCGAATAACACTTTAAATAATGGTAGGAACCTTCGCTGGAGCAGCTTGCTCCTGACTTTCGACTTCCGTGCCCTTGCGCTTGGTACCGGCCAGCTAGGATCAAATCAAACACTATTCTTGGAATATCCATGAATATCGAACCTTCAAAATAACACCAGATCTGTTCGCGGTTGGTTGGCTGTCATCGCGTTTATCTGGCAAAGATGGGAGCTAACGAGATACATTTACTCTATGTGCAACTGGGAACGAAGATGCGAGTACATACCTGCTTGTTATGTTGTAATATTACTGCCGCTGCCGAGTCCGTCGCACTCTTGAGCCATCGATTGAGACCCGCCGAAGTCGGATACTTGTCTAACCAGTATTGCAGAACATCAGCTAGAGCCTCGAGGGCTGGGCCGCGAGTAGTGATTTTGAAGATGCCATTGTCGTCGCGGGTTCCAAATCCCCAGAGTCCATTCTCGATGCTGCGATTGACAGAACCTTCCTCGCCCAGCGACTCAGTCCATGACGGGTCGAGCTCAAAGCCCAGGAATTTATTAATTGGGTCAGAGTCCTTTTCTCGAGGTAGAGTGTCAGGAATAGACTGCAGATATAGCCTGAGAAGATTGATCTTGTCCCTGTCGGCCATGTCGAGTTGTAGACAGTAGTCCTGGATCGAAGCAAATTTTTGGCAGGCGGCTGTGCATTGGCTGTGCACTCCGGATTGTTCCGATTGATTTATATCTTACTACGGTTTTGGCTGGGTCACAAATTGCTCAGAACACCAATTGGTATGGGGTTGGAATTGTCAGGATTGTCAGGTCTAACTTTGCCAAAAATTTAAATAATTAATTGTCAGTCACTGACTGACAGTTATTTGTCAGTCAGATGACAATTAAATTGTCATGTCAGCGGACCCTACCCGTCTTGCGCGTTGTAGCTCAGCTCTCCACGCTTTAACACCACCGGAATGGCTCCCGGAGGTATATGCTGTGACTGGGTGGCCAACCCTGCGGATAAAACCGAACTTATCACGTATTTCAAAACAATCAAGGAGAAAATTGGTCAAGGAGGCAGCTGGGACGAGACGTGCTTGGAGATGGCGGCCGCACACATGCGTTCACTGGGGCCACCGCTGAAGGGGGCGCCCAAGAATATGAAGTCTGTGAGGAGTGTGTGGAATGGGGTATGTCACGGTGCATGCATTCTCGTGTCTTGCTCACTTATTGCTAGATGAAGAGGGTTCATGACGCGCTTGTCTTGGTCGTACAGAAGCGATATCCCGGCGCCTCTGGGTGGACCTACGACCAGGAGCATGGCTTCAGTGTCTGCGACGACAACCGTGACGCCTGGAAGGAGTTCATTAAGCATCACGCAATTTTCAAGCCATTTGCGAACAAAGGCTGGAAATTCTTCGACGATTTCAAGGAAATTATCCCTGGGCGCGCACGGGGCACAAATGTCTTCAATCCGGCCGTGACTGCTGTCGCGCCATCTCAGGACTTCGATGACGCGTCGCAGCTGTCAAACGACGCGTCGCAGCTGTCGAACGGCGCGTCGCAGCTGTCCCAGGAGTCCACACCGCAGCCGCGTCTCCCGGAGTCCAGTAACAGATCACAGTATTTTCCCGAGAACGGCTTCGATGACTTCGACTTCCCGGAGTCGCTCCTCAACAACTCCCAGTCGCAGCCGTTCACTGACTGGTCGCAGACACAGTTCGGTTCTACGCAACCTCTCACCCAGCTAAGGCTCCAACCGTTCCGTTTCCGTTTGCAATTCTGGGAAAACAAAACGGAAACGGAAAGGAAACCGTTACAAACGGTTAGAAACGGTTTCTAAACGGTAATTTTGAGCGGGTGCATCATCCTGGCTATATTCAGGGTACCTGGTGTCATACAACAGGGATAGGCTATTAGGGCATTTCTAGCGGGCATCCTGGCAGCTCTAAAGTGATTGGGAGGTATTTCAGATGCGGCCAAACATTGTCCAGGCCGTGAGCAAGACCCTCATAGCCAATATTCAGGCCAGTAAATCAACCTGGTATGCCAGGGAGAAATCAGCGCTGATTTTTCATAAGCAGCAATCATTTATTTGCGCCACTGGAGCTTGTTGGAGATGGATTCATGTTTTTCTTGATGGTCGTAAATTGAAACGCAGAAACCGTTTGCAAACTGTTTCTGGAACTATTTGTCAAGCTCAGCAAACGAAACGGAAATAAAAACGGTTTTAACCGTTCGCAAACGGTTGAAAACGGAAATGGTTGGAGCCGTACACCCAGCCCATCGATGCGACCCAGACGCACGCGGCTTTCCAGCCGTTGGTCCCTGCTACCCCTACGACCCAGACCCGGATTCCGTCGGTTCCCGCCACTCCTGCGGCGTCTCTTCAGCGTGGGAGGACTACAGCCCCGCTGACTCCTGCAGCCTCGTCTGGTGGCGTTAAGCGTGCAGCCTCTGACGAGTTCGAGACGCCATGGACTGCAAAACGAGGTAAAACGACTGGGGCTGATGCTCTTCTGGCCATTGGAGGCTCGGTCGACCGTGTTGGGAACGCGATCCGTGACTGCTTCATGCCGCAGAAGTCATCCGCGATCTCTCCCAGATCTCTCCCACCAAACAAATCGAGCACGCACGCCAGTTGGCAATTGATGACCAAGAGGCCGGTATCCTCTCATCGCGGGAGCGCGCGCTGCTCAACCTCATTTTCACGAAGGACAACAAGGCGGCTGATGCGTATGTGGCGGAGAAAACGTTGGAGGGCCGTAGCGCCTTGGCTGAGATACTCATCGAGCGCTTTTAATGGCTTTGACTTTGGTACAGTCTGCAATGTACTAGTCTAGGTCTGCAGTCGCTATGTTGTCGTAGTAGTCCTGATCAACGTCCATCCGCTCCGCCAGATACTGCTGATAGGCGTCCCACATCCCCTGCGCAATTTCATCCCGGGTACCTTCCGCATGACGTTTCTCTGCAGCAGATGTATTGAGCGAGGTTGCCAATCGTCCAAAGTCAATCTCTTCATCTCACCGCACACCAAGAAGGTTGTCCAATGCATCTGGATTCCCGAGCCAGCGATCAAGGTCGGTTTCGTCATGTTCCAGTATGAAATTGTGCAACGCAATGAGCGCAGATGGGATTTTGGCCTGTGCAGCCATGTCGTAATGTGGCGCGCGAGTTAATATGGTCCACCGATGCTTGACTACACCAAAAATTCGCTCCACAACATTTCGAGCCGAGGCATGTCGAAGGTTGTACAACTCCTTGTAGTTCTGTGGGCTTTGGCATAATCAGTGTGCAGAAAGATCTAATAGATGAGAATGAAGTACCGCTGAGCCCAACGCGCCCATTCTGCCAGATGGTATCGAACAGAACGGTACGGGAGCAGGAGCGTCTCACAGATACCAAACCCTGCATCTGCAAGATAGCATTTCCCAGGGGGGATTGCAAATCCTGCAAGGCGGGCGTTGTTGTACATTGTCGCATCTGCTGCACAGCCGTCCCAGCCGCTCACAAAGAACAGGAATCGCATATTGAACGACACAGCAGCTAGGCAGTTCTGTGTCACTCCTCCTTTGCGATTCCGTGACGTATGAAGTTCAGCTGCAGATGGGGAGCAATTGATATGGGTTCCGTCAATTGCACCCAATACATTGCGAAAGTGTGGCCACCATCTAGGATTGTCGCGAATCTCTCTAGGGGGAGGTGAGTCTGCTGTTGGAAGCTGCACATATCGTGTGTAAAACTCGGTAGAGGATAGAATGTCGAGGATTTTTCGGAAGTGGCTGAAAGCACAAAATTTAGCAGCAGACTGCAGAAAAAAAAATACACAGACTGGGATATGGTGGTATGAGAGTGCTGGAATCGCTCGGCAACATGATCTATGGCTAGCCCAGTCACACAAGTGTACAAGAAGATTGCAAGTGATTCATCCAGCTCGATGCGTGATTGTTGATTTTCCATATATCCCAGTGCACGGATTTGGAACACAAGAGCCAGGAAAACATGACGGCGCATGCCCATCGCTATATAGATACGTTCTGGATGACCTGTGAGCAGCTCATTGAGCCAGGCTCGCCCAGTGAGTGCGGAAGTATGTAGATCCTCCTTTAGGAACTGCGGTGCAATATGCATCATCACACCGTACACAACATACTGGATGAGGGATGCAACAATAGTAACCATCCATTTGGCTCGTTCCTGAGGCTCAGTGGGCGGGGGCATGGCAAGAAACGACAGAGAGAGGTAGAGATTAATAATAGATTATCGAGATCAATCGTTGCCGGCACCGGACCGTTGCCTCCGATTTCTGATTTTTGATTTTTGATTTTTAATTTTCTTGTCCGGAGTAACTCTTACCTTTCCGTCCCGCGAATGCGTTTACGCACTGACGCCGGTTATATTTCTTCACGCCGGGGTACTGACTCTGTTTTTTGGGTACGGACAGACGGCAATGGGAACGGCTGGAAGGGTGAAGCGCTGAACGATACATGGCAGGGGAGTGAGTGCTCTCTTCTTCCTCGCTTTCCTTATATCTTATTTGCATTATTCCTTTTTATTATGGCTTTATTTGAGGGAGGCGACGGGTTCAGCGCTGCGGGACTCACGTGCGCGGATGACGTCTTCCGCGGTGGTCTTGGAGCTACGTATTGGAGGCGATCGGCTTGACACTAGGCTTTCGTGCGACCTGCGTCGTAGCTTTTTTCATGTCATTTCTTTCACGGGCCGCGCGTACTTTCTTCTCCTTTGCGTCGCTAACTAGTCTTCTTTATCCCAACAGACTCCCCGAAGGCAGGGCATGATTCCGCGCGGTCGAGCAGGTCTTCTGTGTCGCGGAGCCTGGGCTGCGTACACATTCGAAGGACGGTTTGACACCCTTATTGAGTCTCTTTATTCTCTTTGTTTATTCATTGGTTTGTGTTTTAATTGTTTCTTTTATTTTGCGTGGGTATCAGCACCTATTTTCTTATTTTCGATACGCGCGGAGCGTACCGCTCTCCCACGTTTGGGGGTTTTCGCGCATCCCTCCCCCGATATTTTTCTATAACACTTACTCGCCCTTTTCTCACCCACTCCCTCGCCCCTTTTGCTTGCACCTCCCTCTCTCATTTCCCTCATCCTTAACGATATTTAATTTCCACGCTTACTCACCACCCATCTACGAATCCATCACCAACCTCCTCCCCCTCCCCCTCGTCCGCCACTCAACTGAAGCATGGGATCTACCATGACCAGGACGCACACAATGAGTATTGGAGCCGCCGAGAGCGTAGTTGAGTGCCGGTTGAAATCTATTGTTGCTCTTACTTTGCCCCGGGCGCTCCATTTCTTTGACCTTCATACACGGGTCGTCTTCCTTCATCTTGGGAACCCTTCCTTCCCTTTTCTCCACTCCCATTTTGCCACATTGTATGTCATTCTCACAGGTGATGCAGCTCCTTGAAAATGCGCACAGGGCAGCGCATCGCGAGCACGGTGATGAACGACTGGAGCTCGTGCGGCCATGAGGTGTTTACGGAAATGGTGCGGGGGGCACCGGAATTTTTTTGGCCCGCCCACTGATCCTTTCTTTTTTTTCGTGGCTGTATCCCGGTTTATCTGCCCATTTTGTCTGCCCATTTTGTACCGTCCCGTCTTTCTCTCCCGTGATCTTGTCCTATACGGCTATTTTAGTTCCCTTCAGTGCGCCTCCAACATCTTGTATCAAAAGCTATTAACAGCTTGGTGGATCTTACCTGTGACTTCGTCTCGGCCGGCGCATTGCCCACAAGGGGCAGTTCTTTTTAGAAGACAATTACCAGATGCCAGGGGCATTGCCTGACATGTCTTTAGTTTCTCCTGCCATCCCAGCAGGGCGGCGTGGTTTTTGATGCTTATGTGTTATACTTTTGGACGAGGCTTCTTTTCCGCGTTCCACGTTTTTGTAGCTCCCCAGAATTCTCGTGGCTCTCACTTTACAATGTACTCCCATTGTTCCTTTCAACATGCTTCACCTTGAATCAAGGTACCAAATATATGGCTATTACTCGCCCCTGGCTACATAAAAGAAGCAGTGGATACTGCAGTGAGGGTGTGTCGGCCCTCGGAGACCATCACTGGACCGTTGTATTGTTAGGAGCGGAGAACTCCTGCTGCGGATTGTCTTAGGTAACGCACTGAGTAGAGATGGGGTCCTCCCTGTGATGCCACAAGCGCGAGAAGCTCAGCCGGCTGATATTGTAGAACATTAACGGATGCCCGCCACAGCTCGTATTGTCCCTGGGTTCTTATATTTGGTGTGCAATGCCAATTTGTTTGGGATCATGGAATGGAAACTCACCAGGATTCACGTAGTATCCTCCCTTTGGTTTGCGACACTTAGTGTGGTGCAGAATATCAGCAGATCTCCATTCTTGCACAGATGATGTTATTAATAAAATGCACATAGAAGAGTGTCTGTGGGAAGTATACTAGAAAAGATCTATATATTCCCACCATGCCACCTACAGCAAAATTCGAGAAGCTTATCCAATATACAATCCTGGCCGGTACTACAGGCCAGAATATGGCACAAACAGCCAAACTGGCTTTCCTTCAATTGGCTCTATGGCCGCATTGTCCTTTGTCGGAATTTTACCTTTAAGCTTATAAGCGCCTTCTATTAGGAGCCCTTGTCAACTGCTTATAATAAGCGTGGCAACACATGAGCGCCTACAATTCATGCGGTCAAAACTTGTGTTCAGGCCTGTGTTGCGTTTAAGCCGCACACCGCCAATGTGTCACATTCAAAATGGTGTTATAGACAGAAACTTTGATTCTGCATACAAAAGAAGTCCAATAACTGCGATCCTGGTGGAAAGAAAATCATCTTATGCGGAGGTCTTTATTCAGATAAGAGGCACAACTCTTATGCCCTTATAAGGCCTCAGAGCGCCTTATCAGCGAAATGCCAAATTTCCGATATTGTCACTTTTGAAGTGCATTGAGAGAAGACTACATGTAGTCCAAAATAGTTTGGCATATATGTTGATAGTAAGCTTGAATGTTGCGGGATGACAGCCTGACAGCCTCCGTAGGATAGATAAGAGGAACTGAGTTTTGGCCCCGTGCTCCTGTATACTCAGCGATGAAAGTACCGACACAGCTCGAGAATCTAATCCAGTACACAGCAGCGGCAGCCAGCACTGTGGAAGAGATTGCTGGATCATTCCAGATTCCCTTCTTAACCTCAGCCACGACATTGGCTTCCTCAATTCTGAAATGTGTGGAGGTAGGTCCAACTCATGGCTAGTCAATGTGCCTTGCTGAAGGTAAATATAGGCTGCCAGGTCCAACAAGGATGAGTGGATGATAATGGTTGAACAAATCCACGAGATCCTTTGTACTATTGCAACATTGTGCTCCAAGTCGGAAATTAAAGGGGTGCTTCCAACTGCCCTCCTGTATGACATTGCAAAATTTACAGAGTATGTTTTTATATTAGTTTTCTGCATACAGTGAATCATTATGGCAGAACACTTCAGAAGGTTTTTACCTTTCTGAAAGCACAGCAAACAAGGGGAAAGATCAAGCAACTGTTCAAGCAGCCTGATAATGCTCGACAATTGGATATATGCAAGCAGGAGCTCGATAAGGCCATCGGAATGTTTAGGGTACATCTGATGTCATTGAATCCTGAGGCATTGTACTGAAATTCATTCAGGTCAGAGCGGGGGGCTCAACACTCTCTCAAATAGGGCAAATGAAAAAGGATGCAAAGGAGCATCACGATGAGCTTGTGGCTCTCCTTGATGCCCATCCAGACCTTAGTAATTCAGATCACTCCTCTGTTAGTTGCAATTTAAATCAGACTGCAGTTCCCAACTCACATTTTCATTTAGGTGATTGGAACTCTTTCAAGTGCAGAAAATAGGTTTGTTATTGTGGTGGGTGTAATGATCCCCAATCACTGATTTCCTTATTAGTGCAGGATCATTTAGTCTGCTTCCACCATCTCCCAAAATCTTTCACGGCCGCGAATCAGAGCTGCAGGATGTGGTCAACATACTTCTCCAGAATTCTGCCCATGTTGCCATCCTAGGTACAGGTGGTATGGGAAAAACAAGTCTAGCCATAGCAGCTCTCCATAATCCACAAGTGGAAGCCAAATACTCATATCAATACTTTGTTCCATGCCACTCAAGCCCCACTTGCACAGCGCTGGCAGCAACAATTGCAAGTTATATTGGGTTGGAAAAGGGCTCAAACATGGTGAAGAAGATTGCGCATTATTTTGCACATGCTTCTCCTTCCCTTCTGGTCTTGGATAATCTGGAAACCCCTTGGGAATCAATGTCATCCCGTTCTGAAGTTGAAGAATTTCTATCTCTGCTGACTGACGCCCCACACTTGGGTCTGATGGTGATTGATGTTTGCAAGTCTATCCAATAATATCCTGAACTTCCTGTAGATCACCTTGAGAGGTGCTGAGCGACCAAAAAAAGTCAAATGGACCCGCCCCTTCCTGGCCCCTCTTGAGCCACTTTCCACCATGGCTGCACGGCAGACCTTCATTGACCTTGCTGATGATGGCCATGATGATTCCAGTATCAAGAAACTCCTTGAACTGACAGGGAATCTCCCACTGGCAGTCAGCCTCATTGCAAGTGTTGCTGATTCTGAAGGATGTGCCCAGGCACTTTCCCACTGGCAATTGGAAAGTACTCGGATGCTTTCAGATGGATATGACCAGAGATCAAGCCTGGACATATCCATCATGTTATCATACACAAGCACTCGTATGACATCGGGTGCCCAGGAGTTGCTCAGCATTCTGTCCATGCTACCAGATGGGCTCACACATGCCGATTTAGTGCAAGCCAAACTCCCCATCATTGACATCCTTGCCTGCAAGACAACTCTCATTCAGACATCATTGGCCTTTGTTGACCAGGATCAGCACCTCAAGGTTCTGGTTCCAATTCGAGAACACATCTTCCGTGTCCATCCTCCCCCAAATGAGTTGAAGCTGAAACTGCAGGACCACTTCCATCAACTTCTTGGCCTGTGGAACCAATTCAAGAATATGAATATAGTGGATATACGCCCTCAAATTGCACGAAACTTGGGAAACTTCAATACTGTGCTCCATGATGGGCTTAGTCCAGAGAGCTCTGATATTGTCCAGAATTTTGGGAGCATCTTGTGTCTCAATGACTTCTATTATCGGGTTCATCACACATATTCACCCCTTTTACTTCAGCTTTCTGGGCACATGCGGCATTGGAAAGACAATCCAATTTGGGGGGAGTATCTTATTGAGCTACTGAAAAGCTCGGAACTTTTTCCTGCCCAGGATCTCAATAGAGACATCATCCTAGGCAACCAGCATTTCAAGTCAAGAGATCCACAGGAACAGGGTAAGGCACAATCATTATCATTGTGTTCACCTAACTAATTCTCATCAGCCAGATGGTCCCGAGCACTGGGAATGTATTTCCAGTTCAGAAAGTCAGATATTGTAGAAGCCCTCAAGTATTATCAAAGAGCCTATTCTCAAGCAAAAAGTATTGGATACTCAACCCGGGTTGGCCACCAAGCTTTGTGCAACATATGCCAGATCCTGCTTAGTACTGGAAGGCCTCTGAGTGCACTCACACATGCCAAGGAGGCATATCAATATGCAGAGCACATGGGGGACCTCTATGGGCAAGCATGGTCTCTCTACCTTCAAGCCAGACGCCATGGAAATTTGGCAAACTATCAGCATGATCAATTTCTTCTGCAAAAATCGAGGGACATGCTGGCTGCTTGCGGTCAACAACAAAGTACCTTGGGTCTGATCATCCGCAATCATCAGGCTGAGATCCACCTCCTGAAATCGGACTATCTGGAATCTCACAGACTTCAGGTTGCCATTGTATCCAGCTGCCGGCCAACTTCATATGATAGCATCATGGCAAACTTGAATATAGCTATTATTGACATTGCGACTGGTGCTGACTCGAAAATTGTGCATCAAAATCTGGACAATTGCAGGTTTCATTTGAAGGCGCTGTATGGGTACAGTGCCGCAACCATCTCCCTTGCAGCTGATCTTGCAGCTGCTGAACTCTGCCTTCGAGATGGGGCTCCTGAGACTGCAAATGCAATGTTGGAAAAATGTTTTGCATCATCTCAGGATATTTCGACAGAACCGGCACTCCTATGCCTTGAAAGGCTTGGAGATCTTTCCACTGGAATGAATGCCATATCTACTACACTCCGATGGGGAGGTGTATTCCTTAGCCTGGCTTTGAAATGCAAAGACAGGCGCCAGACAATGCAAGCATTCCGATGCCTTGGCCAGATTTTTGCTGCCCAAGGTGATGATGAAACAGCACTCAGCTTATTCAATGTTGCACTTGATGGATTCACATTCATGGATGTCCATCACTGGAGGGCAGACTGCATGGTTCGAATTGCCAGCATAATGAATAATTGTGGAGAGGTCATGAAGGCAGTTGAATTGTGGAAAGCCGCAAGGCCTCTGTTCAAAAGATCTTCCCAGATGAAGGATATAATCATTGCTGATGCAAAGTTGGCAGAGGTTGACTCTGCTGTTTTGGTCAAGTATGAGGAACAACTTTAACAACTTTCGGAATTGCATGTACCTGGTAGTGCACCAGAGCTGTCATACATTGGGGATGATGAAGAACAGGACCATTTGGCTCAAGGAGGCAATTTTGAAGAGGGGAAGCAGGGAGTCTTGGTTTGAGTTGCAGTCTGGCTCTCAGATTTTCAGGGTTTGTGTTTCAGTTTTGTTCTTTTTCAACTTTCCCCAGCTCCATCTATTTTTTGGACAAATAGATAGCCACCTGTTCTCGGTCTGCATAGCATCCCATGTCAGGCCATAACTTTTTGTCTAGTATGTAATCCAATTACCTATTCATGTATTGTTGTACTACTACGCTTGATACCAGCTTGAAAAAGAACACTGAAATTGCCACATTGTGGCGGGGAGAAACTGTCACGTTCGAGTTGGGTCTGAGCTGTTCAAGGTAAATAAAGTTTTTGTCTAGGCCAAGCTTGGATATCCCGGGATTTTCTTTTATGGTGAGAGAATTCTAGACGGTAAAATAAACTGAATTAGAGAAACAGAGGACGGACGAGCTCAGTCTCACACATTTATGCAGTACAGGTACATAAAGTAATTTGAGTGAGTCGGTAGCGTAAAAATCAGCCCAAGCAGGCTCGGTAGCAGCCTGTTGGGATTGGTGAATAAAAGGAGAATGTCGTCAGGTATGAGCCATTCAAATGAAGCCTCATTTTTTTATGTTCTGGCAAGTCTGGATTTGTATATTTTGCAGTTATGGAGACTGTATTCATTTTAGAGCTAGAGACACCACATAAGGTGTCCGGCTTCACGAATTTTTGACTTGCAGTACAGGCACATGTCATATTAATTTGAAGGGGTAGTACCAGGATAGTAGGTAAGTACACCCATGGTGACTTTTGCCACTTTTCACCACTTTTTCCACTTATAAAAGACATAAAAGTTCCTAAAAGACTATCTGTAAAGTTGCTGATGGTGGCTGAGCCGATATTAGTACCGCTTCATCGCCGCCTGCAGATTCCCCTATGGCCACCCTCTCCTCGACACCCATTGACATCGATGGCAAGGGTCATCTCCTTGGTCGGCTGGCCCTACCAGATGCCTGACTATACCCGCCAGCATTACAAGGGATCGCAAAGTGCAGGGTCAGTGGCGGCGAAGCCATGATAATCAAATTTAAAGTTTTGGAATGAATCTAATATGATATTAGCCGTAACATACAGGGCATAGTGGCCTAGTAGTAATTCCAGATGAAGCTGAGGCAGCACTGAGCTTTGGGCTCTGCCGTGGTACATGGCGGGAGGGAGGCAGAGTCTGTGGCCATTGCCGCCGCAGGGGTTCAGCACAGGGCAGCACAGCTGTGCCGACGTGATGGCCACAGGGTCTGCCTCCGGCTCTCGGCACAGCTCGGCACAGGGACACAGCCTCTGCCTCGGCGCCCAGGGAACGCAGTGTTTATTCTTTCTTTTATTCGTGTCGTTTGTTGAGTTAGGCGTTGATTTGTTGGCGCACATACGTGGTTCCGTCTTACATCTTCCTCTTATATCCTTGTGCTCCTTATGCTCTGCGCTTCCCCTTTTTTCCCATTCATATCATTGATCAGTTGTCATTCAACCTCTCAATTCCCATTGCTTTCACATTGCAATTTCATAATGCTCGCGTGTCAAGTCCTCCCGCATTTATAAGACCCACATGCTGATCATTCTATCCCGTACTTCTTTAATTTACTAACCCACGTATTGATTGTTTTGGCGAACAGGTAGAGTGGTTGGGTCTTCGCGTACGGGTAGACACGCAGCGGTGAGCGGCTTGTCTTCTCTTAATACCTTTTATTTGTGTTCTTGCATTTCTATACTCTCAAGAGCTTATTCTTATCGGAGTGGTTTTTTGGACCGGTGTGCTGCCCACTTCACTCAGCAAACGCGCTTGCTTTCTTTTTCTTTTCCATTCTGCCTCCCCGCTCGTTGTTATTTCTTTCTTAGACCCGGCTTCCCTCTGCTTTTTTTATTATCGCTCAGATAGAGGGGTGCCTTGGTGCAGAGGAGCTCAAGCACCCGTACAACTTCGCCGCCAGCGGGCCACGGTTCCGGCCCAAAGTAATAATTCTGTGGGTATAGGACCCAGCATTTCCCGCCTGCTCGCGCGCCCGTGGCAGCCAAACACCGGCCGTTCGCTATCCGCTTCCGTTCTCTCCCGTACGACTCCGAGCCCACCGAGGTTTTTTTTATACTCCTATGTGCGGTGTTAAAGCCGGCAGGTGCAAATTTTTTGACGCTTATTGGTCCTATCTCCTTCAAATTCATTTGCAATATATCCAAATGTGTAGGCAATGAATCCAAATGTGGTCACTTCACCCCATTCCCGGATTGAAAGTAGTATTCGCTCCTCTCATTGCTGCTACGAGTAGTGCTTTGAGGACAGGTAGCGGATTGTTGAGTAGTGTTTCATTTTTCTGTATGCCGCCACATTGCTGTACCAGTGACATATGACTGGACACAGAACCGTGCGGACCTGATTACCCAACACATGTCATTTTCATGCTGATAATACAATCAGGCAGACGGAGAACAATATATATAAGCTCAGAACCACAATGGGACCCCCGTCAAAGATCCCAACATGCCGACTACCTCGAATTTCAAGAATGTCATTCAATACACCATCCTTGCCGCAACTACTGCCAAGGACATCGCAGAAACTGTTAAAGTGCCTTTCCTTGGTTCGACTGTGGCATTGTGCTTGTCGATTACAAAGTGCATTTTCCTCTTGTCATTGGCACCATATTTAAGGGACAAAATAGACAACTAAATTGAACAAGGAAGAATGCGCTGAGATTATGGAACACATCCATGAAATCTTGTGCGTCATTGTCCAGCTTCACGCGACTTCGGAAATCAAGGGTGTCCTTCCAACGGCGCTCTTGTATGACATTGCAAAATTCACAGAGTGAATGGGAGAACTTTGAAGGTGAACTTGTATTAATTTTATATTTTACACCAGGGCACTTGAAAAGTTGTTCACAATTCTCAATGGGCAACAGAAGGGTACTCTAGGAAAAATCAAGGGACTTTTTAGGCAGCCTGAGGCTGTAGAACGGTTGGACAAATGCAAACAGGAGCTCAGCAGGATGGTTCAATTGTTCAAGGTTTGTCAGATAGATTTCATTTCAATACATATTGAAATCATTGGCTTTCATTGCAGGTTCAAGTTCCAGGGTCAACCTTGTCTCAAATGGGGCAAATGAAAAAGGATGCGAAGGAGCAACATGAACAGCTTGTGGCCCTTTTGGAGTCTGAGTCTGACCCCACCAGTTCTGATCGCTCTTCAGTAAGTAGACATTAGGATGATTAACATTTTAGCTCACGGTTGCTAGGTGACAGGAAGTTTGGCAACATTGGGAAATAATAGGTGAGCAGACCTGCAAACATAAGCAATCTTGCTGAAGTTCTTTAACAGCTCAGGATCCTTTGGACTACTTCCACCCTCCCCACAAATCTTCCATGGGCGCGACACAGAGCTGCAGGATGTGGTAAATCTCCTAATGCAGGATTCTGCCCACATTGCTATCCTTGGTACAGGGGGCATGGGGAAGACCAGCCTTGCTACAGCAGCCCTCCATATGCCGGAAGTGGAAGCTAAATATACCCAGCGATACTTTGTTCCATGTCACTCCAGCCCCACTTGCACAGAACTGGTGGCTACAATTGCAGATCATGTTGGGTTGGAGAAGGGCTCAAACATGGCAAAGAAGCTTGCACATTATTTTGCCCATGCTCCTCCTTCCCTTCTCATCCTCGACAACCTGGAGACCCCTTGGGAAAGCCTCTCATCTCGCTCTGAGGTTGAAGAATTTCTATCTCTGCTGACTGATGTCCCGCACTTAAGTCTCATGGTGAGCGATGTGTGTGAGTCTATCCAATAATAGCTCCAACTTGCTGTAGATCACTGTGAGAGGTGCTGAGCGACCTGGCAAAGTCAAATGGACCAAGCCTTTCCTGCCCCCCCTCAAGCCATTTTCCAATGAAGCTGCTCAGCAGACCTTCATTGAGGTTGCTGATGAAGGACATGATGAAGACAGCATCAAAAAACTCCTTGAGCTAACAGGAAATCTTCCACTGGCAGTCAGTCTCATTGCGAGTGTTGCTGGTTCTGAAGGATGTGCCCAGGCACTTTCTCGTTGGAAATTAGAGAGTACTCAGATGCTTTCAGAAGGGTATGACCAGAGATCGAGCCTGGACATATCCATTATGATGTCATACACAAGCTCCCGTATGACCCCAGGTGCCCAGGAGTTGCTTAGCGTTCTGTCTATGTTACCAGATGGGCTGGCGGATGCCAATTTGACACAGGCCAAACTGCCAATCCCGGACATTCTGGCCTGCAAGGCCACTCTGATTCAAACAGCCCTTGCCTTTGTTCGCCAGGATCGACATCTCAAAGTTCTGGTCCCTATTAGAGAACACATCCTCCATATTCATCCTCCAGCAGATGCTTTGAAGTTGAAACTCAGAGAACACTTCCATCAACTTCTTGATCTTTGGAATCAGTTCAAGAATCTCAATGTAGGGGATATACTCCCTCAAATGTCACAAAATTTGGGCAATTTCAAGACTGTTCTCCATGATGGGCTTAATCCAGAGAGCTCTGATATCGTCCAGAATTTTAGGAGCATCATATTTCTTGATGACTTCTATAATCGGATTAAAAGCACACATTCACCCCTTTTGCTGCAGCTTTCTGGGAAGGTAGTGTATTGGAAAGAAAATCCAATTTTTGGGGAATATCTTATCGCGTTATTGGGAAGTTCAGGACTAGGGTCCTGGCCTGCCCTGGACCTCAGAAGTGACATCACTCTAGGAACTCAGTATTTTAAATCAAAAGAGCCACTGGAACAAGGTAAGACACAATCACTGTCTTCCTGTTGATCGAGCTGATTTCTTACCAGCCAGATGGTCCCGAGCTCTGGGACTGTACTTCTGGGGAGCAAAGTTAGATTTTGTGGAAGCCTTCAAGTGCCATCAAAGAGCATATTCTCTAGCAAAAAGTATTGGATACCCAACCCTTGTTGGCCACCAAGCTTTGCACAACATATGCCTGATCCTGATTGAAACTGGAAGGCCTTTGAGTGCACTCACACATGCCAAGGAGGCATATCAAACTGCAGAACACATTGGGGACATCTATGGGCAAGCATACTCTCTCTACTTTAGAGCCAGATGTCATACAATACTGGCAAACTATCGGCATGCTCGATATCATCTGATAAATTGCAGAGATCTATTGAGTGCTTGTGCTCAACAAATGAGTCAATTGGGGCTTAACATCTTCAATCATCAAGCTGAGATCTACCTCCTGAAATCGGAGTATCTGGAATCTCGGAAAATTCAAGTTGCCATTGCATCCAGCCGCCAGCCAATTCCGTATATTACCACCATTGCAAAATTGAACATTGCTTTCATTGATATTGCTACTGGGGCTGAATCAAAAAACATTTGCCAAAATCTGGCCATAGCTCAGTCTCATTTGGAGGCATTATACGGGCTTCAGGCCAAACATATGTGGCTTATAGCTGTTTACATACATGCAGAGCTCTGCCGAAAGGATGGGGACCTCGTGATGGCAAATTCAATACTCCAAAAATTTGTCATTTCCTCTCAGGAGATGTCATCGGCAGAGCTAGCACTCCAAGGTCTTGCGAGACTTTCAGATCTTTCCACAGAGATGAATAATATCATCGTCACACTCCGATGGGCAGGAGTATTCCTCAGCCTGGCTTTGAAGTCCCAGGACAAACTTCAAACAATGCAAGCATTCCGATGCCTTGGCCAGAATTTTTGTGCCCAAGGTGATGATGAAACAGCACTCAGCCTTTTCAATGTTGCCCTTGATGGATTCACATTCATGGATGTCCATCATTGGAGGGCAGATTGCATGGTCCAAATAGCTGAGATACTAATTAACCGTGGAGAGATTATGAAGGCAGTTGAACTGTGGAAGGCAGCAAGACCTTTGTTTGAAAGATCTTCCCAGATAAAGGATATAACTTGGATTGATGCAAAGATAGCAGAGGTCGACTCCGTGGTTTTGGCTGATTATGAAGAACAACTTCAACAACTTTCAGAATTGCGTGTGCCTGGTAGTGGAGTGGAGGAAACATACATCGTTGAATATGAGGAAGAGGACAATTTAGCTCAAGGAAGTGATTTTGAAGACAAGGGGAAGCACGGAGTCTTGGTTTGAGTTGCAGTCTGGGTCTCAGATAGTCAGGGTTGGTGTCCACCTGTTCTCGGTGTGCACTGCATGCAATGTCCAGGTCATAATTTTGTCCAGTAGGTGGTCCATTTATTTATTCATGTATTGTTGTACCACCGTGCTTGATACCGGTTTGAATAAGAACACTGAAATTGCCACATTGTGGCAGGGAGAAACCGAGATGTTCGAGGTTGGGTCTGAGCTGTTCAAGGTGAGTCAACTTTTGTTTAGGCCAAGCTTGGATGATCTGGTATTTTTTTTTACGGCGAGAGATTTCTATTCCTGGTTCCGGAGGTAACCAGGTCTCAGATCGCTAATGTCTGTCGCCCTCGATCGCACCCTCCTTTTACCACGCTCCGATTGGCTGCATCGGCTCCACAATAACCCACGCAGTTCGGCAACTTAATAGCACATCAAATACAGCGATGGATGCAAAACCATTCCCGCTACCGTTAGGTACGGGTTTCTATAGGCTCCTGATTTTGCGCCACTCGCAGTAAACTACATTTTTCGTCAGCAGTTTTTGCGTAAGCACAAATTCTGCTTTGCGATTGGCTGGACGTACTGCGGCAAGGTGTCGGCTTGTCGCAGAGTTTCAGCTTGATTTAGTAAAAATTCTAGAAAATTCGTGATGTGAAAAGTGTCTCTCCCAACATCTGCATCTTTAGCAATTTCGATGCCTGAGGAAGTCGTGTAGAGATTGTCCTCAAGTCCCAACCTCGAGCTTCTCCCCACACTTCAGATCTCAGGCTATAGCTCCGTCAGCACATCGCTCAAGACCTCCAAGCCCGACTCGTTGTTCTAATGAAGCTCGCGACTATGGCAGCTCCCGCCGTTGAGCGAAAGCTTTCAACTCCTCCAGCTACTCCTGCTCAAGGCTTGCCTCAAACACTGTAGTGGCCAATTACTTTACCTCAAACTTCAATATTCGGCTTCAAGATACGCCTCAGTTTCACTTTGGATTCTGCCTCAACGCACTGCTTTGGGGATTCTATGAACGCGTCAAACACGCCTGCGGCGTGTAGTGCTGCCCCAGAAATTTTGAATCGGGATTTCGAAGGCCGGGGAACAAGGCTAACGCACGAGATAAGTCTTGTCCATTAACTTAAATACCTTTACTCACATTCTATCCTACGAACTCCTTTGGCCATCCCATGAACACGTAGAACGTACCCGCAGTGCTGCGCACTGACCTAGAAATTTTAAATCAAGATTTCGACGTCCGAGGAGCAAGGCCACCGCACTTGGTGAGTATTTGTCTATTATCATCGATACCTTTGCTTATATTCTAACCTAGGCATCCAAAAATTCCCTTGAGCTTCTTATGAACGCGTGGAACACGTCCGTGGCGCGTAGGACCGCTGCTTGTGCGTCCGGAGACCAGGTGTATTTCTCATATTCTTTTCTCATATACCTTTAATTGTTCACATTGTAGCCCTACATAACCCGCAAATTTGTCGGACCCCCCCACGAGCTTCGTATGCGATGCCTGCGGCGCGCAGCGCCGCCCCGGAATTCTCCAGATTTGAATGTCCAGGAATCTCAGTGTAAGTCTTCTCGATTACATTCGTGTCATGTACTCACAATTATTCGTCAGTCACGTACCTCCTGTGTCGCGCAACACCTCCGTAGCGTGCAGCGCTCCATGCACATGTCTTTTTCGTCATCAGGGGAACTAGCTCTCGCTCTTGTGGTAAGTCTTTCATCATAACTTCATTACCTTGTCTAACTCGATGCTCTGAGCCTCTCAGACGTCGTGCCCAATACCTTTAGGCTTCACGATGCCTCGGTGGCGTGCAGCACCGCGGTGTACAACTTACGTTCAGAACTCTGGAGCATGCATATGCTAAGCCCTTTCTATTCTCATCCATCCACTTGCTAACATGATCCAGCTAGACATCCCCACGTCGCGTTTGACGCGTCTCAAGGCTGTGTAAACTTTAATTCGACATTTCACGGGCCCCCAAGCAAGTACGTATGACACTGGCAAGTTTTTTCTTCTTTTTCTTTACGTTTCGTACTCACAAGCCCTTCTAGTTGCGTCTAACGCGCCAATCCGACACGAGAGGGTGGAAATTATCTGTAAGTTCTTGTCTTTCAAGTTCTTTCGTACTGACAGACCTTCTAGTTGCATCCACATCCTATTCAACGCTGCGGACCAATGAAACTTCTTTGCCTATGATAAATTCCCTTCGGAACTGAAAATATACATAACCTTCATGTTGAATATCATCAGCTCCTGGTTAATCATATTCTGCATGTTAACTGCTGCGGCTGCCATATGGAAGTATCTGCGACTTGTGCAGTTGTTCTGCTATATCTGCTGCAGCTTTTTCCCTTCCCTTTCGAAAAACTTCTCTGTTGGCCGACGTCAAATCCCTATTCAGCTCTACGAACCCAAATATTTTAATATTCTGCGCTGTCTGTCCCATAAACTTGAATGACACATTTCACTCGTCCTAGTCTCCTCTTCTGCAACCGGTAGCGGGTCTTGCCGCTTGCCGGCCCTACCATCCTTATTGAATTTATGTAGGTTCCAGGTCTAGAATCAATAATGCAAAATGCTGCAAATTTGTACACTGATTTAATTTTGGTGCGGTTTTTTCCGCATGTACCGTGATCAGGAAGTTGCCGCCTGGTTTTACCCGAATTCTCACGAGAGCTCAGAGTAGCCATGATTTATGGCGCCTGGTACAATTTTTTTTGGGTATGCACACGTGCCAAGTTCACCACATGCGCAAACACAAAACTGCGCACACCCTCTCAAATACAAGATATATTAGATTTTACTCTGCAGACAGCTCTCAATGAGTTATACCAGCCTGTAACCACCGAAAGTGCTTGCCACAATTTTTCGGATTTTGGTTACAGACTGGTAATGAGTCTAGGTATATGTCGGACCTCCCTCAACTGACTGACTGATTTGTTCAAGGAATGAACTCTTCGACTTCTCCAAAAAGTAAGGGATAAAATTCAGGTGCCAAACAGCCAGATAAAATAAGGTCTTAGCAGTGGTCCAGAAACTCACACCTTATAAGATCCAGGGGTGTAGGCACACAAGTTCGAATATAATATATGCAAATTGAAAATAGGGAAAATAGGGCTTGGTAGCTACATCTCCGGTTGATAGTTCATGTGGAAACTCACCAGGAGTGAGAAACACTGAAAGAAGGAACCTAGACAGAAAAATAGACCGTTGTGTGCTCGGGCAGAAGTAGCTACAATATAGGTGCGAGTAGGTGGTTGTGGTAATATAGGGTTCTAATTCAGAGGAATGAAAAACATTAAAAATCTCGTGCACCTCGTCCGTCAACACCTCATATGGATGCGCGAACTTAGCTCGTTGATTGCCGTGCTCGTGGCGCGCCGCTGCCCGCTAGCTTTTTGGAGGAGGTGCATCACCTGCGCGAGGGAACATTCCGAAGAAAGGAGGAAAATCCGTTTTCAAGCACAGTGCAAGTTCCGCTCAGAGAAGGACACTCCGGATATGTAGATGCAACAATTAATTGCGACTGCGTACGACAGGAGGTACATAAAGCTCAGGACACCCTCCCTCCCTGAATTTGCACCTGTTTGCGCACCGTGCCGACCGTCGTGACAATTATCACCATCAGCCGAGCCATCATCTTTGAAAAATGAATAATAATCAACAACGAATAACTAGAACGTACCTTCGACACAAACCCCAACAACTTGAGCGATTTGTTCAGGTGCACCGCAAGCTGTGAAAGATTTTCAAATATATCCGACTTATCATATTGAAAAAGAAAGAAAAACGCACCAACGTCTTCGAAATCCCGCCCACTGAGTTCTGCAGCAGATAACCGAATATATACATTTTTCTTTCCGTTCGAAAAGAAAGAAGAAAAAAACAGAAGGATGACAGGTCAGAGCGCAACGCACCTTGGAAATTCCGTTACAGTACATGTTCCTGCCCTTGCACACCAACGCAGCGACCACATCCCCCGGCGCGCGCAGACTGCGGCTGATTCTCAGCGTCTCCTTGAGGCGCTCACCCATGCGCCTCTGGCACGCCTGCGCCCATGTCGGCGGAAAAAACGCTCAGCAACGGAAGTCTATCCCCCAAATGAAAATAACACGAAGGGAAAAAAATGAAGTTCACAATCTTGACGGACGATCCCTCTAAATGTGTACACTCAGCCCTTGTCCCCGAACTCGTCCGCGATGCGGAAGAGGTGCGATCGAACGCGGGAGTATTCCTGGGTCGCGGGATTTATGGGAAAGGAGAGGGAAGGGACAAGTGTATAAATAAAGGCGGGCGGGGGCGGGAGTGGGTGGGCGAATCAGAAATGCTGGAGTGAGTTGAAGGAATGAAAAGCAAATTGGGTCGACGTCAAAGAAAATAGACACGCGTGAAGCTGGGTGAAAACGAAGGGGAAGGGAGTCCAATAAATCCACGATCGGATGGCAGAAAGAGGGCCCCGCCCGAACCGGGGATCACACCAACATTCTCCGGCGTCTCCGCAAAAATTAATCAAAAATAAATAAATCACAAAGAAAGAAGAAAAGGCACTCACCGCCCCGGCCACCGGCGTCCAGCTCTTCATTTCTGCCCGTACGCAAATATGAAAACGGTGTATCTGTTGACGGGCGTTAGTATCAGCCAGTGTGTGAAATAAATAAATGAAGTGGCTCACAGAATAATCAGCAAATCCGACGACGGATTAATTATTCAAGGTATACAATTAGACGGTGAACGAACGATTTGAAGATTCAATTGTGAGAAAAAGACGGGTAATCAAGGACGCAAAAAAATGAGAAGTGCGGCGCAAGAATATGGACAAGGAAGTAAGAAGGAACGCGTCTACGCAAAAGACGCAAATAGACACGAATAAAACAAGGACTCGGTAAGAAATAGAAAGAAGGAAGACGCACCCATCCAACGCATTCTGCGTGGGCTGCTTGGTTTCCGCGAAGAGGTCTGCCGGCGTTGATGAGGGGAACTTCTGCGTAAAGGGAGCGGTGTGTCAGTTGGAATAAAATAAACTGCGTGCGGCTTGAAAAATTCGACACGCGCAGAGTCGGTACACCCCACGCGACGCGCGCAGACTCGATGGGTCTGGCGCGACGCGCTCGTCACCATGAGGCGTTGTGGAACGGGCGCGCTACCGACGCGGAGGACCCTCCCGAATTCAACAAGATGTCCTTCTGCCCCGAAGGGTATGCCGTGCATGCGTCGGGTAGATTGTGTGAGGTGGAGACGGTGGGTGGGCGTGGGGTTTGAGCAGCTGGGTAGCGTGGCAATGGACGTAGACGTCGACGTCGACATCGTACCACCGGGGTAGTAGTCGTACATAGCCGCAACAGCTGACAGCGTATTGGCGGTGGAGGATGTCGCGACAACTCCCCAGTACGCACTGGCTGCATCTGAGAACGCGTATCTCATCCTCCTCGATCTCGCACACCATCCCTCTCTCCCCTTTCGCGCGCTGTGTCCCACTGCGAAGGTTCGTCCGCGCCGATGTCGACTACGTTCGCAGTAAGAACGCGGACCCGGTGGGAGTGCTCCCCCAGCGTGGAGCTCACCGTGAAAGTTCGCGACGCTCGTTCGACTCAGCTGCGCGCTGGGGCTCCGCGGATTCGTCTTGTGCGGTCGATACAGCGTAGACGAGAAGAGAGCGGATGTGAACGCGAGAGCTTCCGAGCGGGAGTCGACGGTGCGCGAAGTTGTGAGGTCGTTCTCGGATATGAGATTTGTGGAGTTCGCTGGGGGAGGTGGCAGACGAAGTATAGGCGGCGGCGGCAGTGGACTCGAGAGGCTTCGGGATTCGCACGCGCGCTCGAGCATCTTGAGGCGTGGGGGGAGAGGGCGTAGTAGGCTTTGGGTACTGCGGCCGTAGGAATCGAGTGGGATTGCTTATTGCGTCGGATAGAGTGCGTTGAGGAGGGAGCGCGCGCGGTGGTCCAGGGCGGATGCAGTGGATGCAGTTGTGTAGATGTGTGGTGAGGCAAGCGGCGGGCGGGCGGGGCGCGGACGTGATGCCGTCCGAGATGGTAGCGTGAACGCCGACGCCGAGTCATTCGGTGGGCGATGAAATTTTGGCGTCGGGCTTGGCGTGCAGGCGAAGGAAACAAGGATCCTAGTGCGTGGGTGGGACGGACGCCGATGCCACCTGCTATGAGGCGCGTTGCTACGGGAGAGGCTTTCGGGGGTCGGCAGGCGATGAGGCGAAGTCGCGGAGAGCGCAGTTGCGGCGGGACCCAGAGCCAGGGCGGCGCTCGCGAGCGCGGCTCGTGGAAGAGGCTGGAAGAGGAGACGATGTGTCGGCACGTGGAAGAACACACAAGCTACAACAACGCGTCTATTTTTTCCGTAGCAGCCGCTGTGAACGCGTGGGTACAGAAAAACATGTACTATTTCTTCAGAAGAAATAGGGAGCTGAATAAAGATGATTTGGCCTGGCGATGGCATTGGTATGGCCCACAACAAACTCGGAACCGGGAAAACAACCATGCACAATAAGGCGGCCAATTTCCGCCACGTATAAACTCTTGTGTTATCTATTGGAGTCCTATTGTAACTGCTCCACGACGTTCAAGGTGCAAATTGGGTTCATTTGAGGCCGCAGTATGCATATTCACAGCATATGCAGCTGTGAAAGAAAGAAAAGCAGCCGGTTTCTGCGAAGGGCTCAGACCCGATTCAACCGGATGGCGTTCCCCTTGTAAGCTCTGAAACTTTCTGGTGATAGGAGACGCAGGACCATTCCGTCTTTCCCTTTCTTTAGAAACCTAATGATGACCGATTTGAACCAAATGGTGGGTCTGCCTTGGTACCGTGCGCATGCGTTGCAAAGGAAAAGAAGGTCGTCGTTGGGGATTTCCATGATCTCCGTGTAAAGGATGGCGTCTTCACCTGATGCACTTCCGAGTCCCTTGCGAATATGGTTTTTGAGCCCTTCCATGTCCGCCGCTGCCCATCCGGCCGAGAAGTATTTTTCTGGCGTCGGGTCCGTGGTCGTGTCAGGAATGCGAGCAAGCGATTGATCCTGTGCAGTGGCTCATCAAACGAGGCAGGAAGGGTCGCAGAGGGGTTGAGGCGTCTCTCAAATACCTCTTTGAGGCTATCAACTGTCACCGACATTGGGGTTGGAGCCTAAGCCATTTAACTTCCCTCCAGAATTTGCCAGCTGACGGTGCTTCCATGATCCTATTGCGATTTAATTAGCGCATTTCATGCAGGCGTATGCAGCCTCTATAGTTTGCGGACACTGTGAGGCTTTGACTACAACAGCGTTTGAACCCGAATCATCAGGTATGTCGGCCGTAGCTTTCTCGACTGCAAACGGTTGCATCGTGAAGGATTGCATTTGGGGAAGATCAATATTTCCCGGGCCAGCTGGACGAGGCAAGTTCAGCGCAGTTTCTGCAAACCTGAATCCATGTCCTGGTGTCTAGTGATCGTCTTCTAAGAGGCATTGCACCGGCCGAGAAGCACAGCATCGCGGGTGAGATCAAATAGATTTTGTTCCGTACGACGGATTCCCGGGCAATATCTTACGGCATGGAATGGGCAGATACACCGGGATACAGTCACGAAATGATTAGTGGGCGTCCCAAAAAATTGCTCAGTGCACAACAGTTCTACAGAAGAACGGCTCAAATCGCTCGTGTCACAAAGATCCTGGCGTAGATTTATAGTCTCCCGGATCGTTCAATCATCCACTTGAGTCTAAAGAAAGTACGTCGAATTTCGTTGTTCTCACTCCATCGGTTCCCGGTAGCCGAGTTTTGCAGCCGACGGCCCCCGCACCCTTCCGGTGCTCCGCTCGTTTATCGCAGTGCCAGCCAGTACCCAACTGCGCTTACCCCGCCAATCTCGGTGTCTGTATATCCGAGACACTTGTTGTGTGCTCGTGGCGGATTTCATGCTTTGCGCGCGTTCCTACAGGTGGGTGGCTGGTGATTAAGTGGGAAATGAGATAGCGGTCAGGATGAGGGAAATGAAAGAGGGCGTGCACGCAAGCAAAAGGAACGAGGGAAGTGGTTGAGAAAAGTGCGAGTAAGCGTCAAAGAGAAGGGGGGCGTGCAAACCCCAAACATGGGCGCTCCGCCTTAAGGCCCCAGTTTACAAGGTACTCATCGTCCCGCGGCCGGTTATAGCAACAATGATAACCATCTCGTCTTCTGATCTGATCTCGAAAGTCCTGAGATGACGACGTTTGTAATAAAGGGATGAAAGTTCACCGGGATTGAAGTCGTGTTCTCACTTTTGTTTCCGGCATTTAAACATAGGGTTTATTTTCGGTGCAGAATATCAAGAGAAAGCTGTCACTGCGTTCCGAGGCTCCATCGGCTGAGTCCTGACATCGGCTGACTCATGCCGACGGGGATCAGCACCGGTTGACACCGCTCGCCGACGGCTCAGCGAGGCCAATTTTGCCGACGTCAGTCGGCAAGCGGTCTCAAGCGGTGCTGATCCCCGTCGGCATGAGTCAGCCGATGTCAGGCATACTCTGCCGACGGGGCCACGGAACGCAGTGTGTACTTGGACGTATGACGTAATCCACACGATGCTGGGAATGCGCGGACAAGGGTATCTAGGTGACGAACACAGCAAAAGATAAAGATATATAAGCCCAGGTGAACGGTGCCCATCCATCCTCTCCCCATCAACAATGCCCACAATGCCAGCTACCGCAAAGTTCAAGAATCTCATCCAATATACCATTCTCGCAGCAACTACTGCCAAGACTATTGCGGAAACAACCAGAGTGCCTTTCCTTGGCTTGACTTCTGCATTGTGCTTGTCAGTTACAAAGTGCATTGAAGTAAGCCATTTCCTCTGGCCATTGGCACAATATTTAAGGGACAAAAATAGACAACTAAATTGAAAAAGGAAGAATGTGCTGAGATTATGGAACACATCCATGAAATCTTGTGCATCATTGTCCAGCTTCACGCGACTTCGGAAATCAAGGGTGTCCTCCCCACGGTACTCTTGTATGACATTGCAAAATTCACAGAGTGAGTTGGAGAAATTTGAGGGTGAACTTGTATCAATTTAATATTTTACACCAGGGCACTGGAAACATTGTTCACAATTGTGAATGGGCAACAAAAGGGGACTCTAGGAAAAATCAAGGGACTTTTTAGACAGCCTGAGGCTGTAGAACGATTGGAAAAATGCAAGCAGGAGCTCAGCAAGATGGTTGGATTGTTCAGGGTTTGTCAGACAGTTTTTTTTTCAATACATATTGAAGTCATTGGCTTTCCTTGCAGGCTCAAGTTACAGGCTCAACCTTGTCTCAAATGGGGAAAATGAAAAAGGATGCAAAGGAACAACATGAACAACTTGTTGCCCTTTTGGAGAATGATTCTGACCTTACCAGTTCTGATTGCTCCTCAGTGAGTAGACATTATGGGGATAAACATTGTTGGCTCATGGTTGTTAGGTGACAGGAACTCTGACAGGCTTAGGAAATAATAGGTGAGCCAAGTGATCCTCCAAACATGATCAATGTGGCTAAGGTTCTTAAACAGCTCAGGATCCTTTGGTTTACTTCCACCCTCCCCACAAATCTTCCATGGCCGTGAAGCAGAGCTGCAGGATGTAGTGAATATCCTTGTACAGGATTCTGCCCACATTTCAATCCTCGGTGCAGGGGGCATGGGAAAGACCTGCCTTGCTAGAGCAGTCCTCCATATTCCACAAGTGGAAGCCAAATATTGTCATCGATACTTTGTTCCATGCCACTCAAGCCCCACTTGCACTGAGCTGGCAGCAACAATTGCTGACCATATTGGGTTGGAGAAGGGCTCAAACATGACACAGAAGATTGCACATCATTTTGCACATGCTTCTCCCTCCCTTCTCATCCTTGACAATCTGGAGACCTCTTGGGAGAGTCTCTCTTCTCGCTCTGAGATTGAAGAATTTCTATCTCTGCTAACTGATGTCCCACACTTGGGTCTCATGGTGAGTGATGTTTGTGAGTCTATTCAATAATAACTTGAACTTGCTGTAGATCACCCTGAGAGGTACTGAGCGGCCAAGCAGAGTCAAATGGAGCAAGCCTTTCCTGCCCCCCCTCAAGCCACTTTCCAATGTGGCTGCATGGCAGACCTTCATTGACCTTGCTGATGATGGCCATGATGGTGCAAGCATCAAGGAACTCCTTGAACTGACAGGAAATCTTCCATTGGCAGTCAGCCTGATTGCGAGTGTTGCTGGCTCTGAGGGATGTGCTCAGGCACTTGTGCGCTGGAAACTCGAGAAGACTAGGATGCTTTCAGAAGGCTATGACCAGAGATCAAGCCTGGACATATCCATCATGTTGTCATACACAAGCTCCCGTATGACCCCAGGTGCCCAGGAGCTACTTAGTATTCTGTCCATGTTACCAGATGGGCTGGCAGATGCCGATTTGGTACAAGCCAAACTTCCCATCATCGACATCCTTGCCTGCAAGACAACTTTGATTCGGACATCATTGGCCTTTGTTGACCAAGATCTGCACCTGAAGGTGCTGGTCCCAATTCGAGAACATATACTCCATATTCATCCTCCAGTAAATGCCTTGAAGCTAAAGCTGCGGGAACATTTCCATCAAATTCTTGATCTTTGGAACCAGTTCAAGAGTCTCAATGTAGCACATGTACAGCCTCAAATTTTATGGAATTTGGGCAATTTCAACACTGTTTTCCATGATGGTCTTGAACCAGAGGGGCCTGATATTCTCCAGATTTTTAGGAGCATCCTGTTTCTCAATCAGTTCTATGATCGGGTTCATGGCACACCTTCACCCCTTTTGCTGCAGCTTTCTGGGCAAATGCAGCATTGGAAAGACAATCCAATCTTTGGGGAATATCTTATTCAGCTACTGGGAATTTCTGGATATTTGCCTGAAATCGATTTCAATAGCAACATCAACCCAGGCACTCAGCATTTTGAATCAAAAAATCCACTGGACCAGGGTAAGATACATTTGGTGTCCTTATGCCAACCTACCTAAATTTTCACTAGCCAGATGGTCCCGTGCTCTTGGAGAGTACTTCCACGGGGCAAAGGCAGATTTCACAGAAGCCCTCAAGTATTTCCAAAGGGCCTATTCTCTGGTAGAGAGTATTGGATACCCCACCTTTGTTGGCAGCTTTGCTTTAGCCAGCATATCCAACATCCTGATTGTTACCGGAAAGCCCTTGAGTGCACTCACACATGCAAAGGAGGCACAGAGAGATGCTGAGCACATGGGGGACATCTATTTACAAGCATTGTCTCTGTACCTTCAAGCCAGATGTCATTCAACATTGGCAAACTATCAGCAGGATCAAGTTCTTCTTCAACAGGCCAGAGACCTGTTGACTGCTTGTGGTCAACAACAAAGCGCCTTGGGTCTCATCATCTTAAATCATCAGGCTCAGATACACCTTGAGAAATCTGAGTATCTGGAATCTCACAAACTCCAAGTAACTATTGCATCCAGCTGCCAGTCAACTTCATATAAAGCCATCCTTGCGAACTTGAACATTGCTTTCATTGATACTGCTACTAGTGCGGATTCCAAGCTCATTGATCAAAATATGGACAATTGCCGGTTTCATTTGAGGGCATTGTATGGATATGAGGCCAAAGAAATCTCTCTTATAACTGATCTTGTAGCTGCTGAACTCTGTCTTAGAGATGGGGCTCTCGGGACCGCAAATGCAATGTTTGAAAAATGTTTTTCATTGTGCCAGGATATCTCAACAGAGCTGGTGCTCCTGTGCCTTGAAAGGCTTGGAGATCTTTCCACCGGCATGAATTGCATCTCAACTACACTCCGATGGGGAGGAGTATTCCTTAGCCTTGCTCTGAAGTGCAAAGATAAGCGCCAGACAATGCAAGCATTCCGATGCTTTGGTCAGATCTTTTGGGCTGAAGGGGACAATGAAACTGCGCTCACCCTATTCAATGTTGCTCTTGATGGATTCACATTCATGGATATCCATCGCTGGAGGGCAGATTGCATGGTTCGAATTGCTGACATAATGAATAATCGTGGAGAGGCCATGAAGGCAGTTGAATTGTGGAAAGCTGCAAGGCCTCTGTTTGAAAGATCTTCCCAGATGAAGGATATAATCAGGATTGATGCAAAGTTCGCAGAGGCTGACTCTGCTGTTTTGGTCCAGTATGAACGGCTTCAATGACCTTCAGAATTGCATGTACCTGGTAGTGCACAGGAGGAAACATACATCGTGGAGGTGAAAGAGGAGGAGGGGGAGGAGGAGGATAAATTGGCAGAAGAAAACGATTTCGGGGACAAGGGGAGGCAAGGAATCTTAGTTTGAGTCGCAGTCTGGATCTCAAATAGTAGGGCTTGTATTTCAATCTTCTTGTTCTTTCTCTTCAACCTTCCACATTCCAGCTATTTCCGGAAAAATGAATACCTGTTCTTGATACTTATGCGTGTCGTATCATGTCTAGGTCATACCATTTTGACCAGTATGTAGTCCGTTTATTTATTCATGTATTGTGTTTCCAGTGCGCATGATATCAGATTTGTTAGCACAGAATTAGCAGTTGACCATGCTGAGGAATGAAGTTAACATAGAGAGTCACTGTTGTGTGCAGAAAATACCTTTGGATAGCTTAATTGATACACAACTGAAGCGGAGGAGACCTTCTTGAGGTAAGAGGAAGGGAAATAGCTCATATAGAAGAAACTTAAAGAGGAGCCTTGGTCCGAATTTCTCCTACCATACCTGTTAACCAAAGAAAATGTACGGAATTGTCTTGAATATTGCTGGTAATGAGGCAGATCCTCTAACTGTGGCAGTCGCATGCATCTGCAAAGGGATGACCTACGACAATATTCTATGAGACTGGTGGACACTAGGGATTCTTACCTGGGAGGAGAGTCAAGCTCCTCCCATACAATTGTGTAGTCCGCTTATGGTCAGGTCCCATGAGGTTCTAACCAGATGTCCTGCCACACAAGCAGTTAGCCAGTCTCAGGTTTATCAGTGGCTTGTGATGATCTACCCCTGGAATAATGTATTCGGTTGGCTTCTTGTAGTTTCTTGGACGGATAACCACCCCTACAGTATTACTTGTTAGTTAGACGTGTGCCAGTGGCTGATATCGGCAATATTTCGGAGTATGGATCCATTTAGGGGCTGAGTGTCCTGCCTTCAGTCCGTTAATAAAATTTTATGATGAGGATGGTAAATACAGTAGTGTGATACTACTGCCTGGCTGTGGCCCCTGGTAAGGCACATCAAATGGAGTTTGGTTGGTACTCATTAACGGCTGCCCTGGCCGTGACATGTTGATATAATCATTCCCAAAAGTAGGGTGTTTCGACCTACACATACTGCAGACAAGGTGTCTAGATAATCAGGACAACAGGAAAATAATTTGTGTAGCCTGCTGCGCGGCAAGGCCCGCTATCATGAGTATCTATGGCTCTTTAGTATTTGTTCCTGGGAAAGCGAACTGCTCTCGGAGTTTCATTTCAGTGGTTCAGAACGGATTTTCTAAGTGCCTAGACTCGGCTGGCTATCACAAATAATTCCGAGCCAGGAGGGCACTGTTAAAAATGATTTATTAAACTCCTGCCCCATATATCAGGAAGGATGAAGCCACAGTCTAAAATCAAGATTGTGTAAGCTGTAGAAGTTACTTGATCACTCGGGATAACTGACGGAGGAGAAAAGCAGACGGGGTGACTGTGAATTAACTGTGGATCAATTTCTGTGTTCCAGCCCACCTTAGCTCAGTTGCCGCTCAGAATGGGCAGATAGGGCCTTTGGCTCTGCTGTCCTGGCAGAAGAGAACAACAGATATTTTCTCAAAGTGAGTTTTGCATATCTTGAATGTTGAATTTGAAAGTCGCGATAGGTGCCAGGAACTTGAAGAAGAGGAATTCTGCATTCACCAGTTAGCATCAAATCCAGTAATCAAACGAAAAAAATCATGGTTTCGCAAACCGGCGCTAAAGGGCAGCATATGCCAACAGTAGGTTTTTAATTAGGGTTTTTATTTCTATGTACTGGGTGCCAATGGGGACAAGGAATTTATAAGGGAAGGAAGAAGAAGGCTCATGGAGAGTCCTGGGAACTAATACTTTTTACTTTGAATCAACTACCATACATGTTTTATTGGTGGCCAAGCGAAAATACAACGGGAAAAAAACCTCCGATCTAGATCCGGTGAACATAGGTCCGTGGGTAAGCACGCTGCATGTCAAATACAGAGGCTTTAACGGGCCAGTCAGACGGCATTTTTTAGGTAGGATCGGATGTGTGGTAAGAGACAGTGGCACCGAGGGAAGGTGTGACGGGAGCAAGGCACGGAAGTTACCGGTATTTCGGTGATCCCGAAGCATCATTAATTGATTGCGAACAATGCTCGATCATCGCATATAACCCACTATTAAAGATAGCGGGAATACTTTTGTCATAACCTATATTTACTAAGTGCCCTTTGCCCGGTCGACAAGTGTAATGCGGCCTGACAGGTGTTTGTAATAGAGTGTATTCGCCCCGCCCAAAATCACCTTTTGATCTAAAAAGTGATGCTTGCTGCCAGAAAAGTGGGGCTCCCAAAAGGGAATAACTGACACTCAAAAAGCGAAGTAAAAGCGCAGTTTTTGGTCATTTCAGCCCGAGGAAATTCCCGGACCGCCGGTGCCTTGCCTATTCTTTAATCTAAATCTTTTTATTAGAAAATTTCTCGCAGGGGTTGCACAAAGTCGAAGGCAAGAGCCAGGTCAGTCACCGAAGTAGACCGAAGTCACATCAATCAGGCCTCTCGCTTAAAAGTGATAGCTGATATCCGAGAACTTTTGGGCGGTGCGAATATGCTCTAATGCATCATATCACGCCGAAAGCAGGCCGATTGACATTTTGTGATCCCGACATCGATGCCGGGTTGATCCGTTGATCTCGGACTCCTCAGCATCCGGAATGGTCCGAATTTCGGGGGGAAACCCCTCTTTGAACAACGGCTCTTAAATTGATCATTTTTACGAGTGTTCTAATGATTTTGGAGGAGGAGATAGCTAAAATATTCAGCAACACTTGTTTCTCAAAGGCTAAAGGAAATAGGCAGCAAGTTTTTTACTTGGTGAAAAATCCCGTTTTGATGGAAAATAACATCGGTAAACATTACAGCCACTAAAAAGACTACACATATTTGAATCGAATTTAAGCACTGCCATAAATTCATCACATCACAGCCACTAAAAACTCCCTCAACGATCAGCATCACTAGTCTCAAAAACTGAGAAAAAGGGTGATCTGGATTTTGAAAGGGACGATCATTATGTAAACATAAGTACTCGTAATTCCTTTGACTGATTTTGATCTGATCGTCCTGCCGCAGATTTGAGCCATACGCATGTTATATTAATTCATGATCTGACATCGGTATCACTATGAATCTTTTCACAGGCCATTCAGGGTGCATTTGGATATGGGGTTGCCCTGTTGTTCACATAGCAGTTTTCCATACCGGTAAATCTGACTACCTTTCAAAATTGATACTATAGGCAGGAGATATTCGTCCTGACCACTCAGAACATCGGATTACGATCGGGTAAGGCTTGCTAGCATTGCACACGATCCTTAACAGCTGTAACGAGGGACTTTTCCAAATTTGGAAAGGGTCAGGCCGAGGGTCAGACCCGGTCAGACCCCGGTCAGACCCCGGTCAGACCCCGGTCAAAGGGTCAAATGGGTCAGACCTTTTTGACTCTCGGCCTGGCCTCAGACAACACTGGCCAACAGAGACCGTCTATTTTAGAGTGCAAGACATTGAAGACACACAGGCTCTGTTTTGACTGGTGTATTCCGCGGAAATCACGGCTTTGGACCCAGAGTTGCTATATTGCGACTCGGTCTTGATTATGATGCCTCGTCCAATGAATTGATGACATGCATTCATTTGAGTAGAGGTACATTGGATTAACACAAGTTCAAGAAGGCTTGGCGATGGGATGGGCCCGGGTGCAATGCTCCATATTAATTTCGTGGGTTCAATGAGGAAAGGCAAGTCAGAGCCACTCGAAATTATTTTACCCGCGGATTATTTTTCTCATTCATATAAAAATAATAATAAGAAAGGCTCCGTGCGTCCTTTCTATGCACAACTGGCGCGGAGCGCTGAGGGTCGGACGGAAAGTGGGTGACTTTCCATAAGCATATTTTATTCTGGGGAATATCCGAGCTTCTTTGAGAGTGCCAGTGATGGCATCAATCGATTTAATCGCCGTTTTCTTATGGGAAACCCCTCAGATGAATTTATTTAGTCCAAGCTTTTTTACTTTTAGCTCCGAATTCGATTAGGATTGACAGCTGTTTGAAGCTCAGGTTCGTGCCAAATAACGTGTCAACAAACACGCTCTTCCTTGCATACTCCTCGCACAATCCAACAACTATGGATCTTGACTTCAACACAACAAGGAGAACGAAACACAATGAGTACGGACACAATTTTGTGGTTTTTATGGTACAGAGGTTCGGACTCGTCAGGGAGGCATCAGGTCAAGTAGACTTTTGTTGAGAGGGAGACTGCCATAATGGATAGCAACATAGAGCAGGAATATATAAATTGTTGCCAGAGAGTAAGCCGGAAGGGAGCTATCCTGCCCTAGCGCAGGGTCCGGTGGGCTGAGGTATGTCGTGGCAGAAGAGCGGAGGAGGTAAAGCCGATGATGCGACCAGATGTGACACGAATCCCAATTGGGAACGATGATGGGAGTAGCAGCCGGATTCGTTATATTCTCAGAAATGTTGAGGATATGAAAGTCTGTACAGGGGGTAGGTACCCCCTCTTCAGATTTCTATAAATTTGAATAGATCTGCATTAAATCGTGTACGTTTTTGGCACATCAAATTGATGGGGTCCTGACAGCTGACTCGGCATCGCGGCGGAAATGGCTCAGATATTCCCTCAGAATATTTTATGCTTATGGAAAGTCACCCAGTGGCAATTTTAATCCGGATCTCATTGCTAGTAACCTACGGAAAAGAGAACACGTGGAATTTAAATGTGTGGGCATGACATTATGGTTGGTACCATATTCAAGGTGAGAACAATGACAATGGGTGACTTTCCATAAGCATATTTTATTCTAGGGAATATCCGAGCTTCTTTGAGAGTGCCAGTGATGGCATCAATCGATTTAATCGCCGTTTTCTTATGGGAAACCCCTCAGATGAATTTATTTAGTCCAAGCTTTTTTACTTTCGCTCCGAATTCGATTAGGATTGACAGCTGTTTGAAGCTCAGGTTCGTGCCAAATAACGCGTCAACAAACACGCTCTTCCTTGCATACTCCTCGCACAATCCAACAACTATGGATCTTGACACCCTGATACTGCTTCAACACAATGAAGAGAACGAAACACAATGAGTACGGACACAACCCTGCGGTTTTTACGGTACAAAGGTTCGGACTCATCAGGAAGGCATCAGGTCAAGTAGACTTTTGTTGGGAGGGAGACTGCCATAAAGGATAGCAACATAGAGCAGGAATATATAAATCGTTGCCAGAGAGTAAGCTGGAAGGGAGCTATCCTGCCCTGGCGCAGGGTCCGGCGGGCTGAGGTATGTCGTGGCAGAAGAGCGGAGGAGGTAAAGCCGATGACTCGGTGCGACCAGATGTGACACGAATCCCAATTGGGAACAATGATCGGAGTAGCAGCCGGATTCGTTATATTCTCATAAATGTTGAGGATATGAAAGTCTGTACAGGGGGTAGGTACCCCCTCTTCAGATTTCTATAGATTTGAATAGATCTGCATTAAATCGTGTACGTTTTTGGCACATCAAATTGATGGGGTCCTGACAGCTGACTCGGCATCGCGGCGGAAATGGCTCAGATATTCCCTCAGAATATTTTATGCTTATGGAAAGTCACCCAATAACGCTCAGTAACAGAACGGTCCTGTGTCCCCCCTTACTAAATCGCATCTGCAGCGTTGGAAGCCCGTTCTCCTCGGGTCTAAGCCATTCGGTCGGAAATACACCGTTTTGTCTCTCCCAGTTCGAGAAATTGAGAGGTGTGGCTTGGATATTTAGCAGTTCCTCTCATTAATTAATTGTCACATACGGGGGATGTATGTCGGCTAAAGATAAGCCCAACGGGAGTCGGAAGCGGGATTCTACCGCGTCTCCTCTCAATAGGTGCGCGGCGATTGGTTGCAAGGAGAATGTTGCCCTTCGATTCAGCTCCGAGCCATGTTGGCTTTTATTTTTATTTTTCCTTCATGGGTACATGTATACGTATATCAAGCATGCCTATGATTCAATAAATCTAATCATGGATAGCAACGGAATGGTCCTGCTCCCACTCGCGATGGCTTATGAATAATGACTGGAATCCCACCCGCAATTTATTTATATATTGATTGCGCTCTGAACGATGCTACGGCAATTTTTTTTCAGTTTCTATTCACCGGTGAAGATGTGCGAATTTAATACTACACGACTGCCCTTCAATGGAACGAGAAGCAACGTTAGTCTGGAAAGCCACGCGTTGTTGTGGCTTATTATGCTGCACACGTGTCGACGCGTCAAACTCTTCCCACCACACCGCGCGGCTCGAGGCTTGCATCCCGCCGTGCGCGGTACTTCCTACGCTCCCACCTTTTCGCCCGATGAGCGTCTATAGCCTACTTCCCATCCTCATATTGCTCAGGTACGCGGCCGTACGCCTCACAACACATCCATTCACGCTCTTCTTACCCAATCCACTCCATGTATGATCACTGAACCTACTGCACACGCACGCAAGATTTGCCCATTATCACGCCGCACGCCGAGACCCCGAAGACGCGGAGCTTGCTGCAGGAGAACCACTCTCCGCCTACGCTACGGCTACGTTCGCCGGCATCGACGATACGAGCCAGGCTCAGCCAGCGCGGGATGCTTTCCCGCCCACTCACACACCCGTACCACCCGCCGCCGCCCGCCTCACTTCCCACGACACCGGCGTGCCGCCCGAATCTCTGGCTGCGTAACCGACGCAGCAGCACCGTCGTAAGGTCAACCGGCGACGCATCCTCGTCGTGCACAGCGCGCCTTCTTTGCGCTGCACGTATGCCTCAAGACACTGGAAGCGTGCGCACGCAGGACGACGTGCGGCTCACGACGTTCCTAGTCTACGGCAGCGCGGCGTCATCTTTGTCTACTACCTTTGCCGCCGCCACCGACACGCTCCGCTCTCAATACACCCTGCAAATTACTCCAAAACGCCGTAACCGCCCTCCATACTTTCGACACCACCCTGGGCACCGAGCTCCTCGCGCTCCGTCCCTCCAAGACCGCGCTCGCTACCGCACAAGACGATCCGCCGAGCTTACGGCGTGCGTTTGCACGGGATGAGGGAAGTGTCATTTGGGTGTGGCGCGCAGAGTGAGAGCTGAGAACGATTCGGAGAAGCCGGTGCCGAAAATACGGAGGCGGGATTCGATGACTGGGTGCGCCTAGTCAGGGCGACTCTCATGGGCGCGGGTTCCCTGCAGGACCCCCCAGCGCGCCGCGTTCGTCGCCCAACGCGCGCAGCGGAACGCACCGCGTGGGCAGCGGAGAATATTCGTGGGCTGTTGAGCGCGCAAAGTGGGAAGCAGATGGCGCGGGGCGGAGAGGAGCGGCGGTGGCTGCACGCGGGGTTTTTCTTTTCGTGCCACCGGTTTTCTGGTGGGAGGTGGCTTCTCACGGGTAGCGCCTCTACGTCCACGGTGAGTTCGATGTCGATTGGTACCGGCGCGGTCTTCATTGGTACGACGACATCCACATTCACCCCTGACACAAAGATAATGTCCTCCGACGCGTGCAGGCGCCACCCGTCCGGGCAGAGGGATGGTGCTCAGCGCTGCGGGGGAGCGGAGGGCGTGGGCTGTTGTGATCAAGGCGAAGAGGGGGGCGTCTCGATTTGGGTTTAATCTGGTGCGTGCTTCTACATATTTTACCGGCGCATTTCTTTTTCTTTTTTTTTGCGTTGCTGATTGTGCCCTTGTTTTTCTTGAGTGGACTGCGCGCGCGCACTGCGGGTTTGTTCGCTGGATATTCCGCAGTGCGTCGCTGCGGTCTGCGTAAGGGCAAGGAAAACCCGTTCTCTCGTGTCGAGACGAGACAGACATCGTCCCGGCCGTATTTATCGTTCTCACTCACAAATTGTATGCATGCCCGGTCTTCTTCCTCCTCCACCGAGTCGGACGTCCTCACGGAGATTTGATCCACAGCGCGTTGAAATGCGTGTTTTTGTCCTCTTATTCGCTCTTTCGCTTTCGTGTGTATTGATTTGCTTGCGTATTTGCTGGCATCGCGGTTCCGTTTTACACCTTCATACTATTTCCTTGCCTTTCTGTTAGCTGAGGCAAGACGAGCTTGCGAGTTGGCCTCAGTGTTTGGCAAGCTAGATAAGATTAGATAGGACTCATCACGCACAGCCACCTGTCATCGCGCTTTGCTCTTGATCTCTCAATCCGCAAAACCTCTACGTCTTTTCCTCGCGCAATATCGATCGGAACCCTCCAATTCGTTCTGCCCCACCCTCCCGTCCCTTCTTTTTTGTAGCTTACGCTAGGGTTGCTACGGGTCTCCTTCCGCTTTTCGGACCCAGGCTTCTCTCTGTGTACGGGTTTGGCCGCGCCCACGAGCCGTTCCTTCCCGACTCGGATTTCCCTGCATTGCAATGCCCGAAATTCCCCGAGTCGGCCAGGCGCAGCCAAACCCCCCCACACTCACACACACCAGAGCCATGCCTCACTGTATCAGCCTTGCACAAATATCTAGAGTATCAATTATACTACTAGATATTCACCCGTCCTTTATTCCCTCAGGTCCGACGTACTGATCTACATCTAGCTTGCGTATCCTCTATGCTACCCTTATTTCTCTTTCGCATCGTTGATTGCCCCCTTTCGTTAAACATTTGAACTTTCGACCCATTTCTTTCACGTTGCAAGTTCATAATGCTCGCGAGTCAAGTCCTCCCACATGCTGATCATTCTATCCCCTACTTTAATTTATTAACCCACTTGCTGATTGTCTTGGTGAACAGGTAGAGTGGTTGGGTCTTCGCATTCTTTCATTTCTATACTCTCGACAGTTTATTTTTATCGGAGTGGTTTTTAGGGCCGGTGTGCTGCCCACATCACTCAGCAACGCGCTTGCTTTCTTTTTCTTTTTCCATTCTGCTTCCCCGCTCGTTGTTATTTCTTTCTTCGACCGGTTTCCCTCTGCTCCTTTTTTTGGGAGCTCACGCAGCCCCACAACTTCGCTCCACCCGGGTCGGTGTTCCGGCCCACAGTAAATAATTCCGCGGCTACGGGACGAGCCTGCGGCAGCCAAACACCAGCCGTTCGCTATTAGCGCCCGTTCTCTGCTGTACGACTCCAAGCCTACCGAGGTTTTTTTTCGTACTCCTATGTGCGGTGTTAAAGCCGCGAGGTGCGGTTTTTTGACACTTTTTGGTCCTATCTCCTTTAAATTCACTTGCGATATATCCAAATGTGTAGGCAATGAGTCCAAATGTGGTCACTTCACCCCATTCCCGGATTGAGAATGTATTGGCTCCTCTCATTGCTGCTACGACTAGGACAGGTAGCAGAGGATTGAGTGGTCTTTCATTTTTCTGGACACTCCCGCGTTTCCCAGAAAGGCAAACAGCTCGCATACCAAGAAATCACAACTCCGCACCCAAAAAAAAAAATGATGATTCCTGGCTTCTCCGACTTCAGCAAGAAGATAGCTCTGATTTAATTTGGTCGCATAACTTTTAAGACGTAAATAGCAGATCATACAAGCATGAGGCAACCATTGTTTGTGGCGCCGGGCGCCGAGATTGCCTCGTATAGAGTCCGGCGTCATTCGGCATATGGATGTTCCCATGTCCGACGTTTAAGCCGTCGGGTATGCGACTTTTTTTAGTGCTATTCCTATTTGTGTGCAATGTATCTAAATGTGTACAGCAATAATACCATGTGAACGGCCTATTTTCGAGTAAATCTTAGGCCAGATTAATGATCAGCTCAATGAAAAGACGCGAAGTTCTTTCCGTAGGCCGTAGGTTCATTCAATATTTTGGGACATGAACGAAGAATGCTGTCTCTTCACTTCATCTGCCATTAAGTACTATTGGCTCATTGGATTGCGACTAGTACTTTTTCTGGATGCCGCCACATTGCTGCGCCGGTGACATATGAGTGGACACGGCCGCATTGCGCACCTGATAAGAGGTTTGAAACACTCTGTATATATCAGTTGATTCGCACTACACTAATAATGAAACCAGGGACACAGCCAACAATATATATATATAAGCCCAGAATCGCGACGACACCCACATCAAAGATCCCACCATGCCTACCGAGAATTTCAAGAATGTCTTCAAATACACCATCCTGGCTGCAACTACTGCCAAGAACATTGCAGAAACTGCGAAAGTGCCTTTCCTTGGCTCAACTGCTACATTATGCTTGTCAATTACAAAGTGTATTGAAGTAAGCCATTTCCTCTTGTCATTGGCACCATATTTAAGGAACAAAATAGACAGCTAAATTGAACATGGAAGAATGTGTTGAGATTATGGAGCACATTCATGAAATCTTGTGCATCATTGTCCAGCTTCACGCGACTTCGGAAATCAAGGGTGTCCTTCCAACAGCACTCTTGTATGATATTGCAAAATTCACAGAGTGAGTGGGAGATATTTGAGCATGAAATTGTATAATTGTATTAATTTAATATTTTGCACCAGGGCCCTTGAGAAGCTGCTCACAATTCTCAAGGGCCAACAGAAGGGTACTCTAGGAAAAATCAAGGGACTTTTTAAACAGCCTGAGGCTGCAGAACGGTTGGAAAAATGCAAACAGGAGCTCAGCAGGATGGTTGCATTGTTCAAGGTTTGTCAGACAATTTTTATTTCAATACATATTAAAATCATTGGCTTTCATTGCAGGCTCAAGTTACCGGGGCAACCTTGTCTCAACTGGGGCAAATGAAAAAGGATGCGAAGGAGCAACATGAACAGCTTGTGGCTCTTTTGGAGTCTGACTCTGACCTCACCAGTTCTGATCGCTCTTCAGTGAGTAGAGATTAAGGATGATTAACATTGTTAGCTCACGGGAGTTAGATGACGGGAAGTTTGGGAATATTCAGAAATAATAGGTGAGCAGACCTGCAAACACAATCAATCTTGCTGAAGTTCTTTACCAGCTCAGTATCCTTTGGACTACTTCCACCCACCCCTCAAATCTTCCATGGCCGTGAAGCAGAGCTGCAGGATGTAGTGAATATCCTTGTACAGGATTCTGCCCACATTGCTATCCTTGGTGCAGGGGGCATGGGAAAGACCAGCCTTGCCACAGCAGCCCTCCATAATCCACAAGTGGAAGCCAAATATTCACATCGATACTTTGTTCCATGCCACTCGAGCCCAACTTGCACTGAGCTGGCAGCAACAATTGCTGACCATATTGGGTTGGAGAAGGGCTCATACATGGCAAAAGAAATTGAACATAATTTTTCCCATGCTCCTCCTTCCCTTCTCATCCTCGACAATCTGGAGACCCCATGGGAAAGCCTCTCATCTCGATCTGAGGTTGAAGATTTTTTATCTCTGCTGACTGAGGTGCCGCACTTGGGTCTCATGGTGAGTGATGTTACTGAGTCAATTCAACGATGACTTGAACTTGCCGTAGGTGACCCTCAGAGGTGCTGAGCGACCGAGCAAAGTCAAATGGACAAAGCCTTTCCTAGCGCCCCTCAAGCCACTATCCAATGTGGCTGCTCGGCAAACCTTCATTGAGGTTGCTGATGATGGACATGATGATGATAGCATCAAAGAACTCCTTGAACTGACAGGGAATCTTCCGCTGGCGGTTGGCCTCATTGCAAATGTTGCTACTTCTGAAGGGTGTGCTCAGGCCCTTTCTCGTTGGAAATTGGAAAGTACCCGCATGCTTTCAGAAGGGTATGACCAGAGATCAAGCCTGGACATATCCATCATGTTGTCATACACGAGCCCACGTATGACCACAGGTGCTCAGGAGTTGCTTAGCATCCTGTCTTTGCTACCAGATGGGCTCACACATGCCGATTTGGTGCAAGCCAAACTCCCCATCATCGACATCCTTGCTTGCAAGACAACTCTCATTCAGACATCATTGGCCTTTGTTGACCAGGATCAGCACCTGAAAGTTCTGGTTCCAATCCGAGAACATATCCGCCATAGTCATCCTCCTGCAAATGCCTTGAAGCTAAAGCTACGGGGGCACTTCCATCAAATTCTTGATCTTTGGAACCAGATCAAGAATCTCAATGTAGCTGATATCCTTGCCCAAATTTCACGAAATTTGGGTAACTTCAACAGTGTTTTCCATGATGGGCTTGACCCAGAAGGGTCCGACATTGTCCAGATTTTTAGGAGCATCCTATTTCTCAATCAGTTCTATGTTCGGGCTCAGGCCTCATGTACACCCCTTTTCCTGCAGCTTTCCGGGCAAATGGTGCTTTGGAAAAGCGATCCAATTTTCGGGGAATATCTCATCCAACTCTTGGAAACTTCGAGATCTTTGCCTGATGCAGATTTCAAGAGTCACATCACCCTGGGCACTCAGCATTTCAAATCAAAAGATCCACTGGAGCAAGGTAAGATACCATCACTGTCACTGTGTTCACTTAACTACATTATCACCAGCCAGATGGTACCGTGCTGTGGGACTGTCCTTCTGGGGGACAAAGTCAGATTTAACAGAAGCCCTCAAGTATTTTCAAACAGCCTATTCTCTGGCAGAAAGTATTGGATATCCCACACGTATTGGTATTGCTGCTCTAACCAACATATCCATCATCCTGATTGCTACTGGAAAACCATTGAGTGCACTCAAACATGCCACCGAGGCACATAGAAATGCTGAGCACATGGGAGACATATATTTACAAGCATGGTCTCTCTACTTTCAAGCCAGATGTAATACACTGTTGGCAAACTATGGGCATGCTCGACATCTTCTGGAAAATTGCAGCGATTTGTTGACTGCTTGTGGCAATCAACAAAGTATCTTAGGATTTAACATCTTAAATGCGCAGGCAGAGATGCACCTTGTAAAATCCGAGTATCTGGAATCTCACAAAATTCAAGTAGCCATTGCATCCAGCTGCCACCCCAGTTCATATCCTGCCATCCTGGCGAACTTGAATATTGCTTTCATCAATATTGCTGCTGTTGGAGAATCCAAAAGCATTTGCCAAAATCTGACCATAGCTCAGTCTCATTCGAAGTCATTGTACGGGTATCCGGCCAAACAGATGTCGCTGATAGCCGATTACATAGCTGCCGAGCTCTGCCTGCAGGAAGGGCACCATGTGATGGCAAATTCAATGTTCAAACAAATTGTCACCTCCTCTCAGAAGATCTCATTAACAGAGATAGCACTCCAAGGTCTTGAAAAACTTTCAGATCTTTCCACAGGGATGAATAACATCATGACCTCACTCAAATGGGCAGGGATATTCCTTAGCTTGGCTCTGAAATGCAAGGACAAGCACCAGACAATGCAAGCATTCCGCTGCCTTGGCCAGATTTTTTCTGCAAAAGGCGATAATGAAACTGCACTCAGCCTATTCAATTTTGCTCTTGATGGATTCACCTTCATGGATGTCCATCGCTGAAGGGCAGATTGTATGGTTAGAATTGCGGATATACTGAATAATTGTGGAGAGACAATGAAGGCAGTTGGATTGTGGAAGGCAGCCAGGCCTCTGTTCGAAAGATCTTCCCAGAGGAAGGATATAATTAAGATTGATGCAAAGTTAGCAGAAATTAACTCTGCTGTTTTGGCTGAGTATGAGGCCCAACTTCATCAACTTTCAGAATTGCATGTACCTGGTAGTACACTGGAAACATACATTGTGGAGGTGGGGGAGGAGGATAAATTGGCAGAAGAAAACGATTTCGGGGACAAGGGGAGGCAAGGAGTCTTAGTTTGAGTCGCAGTCTGGATCTTGAATAGTCAGGGTTTGTATTTCAGTCTTGTTGTTCTTTCACTTCAACTTTCCACATTCCAGCTATTTCCGGAAAAATAAATACCTGTTCTTGATACTTGTGTGTATCATGTAATCTCCAGGTCATACCATTTTGCCCAGTATGTGGTCCGTTTATTTATTCATGTATTGTGTTTCCATTGCACATGAATAGCAGTTACCCTTGCTACACTACAGAATTTTATGTACTTTATAAGTGAAACACTGTCCGTTACTGTAGCTCAGTTGAATTCTCAGCGTCGCTGGAGGAATGTTTGCATTCAACTATCAGATTTTCATGTACAACTTTGAATGACAGTCATTGAAATTTGAACCTCCCCATAATTAGTCTGCTTGCGCTTCTTCCAAGCCAGCCCTGGGATCCCTGTGGAGGATCCTTCACCTTTGTCGTCATCGTCGTCCCTGCTGGGGCGCTTCAGGTTCTTGCTGGTGAGAAGGCTGGATGTAAACCTATTGAATCTGAGATGCACGGGGGTGCCTCGGTTTTGACTGCGAGAATCAATGAGTCGGAGTCACGGGCAATAAGCATTGATAACATACTGGGTTTTGCACCGGTGTTGCACCATCCTCTCCGGACCTCCCAGGAAGATAATTGACTCCAGATCCACAATGAAATGCTTCATGGAGCGATCATCTGAATGGACAACATCAATAATCCAGCCTGCCATTTGAACGCAGCTGTTGTAGGAGAGATATGGCTTGTTCTGCTTGAAGCGGCCAGTGATGGAGATGTGTACTTTGGTGGGAAATGAACCATTGCCCCCAAGCACCGTCACCCATTGCTCTGTGCAAACATCAAAGGTGTAGTCTTGTTTATTGATATTCGATGCAATCCCGATCGTGTGAAGTACAGCGTGGTGACCGAGGTCGACTGTATCGGCCGGCCCCAACTTGGAGAGCTTTCCAAAGGTGCATATGAGAATGTCGAGAAAATTCGCAATTTAGTTTGTGGCACTCCTACCGAGATGATATCTCCCATAATATGATACTCGTCATTTTTCAGTCCTTCTTGGTGTAACTCGACCTGGTTCTCCATTTCAGACACCTGAAACCGCACTTAGTATGCTGCAAACTGGAAGTGAGGAAAGGATAGAATAATGTCAGTACCTTGGCCCACACCATATAGGCCTCAGGAACATCAGTCTCAAACTGGATGTCAGTGGTGTTGTAGTAATGGAAGAAGCCGATGAGAGATGGCGATGAGCCATTGAGGAAGACTTGACCATCCAGGGCAATGGTCTTCAGTTTGGCTGCATCTGTTTTACGGGGATTTTCGAGGACAGCAATGCAGTTAATAGTTGCGAAAGTCATGGTAGTAGAAGAGGAACGTGATGGAACAACTTGAATCACAAAGAAAATCCGAGCCGAATGGAAACCGTTGTGATCTGGAAATCTTCATGCTGACAAAACTTGAATCTTGACACCGACCAATTGCAGACTTGAACTGAACGAAAATGGCTCTGAACCCCGCTCTGGGCATTGTAATCTTGAAGGCCAGCGAGCCCTCTCACACGGTGCATAGTCATGAAAGATATGATTGAAGAATTTTACTGACGGCTTGACAGATATCAGACAAAAACCACCCAGACTCGGACAGTTGCGTTCAAAAGAATGGGGAGGATCCCCAGGTATGCTGCCTGTTGCACCAGTTGAATACTTAATTGATGATCTACGTGTTGCAGACTCCGAAGAACTTGAACCATGCCAAAGGTTTTGAGGAAATGAAGATGGTTGTCATTCAAAAGAACAGGGAGAATCCCAAGGTATGCTGCCTGTTGCACCCATTGAATATAATTCAAGACAATCTACATGTTGCAGACTCCGAAGAACTTGAACTATGTTGAAGGTGCTGAGCAAACGAAGATGGTTGTTGAATATCAGCACAGAGGCCTTCCGCACATTCAATTCTTGATCCTCCTGGGGCCCACAGTTAGGAAGCAGTAGTGTTTGGGCCTGCTGTGAAGTATCGATGTGAACAGTGATGACTCGGAGCTGAATTGGAATTCTTGTGCTGCTCCACAAAGTGAATCTATCTACTGAAATACTTCAGGATATACTACGTTCAATGTCCTGTTTTCTTGTGACCTCTCTGGCAACAGAGCTTGATGTGTCTCCCCGATGTCGCTCTCAAGAGTGCAACATACAGCTGTCTGTGACTGAAGACAGGCATTCGGAGATCTATCCCGACATATTTTATGGATTGCCCTTGAGCTTTATTGATTGAGATGGCAAAGGCAAGTCAGGTGGGGAATTACAGTCAAGACAGGATGAAGACAAAGCTGTTTGTTGAGGCTGATGGCATGAGATTGATGCGAGGAATGAAAGCGATTTCGCCATTGTGCTCTCCACCAATCAGCTCGACCTCCAGCACCTGGTCAGACATGCAATGGACAACCATCCATTGTGAGAGAGACTGTCGTGCCACTTGTGGAAGCTGTATCCAACAAGACGATGTTTGTTCTGCCACTGGGGGTTGCTGGATGGTTTTAATGCAAGGTGGATTTGTGAAGGATGTAGTAGGCTATGAGGGAACATCCGAGTAGTCCTGTTGTTAGTATGTAAGAGGGTGTACAATGAAAATACTTGTCCGAGTGGCCCAACCGCATGTGCCTAGTCTCTGGACAATAACCAAGCTCCGAGCTATCTTCTCTATGACGGTCTTTCCCCTTCGTGCATGATGGAAGTTGATACAAACAGCCTTCCTCAAGGTGGGTTGGTTATGGTGGCTTGACATGGGTCGCTCGTCAACGATGGTAGAACTCATTAATGATGGCAGAGCAATGTTGCTGAGTGGGCGAACTGCAATTTGTTACAGCTCTTACAATCAGCACCCTTGATATTCGCAGTGATATGAAATATTGAGAGATGAGTGTGTGTGTGAGATGAACAAACATTCATATGAAGCGCTCGGAGGATGATGCAGCAAGAGTCTTTTGACTGTAGAAATGTGTGTGTGTGGTGGACAATTTGATTGAGGGGGATTGGTACACTAGAGGCTAGTGGGGGGAAACCGCTCTGTAGTTGTCTGGCTACTGCTATGTGACCCAAAACCCTTTATACCTTGCCTCTATCCCCTTCCAGAACCGCTCCCAGGACCGTTCCTGACATATTGTGTGTTTTGCCCCTTGTTTGAGTTTCAGATTTTGAAGAGTTCAGCGAACTCTGAGGCTTTTCACACCAAAATCCCTAGAGTTCATTGACCTCTTGGCTTGGTAATAGGGTGGAGCACTGCCCAATATTGAATGCGGATGTCCAAACCATTCCCATGTCACAGCATGCTCCATTGGGAGGTCTTGTGGTGTGGAGGAGGTCTGGATTAGTCGATACACGGAGAAACGAGGGCAACTGGGGCCCACAGCACGTAGTCCAGTGTGTGAACATGTTCTGGATGTGGATAGAGTCGTACATGTCGTTCTCCATACGTCGAGACCTGAGGTTATCATGATGGATTGAAGAGCTCAGTGGATTCTCGGAGCTAAATCCCGATTTGGTAAGTAGGATCATTTGGGGCGAGGAATTCGTGGGGATATCGTGTAGCAAGTGTTGTGGAGCACATCCATGAAATCTTGTGCATTATTGTCCAGCTTTATGCTACCTCGGAAATCAAAGGTGTCCTTCCAACGGCACTCTTGTATGACATTGCAAAATTCACAGAGTGAATGGGAAAAATTTGAGGGTAAACTTGTATTACATAATTTAATATTTTACACCAGAGCACTTGAAAAGTTGTTCACAACTCTGAATAGGCAACAGAAGGGTACTATAGGAAAAATCAAGGGGCTTTTTTAAACAGCCAGAGGCAACCAAAAGATTGCAAAAATGCAAGCAGGAACTTAGCAAGATGGTGGGATTGTTCAGGGTTTGTCAGACAAATGTTATTTCAATACATATTGAAATCATTGACTTTCATTGCAGGCTCAAGTTACAGGGTCAACCTTGTTTCAAATGGGGCAACTGAATAAGGATGCAAAGGAGCAACATGAATGGCTTGTGACCCTTTTGGAGTGTGACTCTGACCTCACTATTTTTGACCGCTCTTCAGTGAGTAGACATTATGATGACTAACATTTTTAGCTCACGGTTGCTAGGTGACAGGAAGTTTGGCAAAATTAGGAAATAATAGGTGAGCAGACCTGTAACACAATCAATTTGCTGAAGTTCTTTAACAGCTCAGGATCCTTTGGTCTACTTCCACCCTCCCCACAAATCTGCCATGGCCATGAAGCAGAGCTGCAGGATGTAGTGAATATCCTTGTACAGGATTCTGCCCACATTGCTATCCTCAGTGCAGGGGGCATGGGAAAGCACAGCAGCCCTCCATATTCCACAAGTGGAAGTCAAATATTCTCATCAATATTTTGTTCCATGCCACTCAAGCCCAACTTGTACTGAGCTGGCAGCTACAGTTGCAGACCATATTGGTTTGGAGAAGGGCTCAAGCATGGCAAAGAAGATTGTACATTATTTTGCCCATGCTCCTCCTTCCCTTCTCATCCTTGATAATCTGGAGACCCCTTGGAAAAGCCTCTCATCTCGCCCTGAGGTTGAAGAATTTGTATCTCTGCTGACTGAGATCCCGCACTTGGGTCTCATGGTGAGTGATATTAGGGAGTCTATCCGATCATACCTTGAACCTGCTGTAGATCACTCTCAGAGGTGCTGAGCAACCGAACAAAGTCAAATGGACCAAGCCATTTCTGGCCCCCCCTCAAGTCACTTGCTAATGTGGCTGCTCGACAGACCTTCATTGAAGTTGCCGATGATGGCCATGACGATGCCAGCATCAAAGAACTCCTTGCGCTGACAGGAAATATTCACCTGATAATACCACAGATTGACTCATATTAGAGGGGGGTTACCCCCCCATACCTCCCTCTAGTATGAGGCAGTTCAGGCATACCACGATTCCGGCTGTTTGGGTTTTTTTTTCAGGTGGGACTTGGGGAAATCTTTTGAGAAATCGGGCTGCCATGGTGGCCATTTGGGGGTGGGTGTTGGGGTAGTTGGGAGGGGGTGATTTGGGGTGGGGTCGGCGGGGTGCTGCTGCCATTGCCACAACATTTTTTTTGGGGGGGGTACAAAAGTGTCTAGCATACTGTGCATACATTAGATACCATTAGTCCCAACCAAAAGCAATGAAAAAAAATCGGGGAGAGGGGGTGGTCTGCCATGACTGCTGCCCATCCATGCCATTTGCCACTACTGCCACACTTGGTCTTAGCAGGGTCACAAAAAATTAGTGACCCCGATAGCGCTGCCACAGCTGCCACCACGAGTCTTATTGAGGTCAGTAAATCTTTGTGACCTGCCCAAACTGCCATGCCTGCCACGCAACAACTTAAATGTATCACCAAAAAAAATGTGACTGCTTTTGTCTGCCACGGTTGCCACCCAATATTGGGCCATCAGCCTCCCTGCCATGGCTGCCGCCCAAAACCAAAACACCAGAATCAGCTGCCACAGCTGCCGTCCGCTGAGTGGACTTGGTATCACAAAAAAATGTGACTCTTTTTGACTGCCACAGTTGCCGCCAAAAAAACAGCCCATCAGCCTGCCTGCCACTACTGCCGCCCAAAACTAACCACCAGAACTGGCTTCCACAGCTGCCACCCACTGAGTGGACTTGGTATCGCAAAAGAAATGTGACTGTTTTTGGCTGCCACGGTTGCCACCAAAATACAGTGCATCAGCCTGCCTGCCATGGCTGCCGCTCAAAAACAATTGTCAGAACCGGCTGCCATGGTTGCCGCCCCCTGAGTGGACTTAGTATCAAAAATTGCCCATATGTTTGATCTGCCACTGCTGCCGTAGTGATCAGCAGCACTAATAGTGGCAGCAATGGTGGCAGTTAAGTGCATTAATCAGTTGTTTGTGACTTGTTTTTAGCTGCCACAGTTGCCACCCATACATCCGAGCTGCCACCACTGCCGCAGTGATCAGCACTACCAATAGTGGTGGCAATGGTGGCAGTTAAGAGGACCAATAATTTGTTTCTGACTCATTTTGACCTCCAGGTCAATTAGATGTGGCAAAAATATGAACCTTGGCTGCCTCAGTTCGGTAGTAGACTCAGGACAACAAGAACTCAGTTAGTGTTGAGCATGCCTTGAATCCTCAGTTTGAAAGCAGCAGATTCATATTTGAAGTTGTGCAACTTAACCAAGGGATTGAATGTGAGTGTGAGTGGATTGAAGTAAAGTGTAATGCTTATACAAAGAGGGCAGCCCGTCTTTTATAGCATTTTACATGTTTGTAGCTACTTGTACATATAGATTCTTCTAAAGGTTTCCAATGACTCAATCTGACTCATAACAAGCCATATTGAGACTGCAGGAGACTTTGTGGAAGTCATCTGCAGTTCAATCATGTTGGAGTGACTTTGTCGGAGCCGTGCCGGGTAAAGCCGAAGTTGAGCCGACCCAAGAAACCCGATTTGGACAAGTGCCAAGGAGGTGTCAACAAAGATTGATCTCAAGGATTGAGTGATTCAGCTAACCAAATGTGATTCTAGAATCGTATAAAAGTTGCCATGCATCTGGAGGATTTTGTCAAACTTGCTGACAGTAGGAATAATGCAGAGAATAGATAATACACCGGATATTCCATGTTTTTGAGATCTTAACACCAAAGTACAAGTAAATAAAACACTCTGAGACTCATCATGTTTGTAAATTTATAGCTAAACCCTAACGGTACCTGAACCTATACAGCTAGTCACTACCAGCTCCCATCATCCCCACATGAGATATAAACTGCTTCTGCCACAGTTGCTGCTCAGAAAGTTGTCTTGCCATGACTGCCACCACTTGAAATGAGATTTGGGACCGCATGTTGAGTGGTGTAGAAGCAGTACAAGAAACTCATACATCCCCCCCTTCGTTTATTAAGACATATCTTGTGATAACCTACACTCAGCTGGCAGTGAATGTTGAAATGGGCTCAGATACTGAAATTGAACATGATATTCCAAAGGCCTTGTGTGTTGAGCTAGTATGAGTGGCTCATATATGAACCAAGATATACATATGTAAGGGGAGAAATAGGCCTATGTAACTCATAGAAATTATCCACAACAGTTTCAATTGCAAAGTTTCACATTTATGCTACTTCTGAGTTATCTTGTCGCAAGAGTGAGTATTATGGCCGGCTGAACCTGCTCTGAGTGCTCACTTGAAGCCCACTATGTATCTACCTCTGAATTGAAAACACTTGAGCAGTTGAAAAAAAAAGTGGTTGAAATTATGGTTCAAAGGAAAGACCACTATATTCCAAAAAGGCAGAATTGGGTGGTTTCTGGGCATCGAAAACTAACTTGGCAACAACATGTCCTCTCAGTCCCAATTTGATTTAAATAGGACTTATGACTCATAGAAAGAGTTCTGTCTCTTCAGATTTTTTCCTAGAGGGCAGGAAAAAATGTGGTGAACTCATCAATGTTCAGAATTGCGTAACAAGTTGGCGACCAAAAAATAACGAGTTGGCGACCGTGGGGAACTTGGGCCACAAGTATATGCGAAATACAAAACAAATGGGAGGTATTTGGCCCCAATTTTCAAGGTACTCTGTCTCTTCGGATTCATGCAGCAGCTACATATAGTTCATGCAAAAAAAGTTTTTGCGTTCTGTATAAAATGATGGCAGTGATGGCAGACATATATTTATAGGCCGGCAGTCATGGCAGGTATGTACTGAAATGGCGGCAATGATGGCAGACATGTATTTATAGGCCGGCAGGCATGGCAGGTATGTACTGAAATGGTGGCAATGATGGCAAACATGTATTTTCTCGCGGCAACCATGGCATTCAATGCAAAAAGAGCAGGACACTCATGATATTGACCCTTGAATATGGTCTATTATCTAGTGACACCTCCCTTGGATAGTTTTAAATGTCTCAGGGTTAGGTCAGGGCCCTTCAGAAGCGGATTCAGTGTAATGCCACCCTAGTGCTGAGCTGAAGTAAATTGGATAGCTTCCCCAAGAGCAGTAGCAGAAGGAGACAAGATCAACAAATGAGTTCCAGGCATGAATCTCAGGAGCAGATGAAGTCCCTTCAAGTGCTGGTATCGTCTTCTCTGCTGGCTCAAACAGAGGCAGTAAGCAATTCCCAATAGGGTGAGAGAGATAAATAGGGAAGAGGAGACGGTGGGGTTGCTATAGCCTCTTAGGCCAGCAAAATATAAGATGGTGGAAGAGAGGAAGAGCGACGTGGCAAACAGTGAGCAAAAAAGGTAATTCAACATGTAACCAGAATGTTCCATTTGATCCTATCAGTGTATTACCCAATCTTCCACCACTGCCACTGTAACTGGTATCAACTATCACTCCACCAGTGGCAACTGGGATTGTATATGCAGAGAGCAGGGTGGCTGAAACAAGTCACAAACAAATTACTGATGCTCCGAACTGCCACCACTATTGGTAGTGCTGATCACTGCGGCAGTGGTGGCAGCTCGGATGTATGGGTGGCAACTGTGGCAGCTAAAAACAAGTCACAAACAACTGATTAATGCACTTAACTGCCACCATTGCTGCCACTATTAGTGCTGCTGATCACTACGGCAGCAGTGGCAGATCAAACATATGGGCAATTTTTGATACTAAGTCCACTCAGGGGGCGGCAACCATGGCAGCCGGTTCTGACAATTGTTTCTGAGTGGCAGCCATGGCAGGCAGGCTGATGCGCTGTATTTTGGTGGCAACCGTGGCAGCCAAAAACAGTCACATTTCTTTTGCGATACCAAGTCCACTCAGTGGGTGGCAGCTGTGGAAGCCAGTTCTGGTGGTTAGTTTTGGGCGGCAGTAGTGGCAGGCAGGCTGATGGGCTGTTTTTTTGGCGGCAACTGTGGCAGTCAAAAAGAGTCACATTTTTTTTGTGATACCAAGTCCACTCAGCGGACGGCAGCTGTGGCAGCTGATTCTGGTGTTTTGGTTTTGGGCGGCAACCATGGCAGGGAGGCTGATGGCCCAATATTGGGTGGCAACCGTGGCAGACAAAAGCAGTCACATTTTTTTTGGTGATACATTTAAGTTGTTGCATGGCAGGCATGGCAGTTTGGGCAGGTCACAAAGATTTACTGACCTCAATAAGACTCGTGGTGGCAGCTGTGGCAGCGCTATCGGGGTCACTAATTTTTTGTGACCCTGCTAAGACCAAGTGTGGCAGTAGTGGCAAATGGTGTGGATGGGCGGCAGTCATGGCAGACCACCCCCCCTCCCCGATTTTTTTTCATTGCATTTGGTTGGGACTAATGGTATCTAATGTATGCACAGTATGCTAGACACTTTTGTACCCCCCCAAAAGAAATGTTGTGGCAATGGCGGCAGCACCCCCCCGACCCCACCCCAAATCACCCCCTCCCAACTACCCCAACACCCACCCCCAAATGGCCACCATGGCAGCCCGATTTCTCAAAAGATTTCCCCAAGTCCCACCTGAAAAAAAAAACCCCAAACAGCCGGAATCGTGGTATGCCTGAACTGCCTCATACTAGAGGGAGGTATGGGGGGGTAACCCCCCTCTAATATGAGTCGATCTGTGGTATTATCAGGTGGAAATATTCCACTGGCAGTCAGCCTCATTGCAAGTGTTGCTGGTTCTGAAGGATGTGCCCAGGCACTTTCTCATTGGAAATTGGAAAGTACTCGGATGCTTTTGGAAGGGTATGACCAGAGATCAAGACTGAACATATCCATCATGTTGTCATACAGCAGCTCTCGTATGACCACAGGTGTTCAGGAGTTGCTCAGCATCATGTCTTTGCTACCAGATGGGCTCACACATGCCGATTTGGTGCAAGCCAAACTTCTCATCATCAACATCCTTGCCTGCAAGACAACTCTCATTCAGACATCACTGGCCTTTGTTGACCAGGACCATGACCTCAAGGTGCTGGTTCCAATTTGAGAACACATCTTCTGTGTCCATCCTTCACCAAATGTGTTGAAGCTGAAACTGTGGGACCATTTCCATCAAATTTTTGGTTTGTGGAACCAATTCAAGGATATGAATGTAACAGATATACTCCCTCAAATTGTACAAAACTTGGGAAACTTCAATACTGTGCTCCATGATGAGCTTAATCCAGAGACCTCTGATATTGTCCAGAATTTTAGGAGCATCCTGTTTCTCAATAATTTCTATCATCGGGTTCAAGCCAGGTATTCACCGCTTCTACTGCAGCTTTCTGGGCAAATGCAGAATTGGAAAGGCAATCCAATTTTTGGGGAAAATCTTATCAATTTATTAGAAACATCACAATTCTTACCCAACCTGGACTATGACAGCAATATTACCCTTGGCACTGACAATTTCAAATCAAAAGATCCACTTGAACAGGGTAGGATATAATTACTGTCCTTGTCTTCACCTAACCCACTCGCACCAGCTAGATGGGCCCGAGCTCTGGGAGTATACTTCCGGGGAGCAAAGTCAGATTTTGCGGAAGCCCTCAAGTGTTTTAAAAGTGTCTATTCTCTAGCAAAAAGTATTGGATACCCAACCCTTGTTGGCCACCAAGCTTTGGGCAACACATGTAACATACTGATTGCTACCAGAAAGCCCTTGAGGGCACTCACACATGCCAAAGAGGCACATGTATGTGCTGAGAACATCAGGGACATCTATTCACAAGCATGGTCACTCCACTATCAAGCTAGATGTCAAGCAATATTGGCAAACTATCGGCATGCTCGACATCTTCTGAAAAATTGCAGAGACCTGTTGAGTGCTTGTGGTTTACAACAAAGTGGCTTGAGTCTTGCCACCCTAAATCCTCAGGCTGAGATCCGCCTCTTGAAATCTGAGTACCTGGAATCTCGGAAACTTCAAGTCACCATTGGATCCAGCTGCCAGCCAACTTCATCTGAAGCCATCCTTGCAAACTTGAACATTGCTTTCATTGATACTGCTACTGGTGCAGATTCCAAACTCATTGATCAAAATATGGTCAATTGCCGGTTTCATTTGAGGGCATTGTATGGCTTTCCAGCCAGAGTGATATGTCTCGTAGCTGATCATGCTGCTGCAGAACTCTGTCTTAGAGATGGAGCTCTTGAGACTGCAAATGCAATGTTTGAAAAATGTTTTACTCTGTCTCAGGATCTCTCAATGGACCTGCCACTCTGATGCCTTGAAAGGCTTGGAGATCTTTCAACCTGTATGAATGACATCTCTACTACACTCCAGTGGGCAAGTGTATTTCTTGGCCTGGCCTCAAAGCACAAGGAAAAGCGCCAGACAATGCGAGCATTACGATGCCTTGGCCAGATTTTTGGGGCAGAAGGGGACAATGAAACTGCACTCAGCCTCTTCAATGTTGCTCTTGATGGATTCACATTCATGGATATCCATCGCTCAAGGGCAGATTGCATGGTTCAAATGGCTGGCATACTGAATGATCGTGGAGAGGTTGTGAGGGCAGTCCAATTGTGAAAGACAGCAAGGCCTCTGTTTGAAAGATCGTCCCAGATGAAGGATATTGTCCAGATTGATGCAAAACTAGCCGAGGTTGGCCCAGCTGTTTTAGCTGAGTATGAGGAACAACTTCAACGACTTTCAGAATTGCATGCAGCTGGTAGTGCACCAGAGCTGTCATACATTGGGGACCATGAGGACCAAGAATTTGTCTCAAAGAAGCGATTTTGAAGAGGGGAAGCAAGGAGTCTTGGCTTGAGTTGCAGTCTGGGTCTCAGATGATCAGGGTTTGCGTTTCAGTGTTATTGTTCTTTCTCTTCAACTTTCCCCAGCTCCATCTATTTTTTGGACAAAATAGATACCCACCTGTTCTCAGTGTGCACAGCATCCAATGTCCAGGTCATACTTTTGTCCAGTAGGTAGTCCATTTATTTATTCATGTATTGTGGTACCACTGCACTTGATACCAGTATGAACAAGAACACTGAAATTGCCGCATTGTGGCAGGGAGAAACTGACACATTTGAGTCGTTCAAGGTGAGTAAAGTGTTTGTTTAGGCCAAGCTCGGATAACCGGGTATTTTCTTTTACGGTGAGAGGTTTCTACACGGTAAAATAAACCGAATTAGAGGCGGACGAGGCTCTGTCAAGCGTGTTCAGTGTCACACAGTATGCGGTACAAGTACATACAGTAATTAGAGTGGGTAGGCAGCGTAAATATCAGCCCAAGCAGGCTCGATAGCGGCCTGTTGGGATTGGTGAACAAAAGGAGAATCTCGTCGGGTCTGAGCCATTCAAACGAAGCCTCACTTTTTTTTGTTCTGGCAAGTCTGGATTTGTGTATTTTGCAGTTCTGGAGACTGTATTTATTTTAGAGCTAGAGACACCACAGGCTTCACAAATTTTTGACTTGCAGTACGGGCACATATCATATTAATTCGAAGGGGTAGTAGCAGGGCGGTAGGTAAGTACACCCATGGAGGAACAAGATATCACTTGTTCGTTTGAGGCTGAGCCATTCGAGAATTTATGACGGATTTAGTTTTCGTTTACAGCTGCAGGACTGGATGGGAAATACGAAAATGAGGAGCGGCGGTCCAGAAGCCGAGACCTTATAGGAACCAGCCGTGTAGGCACACGAGTTGTGTGTAGTCCAATTTGCAACCTTTACAGCAGTGCATGGGTTGCCTAACTTGGCTCCCTTCGAAGCACATAAAAGGTGAGCATAAATATCGATCCGGTCCGGGGAGAGCTAGGATTATGAGTGCCATTAATGGTGTCGCGGGCCTCGTTGCAAAATATTGCGGTTCTACGTAGACTCATTTCCTGTAAAACGTCGGTACTTCCTCAGCTCCACTTCCAGCTCGCCGAGGCCCTCCAGCATATCCCGCCGAAGCCCTCATTCTCGGAGTAGAGACAGGTGCGGGTACACCTCGTCCGTCCGTCTTCTTTCCGTCCCCATGAGTTCACCCACGAGGATGTCGCAGTTGCCACCACCCGCGCGCCTCGCCAGACACAGGCAAACCGTCGTTCAGGTGCAAGCTCGCCGCCAAGGATGAGGACGCCAAAGAGGGCGCCGCGCATCCGTCCAAGGCCTACGTGCGCGGAACGGACGTTGTGTTTACTCGAATTTACACCCCTTCCAGCAGCGCACGGCTTGCCTAATTCGGCTCCTTTCGAAGCGCATAATAAGTGAGCATAACATGTCGCGATCCAGTCCGAGGAGCTAGTAGTATAAGTGCCATCAATGAAATGTCACGGGCCTGATTGCAAAATATCGCGGTTCTACATAGGGGGACAATATGGTGCAAAAAAAAACTTAAAAGTGAGAACAGCGAAGGAATACGATATGAAGCCCCCAAAACGACTCACCATCTCCACCCTCGAACATCCCTTGATTCGGAGCGCGGCAACGATGCGGAAGAGGTGCGCGACCGTGCGGGGGATCATTGCTTTTTGTTTGGGGCGTCTGTGGAAGGATAAATATATGGAGTAGCAAACGAAAGAAAAAATCTTAGGTATAGAAGAGAGATGGGATGAGATGGAGAAAAGAAACCAGGGTGTAGAAGGGGGGAAAACACGTAGAAGTGCGAGCGTGAGGAGGGAAAGGGGTAACACTGATGCAATAGGAATAAAGGAAACCAGGAAGCAAAAAATCCGCCCGTTGTTGCAGCGAAGTGGGAAGCACGTCAGAGAAGCGCGTGGTTCAAACATAGGAGAGAGGGATCGCGTCGAAGAAACAAAAAAGAAAAACCCCCGGAAAAAAGATGAGAACAATTTTAAAAAAGCACTCACCACCATCCTACTCTTCCCGCTGTCCGTATTACAGCACGCGAGTATGTAGACGATATACCTGTTCATCCAAAAGAATCAGTGAATAAATTTAGTCAGTGCATACACGAAAGAGTAGGGAGTGGAAGGAAGAATGGTTAATCACGCCGAGGCCAGATGTCGCGCAAGGCGAACACACCAGAAAAAGAAGAGTACACAGGCCCACGAACCGAATGAAGGATACCCATCCAACACACTCTGCATCAGCTTCTTCATCTCCGCTGCAAAGTGCGGCGGGGAGGGAAGGAACACCTGCAGGCGCCGTGGGTGAGAATGAGTAAAACAAAATACGCGCGATGCGCACGCAGTGAATGAGTCCAATGCGAAACCAACACGGAGCGCGCTCGTTACCATGACGTGCCGCGGAACGAGAATGACACCGATGCGGAGCGATAAACCCTGTCACGACAGGAACTTGATTAAGCCGAAATGAAAACCCGTCTCTACGCGAAAACTACAACGCGGTGTAATAGATGAGAAGGTGAACGAAGTGTAGGCAGAAAAGAAAGCGAGGGACAGCAAATAATATGGTAGAAGAGAGCCAGGACGCGACTAGTCTGCGAGATGAGTGGCGAAAGCGGTAGAGAAATGGACGGATGGACCGAATAAAATGCGGATAAAAACTTGAATAAAAACACAGACCAATTAAAGAAAGAACCACGCACCCATCCATCGCACTGGGCAGCTGCTGAATCTCGGCAAAGAGATCCGTCTGTGTGGAGGAGAGGGAAGGATCTGCATATGCATGTGTTAGTTGAAATAACATACGTGCCGTTCAAAAATTCGAAGCGCAGGCAGTCGATAGGTCTGACGCGACGTGAACGACCAAACGCGGACCGCGTTCGACACCGACGCGCCCAGAAAGGAATCCTACCTCGACACACCATGGCACAACTCGGTGAAGTCCGAAACGAAAACATGTCTCAACGCCAAGACGCACAGCGCGCCACATGCTGCCGCGCGCCGAAAGAGAGTAGATGCACGCACTGGAGTAAACCCAAACTGCCGCTCCTCCCGCCTCGCCACATTCGTAACATCCCCGATCTACCGCTGGCCGGAGAAGGAGGGCGCGCGCGCACCGGGTAGAGTATGTCTTCTTCGACGGCCTGCGCGCGCGCGCGGTGGTGGGCGAGGTCGTCGATGTCGACATACTCGACTCCATGGCAGGTTCCAATACCAGCGACACCAGCCCCACCCCCGCACTAACCACTACTGTTGAACTTCACCTGATAGAAAACCCGAGCGTTACCACCGCCAGCGCATGTGGTGCCCTGGGAGTGGAGCTGCGCGTCGGTAATGGCGTCGGAGGCAGTCGACAAAGTAGACGAACGAGACACAGTGCTGGACCGGAGGAGCTTCGCGAGCCGCATGACGTCTTAGTTGCGCTCGCTCTCGAGTGTTTTCAGGGGTGTGTGCAGTACGCGTCGGGGCCGCAGAGGATGTAACGATGGGCGGCCGAAGATGGTGCGTTGTCCGCAGGGAAGGCGCGAGTGGAGGGCTGCAGCATACAAAGGGCGGGTGAGGCGAGATGAGCGGCGCGCTGACGCTGCGGGCGGTGGGGCGGGCCGGTGGGCAGGGGAACGTTGGCCGGCGCGGGCCGCGTTACTGGTACTCGGGCACGCAGTCGTACGACGTAGAGGGCGTGGGAGTGGAGACAGTGGACGTCGTGCGGCGGGTGGCGGCGGGCGCGGCCGCAGCAGCGCCGGGACGGATCGTGAGGTGGTATTGCTCGTAGATATAGGCACCGAGTTATTCACATGCGGGGGCTGCCGCATGGCGACATGATGTGCGCGGCGCGAGGGGTGCGGAGGGGGGGGGGCGCGATATCCTCAGTGCGTGGGTGAGCATGCGTGGAATGGATTGAGGAGGACGAGCGAGGTGTGCATATCTGCCAACTGGTGTGTAGACCACTCGAGAACACGGGCTTCTGCAGGATGGACCAGGGCGTTGGGCGGGCGATGCCTAAGAAGCGCAGGAAGTACCGCTCGCAGCGGGATCCAGAGAGCCCAGGCGGCGGCGGGGCGCGGTTGTTGGAAGAGCCGAAAAGGCTCTAGGGCTGCCGCCCGTTGCCGTCGCCACGGGTTGGCGGCACCCGTCGAACGGGTGCCGTGCCCGTTCCGTCGGCGATTTTTTGTGCTCGCCGACGGCACGGTCACGGCACGGGTTTGACCCGTCTTCACCCGTCGAAAAACGGCCGCAACGGGTGTCGCAACGGGTCGACGGCTTACACAAACCCAGCCGAAATCTCACGAAAACATGTAGGCGAAGGTGCCTGTTGGTGGTTGCTCCAATGGGATTCATCCTGGCTTATTTTTCACATCCATAATTTTGTTTTCTTTGATCGCCATCTGAAATTGCTAATTTTGTGCCCCAAACTGTCCTCGACCCTGAGCACTCTCACTCGGCTGAGTGCGCCACCGCCACCCCTGCAAATTATCCCCTTTTTTTTTGCCTTACAAGCCCACGGCTTGACCTCAAATTGCTGAATTGCACCCGACCTGCCCGTCACCTCGGCCCTTCCTGGGAGCGGTTTGTCCAATTTGCTGTCGGTTACTGCTCTTTCAATGCTCATTGGTCGCGCCCATATATTTTTAAGATGATTTAACCCGCTCCTTGAGTTCCAAGCACTCGCCTCGAGTGCTTTAATGTCAGGCAGGCGTATTAAACAATTCTCATTGGTCGCGCCCATGTCCGCCTCTCCGCTGTAGGCCCACGCCTCTCACATTTTAAGGTCGGCTAGCTTTTTCATCTCATAATTCTCGGCACACTTTTTGACCCCAGAGAAATATAAAGGCTGTGTGGTATGCAAGCGCTCACTATCGTGTCTTTCCTGCAAAATGTCTGACCAGTGCGCAGTGGATGCTAATGGGTCTCTCCTCTATGACTGTGTTTACTGGACAAAAATGCCGTGCAGCTCTATGCAACTCTGTTTTTGGCTATGCAATTCTGTGCAGCTCTGTGCAACTCTGTGCCAGGTTGTGCAACTCAATGCAATCACTGTGCAACTCAATGCAGTTGTTGTGCAATTCAATGCAACTCCATTGCTGTTCAGATATTACAGTTGCTTTGAAAAGTGCACAAGACTGCACAAGACGGCACAGAATGTCATAAGATATAATTGCACAAAACTGCACAGGAATTTGCATTACATCGCACAAGCATGTGCACAAAGTTGCACAAAGCTGCACAGAACTGCACAACGCTGCACAGAGTTGCACAGCGCTATTCTCAATAAGGCAATTAGGTTAAAATTCTCCCGATTTTATGCTGAAACAGGTAATAACAGTAGTTTACTGACCAGCACCCTCCATTTGCTCACCTGCCCCTTCCTTCTGTACACCGTACTCCCCATCCCATTTGTTGACACGATCCCACAACTTGAGGGCATTGTCAGTGTGAAAAACTAAGGAAGCACGAATTCCTTGGAAGTGCAGGTTGAAGTGGGTCAACCGCGCAGACAAGAAGAGCACCATATCTCCAGCATGGAGATCCATCACCATTCCCAACTCGTGGAGAATCAGAGCCCCCCAACACAGTTCTTGGTGAAGGGGATGACCATGCAATGGTCCTCATCACCAGCTCATCAGCATGGGGTGACAAAGTCTCTGATAGGGGGGGGGGGGGGTGGGGGGGGGGACAAAGTATCAAGATGATGGAGGGGGCTGGAATAAGCGGCAATAGATCTGAGCCAGAGATACAAGACGATGATTGGGGTCTGGGGACTGGCAGGGTGGCTGAAGTGAAAAAGATTAGAAGTGTAACTGGCCAACAATAAAATTGGCTGACACATAGTCTAGGAGAATGTGGTGGGTCCAGGGACTGCCGCATCCAGTGCAAGATGTGGTGGGAAGCCAAGGATGGTACGGTGCCTGTAAGGGATTGACAAGACGAGGGAGAAGGGCACTCTGGAAAGGACTTACGGCGTTGAACCCAAGACAGCGTCCATCCAATGTTCCTGCCCTCCTCATGGCTACGTTAGGATCTAAAACGGAGGCACACTGTATGGGTGGGTGCATGCACAAATATCTTGTTCACTTGAAGGCTGTGGTTGCCTGGACATCAGTTCCAAGACAAAAAAGGGGAGAGTGGTGCTTGCCTGCATTGTCATTTGTCCACCAGGGAAAAGAATTGCCGGTGTACAGGGGCATTAGGCACAGGCCCCATGGGCAGCGAGAGGAAAACTCATGGAGAGGGACAGAGAAGATGCGATCAAGCTGTGTGAGCATCAACAGTCACGGCCAGAGACAAGTTCTTGACAAAATTTGCTGAATAGATAGGGGTTTTTCAAAGTTTGATGCAATGTTGTACATTACGTTGTGCAATCTCATGCCGGTTGTGCAACTTTGTGCAGCGTGTGATGTGATATAATGCAGTGCTACAGGTTGTTCTTGTGTGATCGGAATTGTGCAGCTTGATGCAACACTATGCAATTGATGTGGTTGAGAGCGCACAGGCCTTGTAATGGAGCTGCACAGAGTTGCATTGAGGTTGCACAGAGTTGCACGACCTGGCACAGAGTTGCACAGCGGTACACAGAGTTGCACAGCCAAAACAGAGTTGCACAGAGTTGCACGACATTTTTGTCCAATAAACACCGCCATACTCCTCGATGCCTCCAAAATCGTTTTCTACGAGTCAGAATCCGATGTGAAGGCTCTACCGGCGGTTTCAAGTGGTGTGTATATTTTTCCCTCAACTCACCAACATGTTCAATCTTATTCTTGCCACAGAACAACCTCAGCGTCGCAGCACTCGCAAGAGAAACACCGACCGCCTCACTAAGTTTCTTGAAGCCGAGAAGGCTGACAATGATGGGCAGCCGCCTGCTCCTCGGGTGCCCCGTGCTCGTGCAACCAACACCGGTTCTGCGCGCACTAAGTTTGTTCCAGAGTCGGTCAGCGAGGAAGAAGACGAAGATTTCGATATGCCAGACCTCGAGGAAGTGTTGCACTCGTCCGATGATGAGTCCGATGACGAGTCTGACATTGAGCAACTCGATAATGCGGAAGTTAGTCTTATTTTTTGCTCAAAAGACTCCAGGCTCATGGTGCTCGTTTAGTTGGCAGATCTTCTGTCATCCAAGACGATTCCAGTGCACGGTGGGGTCGCCTCTTCAAAGCCTCAGACCCGCCGCAAAAGCTCTGGCACCAAGCGCAAGCAGGCCAACGAGTCCGCCAGTTCCCCGCCGCTCAAATCCAGCCGTGGCGCTACTGTTGAGGAGGTAGAGGATGAGGATGCTCCGAAGGTAAGTACATTTTTTCCTACGATTTTTTTTTCGTTGAGCTGTGGGTCTTTGGGTCAAGATTCAGACTAGCCATCATGCTACGGTGGAGGAGGTACATGAAAAGAGGGATGCTCCGAAGACGACTGGGCTAAGTCCATCACTATTGCAACTTGATGGCTTTGAATCATGTTAGTTCAGGTCAAAAATCCCATTTATCTATTCTACGACGTCATTTCCAAGAACTCTGAGGGCACTGTTGGCCAGCCCGGAGATAAGCACTATAAATGTCGACATGGCAATCGCAAAATTATCGGAACTGTATCGAGATGTACGGCCTCGAAGAAAAGGTGGGCAGAGATTATGATGTTGACGACATGCCTGAACTCTTCCCATATAGGTCCACACATTTGTAATGGACAACGCGTCGAACAATGACACCTTAATGGAAAATATTGCCATCAAGTGTGCTGCAGCTGATATCCCATTTGATGCTACCGACGTGCGAATCCGGTGCATGCCTTACACGGCACACTTGGCTGCAATCAAGGTCTATTATTTCTCTTCTTTCTCGTGCGCTTCTAATTGCCAGTTTAGCTTCTTGAGGCCATTGGTGCAATATCAAAGTCGACTCGCAAAAAGGCAGAGGGAAAGTTGGCAGCATATCAAGATGCTGTAACTGCTCCTCTGTCCCGAGAGGACGATGACGATGCGGATTTCGATGAAGACGATGAGCAGGATGAGGAGTATGACTCAGAGGTGCGCAATGGGCAGGGGGTTCAAAAGCTTCGATCAGTGGAGAAGGTGGAATCACTTACGCACTGCTGCTTGCTGTCCACTGATTTTCAAACTTGTGCAGCTCCGTAAAATTATCAGATCTATCAGAGCGAGCCCCCAACGTCGCCAGGAATGGATCCGCGAGGTCCAGGTGTCACCTGACTTCACTGCGGGGAAGCTCGGGCTACAGCCTCTGATGCCTATCCTGGACGTGAAGACCCGGTGGTCTTCAACCCATCAAATGCTTCGTACGAGTACCTAGCTTTACACTGTATAACTGCTTCAATATCCATATTCTTTAGGCCGTGCCATTGATCATCGGAAAATCATCGATGAATTCGTCGGAAAGCATCGAGACCTGCGCCCTTTGGATCTGACCGATGGTGACTGGGATGCGATCATCCTCGTCACCGGCTGGTTGAAATCCTTCCGGACTGCGACCATTCTGATGTCCACCACAAAGCGGCCGATGCTTTCTTACACCAACGCAATTTTCCGTGGCCTTCAAGAGGATTTACGTGCAAGCTTGAAACAACTTCCATTTTCGACACCGTCCGTTCGTCGGAATGGTCTGCTTGAAGCACACCGCAAGCTCAGCGACTACTACTATAAGATGGATCAATCTCCATACTATACCTGGGCAGCGCGTCAGTTTGATTACTTTTCTAATTGCGTCATTCTGACTTTCTTTGAAGTTCTTGATCCTCGTATTTCATATGAAGGGCTCAAAGCTGACTTCTATAATGACGAGGACCTCATCCTCCAACTTGAAGCTTCCAAGACCGCGCTCGACGAGTATTTCAAATCAAATTACGCTCTGCTCAAGTCAAATGTTGTTCCGGTTGTTCTGCCGGTTGCATCATCTTCCTCTCATCACCTCGGCTCACCCCGGAAGGATTTCACCTCTAGGTATCGTGTCAAGCGGCGTGTTGTTCTAGATGAGCTCCGGGAGTACTACAGCCTCCCGCGCGAGGATTTTACCCTCTGTGATCCTGTTCAATGGTGGGTTGCACGCAAAGCCCAATTCCCAAATCTTTTTTGTCTCGCTCGCGATATCCTCACTATTCCCGGTATGTTTTATCTTCAGTATCAAGTGTGAGTCTCACTATTCCCAGGTTCTGCCGTTGCAGTGGAGCGCATTTTCTCCGGTGGCCGTGACACTATATCTCTTAGACGGGCCAGCCTCAAGCCAGACACCATCAGAACACTCATGATGGTTAAACAACGGCTCCGCCTCGCTCGTAACGCTGTTCAAGAGATCCTGGGATAGTAGTATTTCGAATTACATGCTAAAATCGATTTTGTTCTACCCGTTAATACCCGTCGTACCGTCAACGGCCGTGCCGTCAACCGTGCCGTCCCGTCAAGGATTTCTTAACCCTTCGACGGGCCGTCTGAAGACGGCCCGTGCCCGTCGAACACCCGTCGTTTCGACGGCCGTTGCCGTCGCGGCAACGGGTGGCAGCCCTAAAAGGCTCTGACGCGTCGGCACGTGAAGAGTCAAACATGCTACAACAACGCGTCCCTTTTTTCTTAACATACTGATTTTCGTTCCGTAGCACGGGTGAATGCGCCACGAATGCTTACAATATCTTCAGGAAGTTGAAGACACCTAATTTCACCTGGCGATGGCATGGCTCACAACCGGATTTAACAGGTGAAATTCAAATATTCACGGAGCCACTTGGACCTTGAGAAGGTGCAAGCCCCAGCCATTTCCGCACTCCAGCAAACTCCTGATAAGTTTCTTGAGTCCTGGCGTAGCAGAAGTGTAGCTATTTCTACTGAGATACTGATGGGCCGGGGCAGCGCCACCAGCGCAAAGCAAATGAAATACTATTGGGGAGTTTGGGGCAACAATACAATCAACCCCACACTGCGCAAGTATTTCAGTCCCCGCAGGTTTGAAGGGAAAAAAAGAAGACAGGTTACTCGGTGAGAAGAATACGAATAATACAATCAAAAGCTCAAGTAAGATCAGAAGGCTGGGTGGGAGGTTGGCAAGCGAGGGAGTCAAACGTAGGGTATGTAGTCTCAACCATCGGGCGAGGTTGAGTGCCGCGTAATTGTAGACAGAGCACACAACGGTGAACGGGTACCCCTTTCCGCACGCGAGGATCCCTACAGGAATTCTTGAAATAAGATCCACCACTCCAGCACGTGAAACATGCAGACTCAAGTACGAGCCAGACTTGTACCCCCGCGTTTCACGCACTCGATTCTGATCTGCGGTCGATTCATGATTAACGTGCGCAGAAATTTGTATTGGGACGAATTCTTTTTTTTTGCGCAGGTCGAAGGACGGTTCGCTCGAACTCAAAGTTTAGGCATTCGATGGGATTAGGACGCACATAAAGGAAGAGCGCAGAAGACGAATAATGACGTGGTAAACAATATTTTTCGAGCGGTAACCATACGTCATTGGGGAGAGGTTATTTAATACGAGACAATTGCACTTGAAGTCTAGATAATAATAAATGTGCCGCCTAATCTTGAGATTCGGGCTTCAGGGCTGCCGAGTGCAGTCTCTTTTAGCGTGTTATGTTTCCCCAGTCTACGACGTAGGACGGACGACTCGTGATATCCATGGTGATGACACAAGCAGGTTGTAGCAGTCCGCTCCACAACTAAAGTAAAGCAGTAGGCGAATGGATACCAATGAAATTGGGCGCCGAATTCGGTGAGAGTGTCCGGAATGACGCAGCATGAAACGTGAGCGTAAAGGGGCCGCAGAATATGAGTTGAATGGAACGCGCGTAGATTTGTTGCAGAAAGTTCCACTGCTCCGGGATATTTGCAGACAAGAGAGAAGAACTAGTTGTGCGAGATGTTGGAAGCAGAGATCAGAAGAGACTTGAAGTGTGGTGTCCGAAGTAAAGAAAATTCCCAGCACCCCCAGGCCGCCAGAGTTCGCATCCGTTCTCCAATCAAGCAGCTATGCAAGGCGATGTAAGGGGCGTGGACACCCAAGACAAGAAGCTTTGTCAGGCGGCCTGTGCTAAAGGCAGATTTTAATCCAACTCCGCAAGAGTGGGTCTGTTGGGAGCGAACGTGGTTAGTTAGCAATAATACGAGCAGAGGAAGCGTGAAGGGGCGAAGGAAAGGATAAAATAACGGGGTGTGGAATGCAAAGCGCACAAGCATCAGACAAGGAGGGACGGGTGCGATGAATAAGAGATGAATGAAATAAAAGGCAATGCGCATGGGTTACATCGGAGGTCAATATAGTAAGGGAAAATCAGGGCGTCGGGTTGCAGGCATATTAAAGACGCGTAGCGTGTGCGCGGCGTCAGATCAAGAGCAGTATTTGGGCGCCAATAACTGACACCACAAAAAACAAAGACCGCTGCCCAAAAAAACAAAGGGGGGGGAGCGAATGGAAGGAAACGAGAGACGACGATAACTGTCGAGATGGTCGAGGGCGCGCCAGTCAGTTTCGGCGAGTAACTAAGCAGGTGGGTACTCCTTGAGAAAGCAGCTCTCAAGTCCAACAGTTTTGTAGCTATCTGCCTCAGTCAACGGCTTGTGTTTATTTGGAATGGCCGCAAGAGTGGGTAGGAAAGGAGGACGGCGGGCGGACGGCGGCGAACGAGGCGGCGGACGAGGCGGACCTACCTGCCACTGTGCTGCATACTGCGAGGACGCAAGCTTCTACCGGATAGGTCCTCGTTGGCAAGGTGGTGAAAGCGCAGGAAGCATTGCGAGCAGTTGGCTGAATGCAGGGCTCAAGGGCTGAGGTGGGTGCTGCGGGGCGCAGTGGCCTGGCGAGAAGAGAGAGCCGTTGATGCGTCGCACGTGAGGTGACAAAGATGCCACAACAACGCGTCTCTCGCATCACAAGTAGCTGCAGGAAACATTCAAGATACACGTTCAGAGGTAAAATGAACGAATTTCCCTGTCTCCATTATAGTATATTCTCGCACAGAAAAATCAATCTTGTCTATGCATACTTTCATCGCTCCAAATGCATCGATATCGGAGTTACGTCGACTCTCCTCGTTCTACAGCCAGGGGAACCCACGGGACATCTGACTATCCGGAACGGGTTCTATCCGCCAACCAGTTTCAGCAAGAAAAGTACCACACTCAAATAAGAGTGAAAGTAAAATGTTTGATTTCACCCAGGCACCAACCGAGCGACTCCCGTCATCACTGAGCGCGGCGATGGATGGAAAGACCTCGGATTTTTGTTTCTCTCGGTAGGATGCATGTGTATCAACATCGTGCCGTAAGATAATTGCCGTCAGTCCACTCCAGCCGTCTCGCAGTAACTAACTCCTAGGAAGGCCCCACCTGAGATTTGTTTTCTCGGACTCACACTCTTCTAATTGCCTCGCGCATTGCCTGACAGGCGTGGCTCCTTTTAGGACGTAAATAGCGAATCCCATAAGCATGGGACAGCAGCCTGGTTTCTGGTGCCGGAGTCTGTCGGCCCGGCGTCATTGGGCATGGTCTTTCCCGCGCTCCGCGATAACCTCAGTTTACAATGTACTCATCTCTGGGGACTTTCTTCTAAATTCCAATGTGCCTTAGGCTTTATTGGTGGTTTTCTAGCATCCTGCGGTCGGCTACAGGAACAATGATCCACCATTGCACTGTTTTTTTTTCTTTGAGGGGCTGGGAACTATCTCAGCTGCGTCCTGATTTCACCAATGTTCTGCTTCTGCTGTGGTTCCATATCCCACAAGAAGCTCAACCGGCAGCAGATGTTGGGAAGCATCAGAGGATCTCCGCACAGCTCTACTGCCGTCTACCTTTGCTCTCGGTTCCTAAATTCCACTGTTGTAATGATGGATCGATGCTCACCCCAATTCAAGTCTCAGTTTCACTTTTGTTTGCAACACTTGAAACTCAGAGCTTATTTCCGGTGCAGAACACGAGAGATACATATATAGACGTATACAGATGATGTGATCCATATGATGCTGAGAATCCGCATAGAACAGTATCCGTGGGAGGAACCCAGCAACATATATATGAGACCAGATGAACGGCACTTCTCCCCGCATCCCTGTCAAAAATGCCCACAATGACAAATACTACGGTGAATTTCAAGAATCTCATCCAATATGTCATCCTCGCTGCGACTACTGCCAAGAACATTGCAGAAACAGCTCAAGTTCCTTTCCTTGGCTCGACTGCCACATTATGCTTGTCAATTTCGAAGTTCCTCAAGGTAAGCTGATTCCTCTGGCCATTTGGCATCATATTTAACAAATAAAAAATAGACAACCAGATCAAACAATGAAGAATATACTGAAATTATGGAGCAGATTCATGAAATCATGTGTATAATTGTCCAGCTTCACTCAACCTCCGAAATAAAGGGTGTCCTTTCAACAGGAGTCCTGTATGACATTGCAAAATTTACACAGTGAGTGGGAAGCAGTTGAGAATGAAATTATATTCATTCCATATGTTGGACCAGGGAACTTGAAAAGTTGTTCACAGTTCTGAATCAGCAACAAAAGGGCGCTCTGAGAAAAATAAAGGGACTCTTTAGACAACCCGAGACTGCAAAAATATTGAACACATGCAAGCGGGAGCTGGGTAAGCTGGTTGGGTTGTTCAAGGTACACAAAACAAGCAGTAATTCAATGCACATTTAAATATTCATTGTAGGCTCACGTCACTGGCTCAACCTTGTCTGAAATGGAGCAAATGAAAAAAGATGCGGAGGAGCAGCATGAACAGCTTGTGGCCCTTTTAGAGTCTGACCTTGACCTCACCAATTCTGATCGCTCTTCAGTGAGTAGACATTAGGATGATTAACGTTTTTAGCTCATGGTTGTTAGGTGACAGGAAGTCTGGCAAAATTGGGAAATAATAGGTGAGCCAGACTTGAAAACACAATCAGTGTAGCTAAATTCTGGAACAGTTCAGGATCCTTTGGTCTACTTCCACCCTTCCCTCAAACATTCCATGGCCGTGAAGCAGAGCTGCAGGATGTAGTGAATATCCTCGTACAGAATTCTTCCCACATTGCTATTCTTGGTGCAGGGGGCATGGGGAAAACCAGCCTTGCCACAGCAGCCCTCCATAATCCGCAAGTGGAGGCTAAATATACCCAGCGATACTTTATTCCATGCCACTCAAGCCTCACTTGCACTGAGCTGGCAGCAACAATTGCTGATCATGTCGGGTTGGAGAAGAGCTCAAACATGGCAAAGAAGGTTGCACATTATTTTTCCCATGCTCCTCCTTTCCTTCTGGTCCCTGACAATCTTGAGACCCCTTGGGAAACCTCTTCATCTCGCCCTGAAGTTGAAGAGTTTTTATCTCTCCTTACTGATGTCCCCCACTTGGGTCTTATGGTGAGTGATATCTGCGAGCTTATCCAACCTTACCTTTACTTTGCTGTAGATCACCCTGCGAGGTGCGGAGCGACCAAGTAAAGTCAAATGGACCCGCCCATTCGTGGCCCCTCTCGCACCACTTTCCGATGTGGCTGCTTGGCAGACCTTCATTGATGTTACTGATGAAGGCCATGATGATTCCAGCATCAAGGAACTCCTGGAACTGACAGGGAACTTACCACTGGCAGTCAGCCTCATTGCAAGTGTTGCTGGTTCTGAAGGATGTGCCCAAGCACTTTCTTGTTGGAAATTGGAAAGCACTCGGATGCTTTCAGACGGGTATGACCAGAGATCAAGCCTGGATATATCCATCATGTTGTCATACACCAGCTCCCGGATGACGCCAGGTGCCCAGGAGTTGCTCAGCATCTTGTCTATGCTGCCAGATGGGTTCACAGATGCCGATTTGGTACAAGTCAAACTCCCCATCATCGACATCCTTGCTTGCAAGACGACTCTCCTTCAGACATCATTGGCCTTTGTTGATCAGGATCAGCATGTAAAAGTGCTGGTTCCAATTCGGCAACATATCCTACATGTTCATCCTCCAGCAAATTCCTTGAAGCTAAAATTACGGGAACATTTCCATCAAATTCTTGATCTTTGGAACCAATTCAGGAATACCCTCAAATTTCACGAAACCTGGGTAACTTCAGCACAGTTTTCTATGATGGACTTGAACCAGAGAGCCCAGATATTTTGCAAACTTTTAGGAGCATCCTGTATCTCAATGACTTCTGTGGTCAGGTTCAAAACACATATTCACCCCTTTTGCTGCATCTTTCTGGGAAAATGCAGCATGAGAAAGACCATCAAATCTTTGGGGAATATCTTATTCAGCTCCTGCAAAGTTCTTTCTATTTGCCTGACCTGAATTACAAGAACAAAATCACCTTAGGCACTCAGTATTTCAAATCAAAAGATCCAGAAGAACAGGGTAAGACACCATCACTGTCATTTTAGCCTAACTAAAGTCTCACCAGCCAAATGGTACCGTGCTCTGGGAATATACTTCTGGGGGGCAAAATCAGATATAGAGGAAGCCCTCAAGTATTTCCAAAGAGCCTATTCTCTGGTAGAAAGTATTGGATACCCCACCATTGTTGGCAGCCATGCTTTAACCAACATATGCCACATCCTGCTTGTTACCGGAAAGCCCTTGAGTGCACTCACACATGCCAAGGAGGTATATCAATATGTGGAGCACATGGGGGACCTCTATGGGCAGGCATGGTCTCTCTATATTCAAGCCAGATGTCATGCAAAATTGGCAAACTATCAGCAGGATCAAGTTCTTCTTCAACAATCCCGAGACCTGTTGACTGTTTGTGGTCAACAAGAGAGTCAATTTGGGCTTAACATCCTCAGCCATCAGGCTGAGATCTACCTCCATAAATCGGAGTATCTGGAATCTCGGAAACTTCAAGTCACCATTGCATCCCGCTGCCTGCCAACTTCATATAATAGCATCCTGGCAAAGTTGAATATTGCTTTGATTGATCTTGCTACTGGTGCTGACTCGAAAATCATACATCAAAATCTGGACAATTGCGGGTTTCATTTGAAGGCATTATATGGGTCTCTGGGTACAGTCATGTGTCTTGTAGCAGATTACACAGCTGCAGAGCTCTGCCTGCAGGATGGGGACCATATGATGGCAAATTCAATGTTCAAGACATTTGTTATTTCTTCCCATAAGATGTCTTGGGCAGAGCTATCACTCCAAGGTCTTGCAAAACTTTCAGATCTTTCCACAGAGATGAATAATATCATGACCACACTGCAATGGACCGGGATCTTCCTCGCATTGGCATTGAAGTGCAAGGACAAGCGCCAGACAATGCAAGCATTCCACTGCCTCGGCCAGATTTTTTCAGCAGAAGGGGACAGTGAAACTGCGCTCACCCTATTCAATGTTGCTCTTGATGGATTCACCTTGATGGATGTCCATCACTGGAGGGCAGATTGTATGGTTCGAATTGCTGAGATACTCAATAATTGTGGAGAGGTCATGAAGGCAGCTGAATTGCGGAAAGCCGCAAGGCCTCTGTTCAAAAGATCTTCCCAGATGAAGGATATAGTTATCCATTCTCTTAACGAGATGTCTCGAATCAGTCTGCAGATATTTGGTCCCATCCTTTTTAGTAGTATCTCCATTGCGGTTCCTCTCCTGTAGCTCTTTGTGCAACCTGATTTTAACTCCCACCATCTCGCAGTAACGATACAGCCTTTCCTCTTTCTCCACCACGGAACTTCGCATCCATTCCACACTCCTGCTGTGCTCCGGGTCAGGTGGTCGCTGAACTTGCAACACAAGACCGACTGTGGCGCAGTCCGAGTCTGAGGCATTGACTGTGCCGACATGAGATGTACCTCGCAAGCTCTGGAGCCGTACTGTGCCGCAGGAAAAGACGCTACTGCGGCCACGTATCCTGCATCCCACCGATTTTTTTTCACAGTTCACAAATGCCACTTCTTCAGTTCCTCTCAGTTCCTCTCTGCTTTTTGAATATTTCTGCAAAATATTCATGAATAGCACCGATCAAATGCAAAAAAACTGTCAATGGCTGGCTGCATCAACTGTTTTAACAAGAGAGTCTGCGACTTTTTCGTATATGCTTGGCTTATATGGTGCTCCTTTCCTTTCCTCGGCTCGTTGCCTCGCCGTCTCTCCATCTATCTCGCTTCTCCTGCATCACGCCCTCTGCTTTTGCGCCCGTGACTTTCCCACAGGCTATTCCCAGAGGGCTATGGTACGTCGCGAACACTGGAGAGCACCCCACCACCGCCCATAGAAGAAAAATATGGGCAAAGGGCACCCCTCACCTGCGCGGGTTCACAAACAAAAACACGAATGCCCCTTTGACCTGCTTGCTCAAGTTCTAGCAGAGATGAATGCAGGTCAACCTGTGAGACACCCATTGTTTGAACAAACTTCATATGGATTCATTGAATTTTCTTCTTGAAATTCTCGTACTGGGCTGGCTCGACAAACTTCACACGACTGTCATAGAAAGTATGGGAAAGGGAAGAAACTATAACTATACGAATCTCGTGGGTGCCTTTAGAGACTCCAAGTTAAAGTCCACTTGCGGCGCCTGGGTTCGTGATCCGGTTTCACCAATGGTCTCGGAACGGGGTGCGAATCTTATGGTTCCGACCGATGTTTCGGACAAATGTGCTGCATAGACTTGCTCTATCGTGCTCCCAAGCCCTCCTCGCACATGGATGAGAGCATTGGCAAGCCAGACAATAGCAGGGGTTGGCCCAATAGCGGTGAATTGTACAGTGAGTTTGAGTTGGTGCGCGATCGTGTAATAGAGGATCCAGGATCTGTGCTCATCTATTCAGTTCGCCAGATTGAACCCGCCGAAACACGGTAACATACGTATAGAGTGCTGCGCTTTCTACGATGATGGCGAGGAAGCTCTGGTTGGATTTGGATCGTCAACTAGAATCGGGAGACACGAACGTTCTAACGAACCCGAAGGCTTATTCATCCCGTTGGCCTGCACATTGTCGTGATTTTCCAAATTTTCCAGGCAAGAAACACTGTGAAAAAATCTACATCAGGCGATGGCCGAGGATAAGAGAGGACCAGATCTACAGGTGCAATACACGTTTGTTCTGTTGACAGTGAGATAATGGTATATGAAGAGTCCTCTCGGAATTCACGCACGCGATTGTCAAACTCGTCAACGGGGTTATAATGATGTCCTTTGCGATTGTCGAGAGGTGCACTGTAACCACCACCACAAAAATCATGGCAACTGATGTCATGAGTCAGACCAGTGGCGACCGTGTACCATGAGTTGGTCCAAAGGATTCTTACTAGTAAGGCCAATAATAGAAAACAACAGCAAGACAACCACCAGTTTATTGAATGACCAGACCACCCACAGGCGATAAATCTTGTGATCAATGGTTGGGTAAATGAATTCAAAATAATATGGAGCACGCACAGTCATCAAGTCACCAATGATTATAGAGAGCCCCACAAACGCGTTTTGCAAAGTTTCAGTGAGCTGGGAATTATGGTTGAAGAAGATATGCGCCCCCAGCCCGCCCTGGAAGTAAATGAAGCCCTGGAAGCCGCGAACAACTGTCAAAACCTAGTTCTACAAAGAGTCAGAAAACGATCCTTCCGCGTGCAAAAGGATGGTCTACGTACAGCCGTGACTGCGATGAAGAGGGCGCAGCCCGAGAGAAACATCATCGACTGGAAGGGAGGAGGGGATGCACCTCTCACACCACGGGGGCGCGCGAGGAATATATACATCGATGCAATGAAGACAATGAAGTACATTCCATAGAATAGGGTTCCCAATGTGAGGCTCCACAGATTGACGAGCGGCAGGCTTGGTTGAGACATTGCTGTCGACTGGGTGGATCTCGACACTGAAGGGCATTCATGAAGCACCACAGAAGAAAATCAATCTATTAATTACCTTGTGAAGTGTTCTTCCCTGTAACCACGTGCTCACTTTTGAAGTGATTCATTTCATGGGAATTTCCATTTCTGGGTGATTTTTCGACGTTTCCCGACCCATTTTAGGCGAAAAACATCGATTCCGGAAGGCTGGGACGTGCGACTGAGCACTTGGTTTAAATATCACAGTACTTAACAATGTGATATTCATCTACGACAGCCGTACTTAGGTATAAAGTACCTACTGAGTAGTAGAGGCATGAAAGTTGATCTTGACAATAATCACTTATCTGTGGATCAGGGGAGGTGAACATACTTTGACAAGAGGCATGAGAGTTGATCTTGGCAATAATCACGTATCTGTGGATCAGGGGAGGTGAACATACTTGACAAGAGCTTGGATACTGTTTGGCTTTCCGCTCCCAGCCGAAGAATATCGAGCTGCGTGACAAAACAACCATCACTCAGCCCAAGTCTCAGGCGGAACGGGGTAACACAAGGGGTGACACATTGGGGTAACAAGCCCTATTCCTTTTAAATTTCGAAGGTCGCTGTCTCGCTGGCGTGCGTGAGTGTGGGCCACTGACGTTGGGAACCAAGGACGAGAATAACCTGACTAGTAGGAAGTACCCAGATAACGCGTCCAGCGCTGCCTCTTCCTCTTCCAAGGGCCACGCCATCGGCTTGGAAGTACATTTCCTTCACAGCTGGATGCAATACAAGCTTTCACTCTGCTTCTCGCCTTTCATGCATCGAAAGAACAGAACCGAGGACAAAAAGTGTCGCTCACAAGGAGACCTCACTAAGTTACTTATGAAAATTAACTTGGCCCTACTAATTTAGCTTTACTTTACTTTTGGCAGGCCAAGTACCTTTGTCAAGTAAAGTAAAGTAAAAGTACCTGTTAAGTAAAGCAACGTACAGCAAAATAACAGTAAGTAAATCCAAGTAGAGCCATTTTATGGGTGTAACGACACGGGCGAGTAAGATATCAAACATACAGAGGAATAACCATCATTTTAAGGCTGCTCTTCAACTCTGGACCAGAGCAAGCACCCGTAAAGTGAATGTACAAGTTAGATAATGCAACGTACCGCGCCGCTACGTGTATGTACCGTTATGGGTGTCCTCAAATGCAAGTACTTGCGGACATCTGTCCCGTCCCAAAAGCCAAGCGGCTGCGTGCAAAAACCAGGTCAAGCTGGGACGTAAATCCCGCACTTGTTTGCTTGAGCGCCGTTACTTCACGATCAATGTGACGCTGGCTCATTCCATTACGGAACAGATCGCAAGGTCTCTCACTGCGTTGAAGCCCTTCGTAGTCACTGGGTATGGCTATGGGGGTAGACAAGGGGGTAGACATGGGCATATGTGTACCTGGGAATAATGGTGTAAACACAGTTGTTGCCGCATGGTCTACCCCTACCCAAACTGTGTCTACTCAGGGGTACCTTGGTAGACCCAGGGTTTTGCCCAGGGTAGACCCAGGTACAGAACTGTTTGGGAGCTCCAATTTACATTGATAGGCTTGTAGTGGTATTTTCCAAGAGTCTTTGTGCAGTGATTCTCAACGTCAATTCTGATGTGGCCATGATTACCAAAGTTATGGCATGTTTGGCTCTCTGATGCAGCACAAGCCGGATGTGGCACTGGCGGCACGCCATTTCAGACCTTTTCAGACACACTCTCATAGTATGACAGTCTACGAGCTTATCATAATCAAGGTTATATGGTATGTCGCGGTGGGTCCACATTGGGCTATCCGATGTAGCCCAATGTAGTCACACTGTGACAGCATGTGACTACCTCCTGTGTACCAGGCTACCCAAGCGTAGCCAAACACATATGTCGATCCCCTCGTCTACCAAGGGTAGGCCATGGGTAGACCAATGTGACCCAATGTGAACCAATGTAGCCAGCCTCTGACTACAAACGGCCTCAACGCAGTGTCTATCAATGTCTGGGAGCCTAATGGTGACCACGTTTCACATGAACTCCCCCCGGGAGGCGCATTGTCGAAATTCGAAGAGGAACAGGTAGATTTACAAGTCCTTCGGAAGCTTGAGGCCAATGCTCCTTCGCCGATCTTGTCAAATGGCTGCCGACATCGTTCATCGTCGATTCCTGTCTGAGTGGGCCAGTCTATATTACTCTTCAAACACCATTCATGGACAGTCGAATTGAAGAAGCTGTTCAGTCCTGTGCCGCAGAGGGCCCTCAAGCCGGACATCATGGTTTTGTGATTGATGGCGACCATTCTTTCTTTCCACAAGGCCCACTGCTAGCCAGCTGTGCTTTCAGTTGCACGAGCAATGCATGGATTCCCATCCTATACTCTTGGATCACGGTCGAGATATGTTACATCATCGACCACACTTTGCGCACAGGTTCAGAGCCGTAATAAAACACGCAGGAGTTCACTTTCAACGCCACATGTTACTCTGTGTACGCAACACTTTGTTTTGCTATAAATGGAGTCTTATTATGGTTCATTCACCAGGTGATGGATTTTTCAGGTGCACAACGCGGAGCACAGGCGGAAGAATATGCGGATGCTATAATGGGGACCATGCCGGGTTTCTCTTCTCTTTCCTTCCCGGCGCAGGAGGCAGAGCGTTGCCACCTTGTTCTGGAAGCGCAGCAGGCAGAAGTCGGCTGTGACCTTCACTTCTGGCGATCTGCGATCAGAATCAAGAAGTCGCATATGTTAGTCCCCCCCGCTTCGATTGACACGTTCGACAATTGTTTGCGAGCAATGCTGGCCAACACCACAACATCCGAAGGGTTATCTGACGCCGCTCAAACACTCAAATCGACTTTCCCACTTACACACAACTGGGTTAACTGAGTTATATGCCCGGACTATGAAGAGACGCCAGTGGACGCCGGACCCCGGTATCCATCGGTGACTGACGAGATCAGTTGATAGGAGATGCGGATGAGAAAAAGATTAGATAGTGTCATCCGCTGCTTTCTGATGATTACTAATGATAGCCGGCAATCTTTCCTAATCTCCGCTGAAGTGGTTGTCTTCCACTGGAATCCACCAGACCTCAATGGCAAATCAAATCCACTTACGCAAGAATTCTGTGAGAGTACGGATTGATAGGTAGTAGGTATACTAAATATCAACCAAGGTGTCCAATAAATATTTTCCAAAAGATTTCCACTGCCGCAAGCCAGTGGATTCTGTTTAAGAGCGGCTGGAATCCATTAGATGATGTGCCATTTACCGCTGGATTTCGGTGGAATGAGACCAAAATTCAGTGCGGTTACAATGGCTGGCAGTAACCTCCACTGGATTTTGTGTGAGCATCCAGTGGAATGGCCTGCCTCTCCAATGGAATCCAGTAGATGATTAGATCTATACCATTGGATGTCAATGGATTTCTTGGTGATTCCAAGTGGAGCGCAGTGGACATTGAGGCAATGTATAACAGGATTCACCGAAATTGCGTGAGTGGGACACTGGATCTGAGTGGAAAATAGGTTAAACCAGTTGCACAGCTGGCTGAATAGTCATAACACATCCAGTGGAAATTTTATCATGTACTGTGGAATCCAACGGGTATAATCATATCTAAATATATTTGGGGTATATGATGGAGTACATTGACTATCAGCAGAAAGAAGTTGAGGCCCATTGTACCTCGGTGGACAGCAAGGCACGGACACCAAATTCCGGTGGACGATATTTGAAGCTCCAGTGGAAGTTGGTGGCGTGGACCGGCTTCGCCGGTCCGCACTTATTACACGGTTAACTGGTGGCTTCGTCCACCAACTGCTTCTATGATCTGCCCCGCAAAAAGCGTCGTGGACCCAGAACTTGCAGCCAAAGTGCTGTCGACGTCGAATCCCATTGAACAGGGCCGACTCATCGGATCCAGACGAGGTTCAATGCGGGAAGTGCTTCTGCTGGTCTCATACCAAATGTCTGGAACGTGCTTATCCCAGGACCGACTGGAGTGATCCACAAGTCTATTTTGTGTGCTCTGGATGCGGAGGCGGGCGGATTATCGCGCCCGAAAATCATACATTGCATGCCGAGAAGCGAAAGCGGTTGAGCATGGATGACGACGAGGACCTTGATCAGGGCCCAGAGCGCACGCCACGAAAACGAACATCGACCCAGAAAGCCGCTTTGAAGGTTGGTGCACCGGTGCGGCAGGTTTCCGTTCGTCGTCGCCATAAGGGATATGCAGTAATAGACAGCGACGGGGTAGATACTGGATATTAAATACTGAACCTGGGCTAGCCGTGCGCCAAGCAATCATTCAATATCTCTACAGCAGTCAATCATCATAATTCCTTGATTAACTTGCTCCAAGTTAAGTAAAGCTACGCACAGTAAAGCGCTGATAAAGTAAAGCCATGCACAGTAAAGCTACACAAACTAAAGCCACACGCAAAGTCAAGTGAAGCACTGCAAGTTCACATATGATAGTGTTGCGTCAACTACCGGCCAGAACTGGTCCAACGAAGTCTTGAGCTCTCATGGGTGTGTACCCTAGTCAGATGCACTGTACCCATGCTGGTGTGTGAACCTTAGTATTATTCTCGATGGGTGTTCGCTACGAAACGCTGAGTGATGCCAGTCAGTAATTCATCTACGTTATTTGTTGCCATAATACTTGAGGAGGGGATAATTCATGTTTTATATACCATACAACTGGTCATATGAAGTCCTAAATGGGACTGCAGCCCCAGGGGGGGGGGGATCCACTTAACCGTGCACGTACAAGTTAAGTTTACCACGCGTGGGAAAAGTCACGTAAAGTCAAGTAAAGCTCAACGCGGTTAAGTTGACACGTAAGTAAAGTTCCAAGTTAGGAAAAAAAGTTCCTTTATCCACTCTCCCGCTTCCGTCTTTTTATTTTATTTTTTAGCTTCCCATTAGCAAGGAGCTGTGATTCTGGTGAGTTCTGCATATTTTCTAGCTCAAAGCCCGACACTGACTTGGTTTCTGGTCCTACTCGCCTTACTCAGCATATTTCAAGACCACTTGCGCGTTGGCGGCGCCCAGCTCTGTCTCGGACTTATTTTTCCATTTTCTAATGCCCTCCCAGCTCTTCCATTCCCAGCTGAGACCTGCAACCATTTTTGGAGTGAGGAGCTAGACGGTCCTGTTAGTTGAATTGCTTGCAGTGCCGTGGTCGGAAACCCTATTTGATTTTGAGCTTCCCGTGAGCTGCCTTAATCCCTAACCGAGATTTTCCAGATATATCAGCGGCGCTGCACAATCCCGAGTCGAACAGCGAATTCCTGCTTGCAACCATGTCTACCATCAACTATCAACCGGAGATGCAGCTTCCGAGCCTTATTTTCCCTGTTTTCAATTCGCATATATTACATTTGAACTCGTGTGCCTACACCCCTGGTTCCTATAAGGTCTGAGCTTCTGGACCACTGCTAGGACCTTATTTTATTTCCTATCCAGTCCCGCAGCGAATGACTCAGGCCATATTTTGTTCCTCTATGGGTGTACTTACCTATCGCCCTGCTACTACCCCTTCAAATTAATATGACATGTGCCTGTACTGCAAGTCAAATATTCGTGAAGCCGGACACCTTATGTGGTGTTTCTAGCTCTAAAATAAATACAGTCTCTATAATATACAAATCCAGACTTGCCAGAACAAAAAAAAAAGTGAAGCTTCGTTTGAATGCCTCTTGAATGCCTCAGACCCGACGACACTCTCCTTTCTTCACCAATGCCAACAAGCCGCTACAGAGCCTGCTTGAGCTGATCTTGATGCTGGCTACCCACTTGAATTACTGTATGTACCTGTACTGCACAAATGTGTGAGACTGAACACGTTTGACAGAGCCTCGTCGGTCCTCTGTTTCTCTAATTCAGTTAATATTGCCGTATAGAAATCTCTGACCGTAAGAAAAAATACCAGGTTATCTGAGCTTGGTGTAAACAAAACTTTACTCACCTTGAACAGCTCAGACCCAACTCAAACATGTCAGTTTCTCCCTGCCACAATGCGGCATTTTCAGTGTTCTTGTTCAAACTGGTATCAAGCCCAGTGGTACAGCAATGCATGAATAAATAAATGGACTACCTACTGGACAAAATTATGACCTCGACATTGCATGCTGTGCACACCGAAGACAGGTGGGTATCTCGTTGTCCGAAAAATAGATGGAGCCGGGGAAAGTTGAAGAGAAAGAACATCAAAACTGAAACACAAACCCTGACGATTTGAGACCCAGACTGCGATTCAAACCAAGACTCCTTGCTTCCCCTTGTCTTCAACATCGCTTCCTTGAGCCAAATTGTCCTCTTCCTCTTCCTCATCCTCAACGATGGTTTCCTCCACTCCACTACCAGGCACATGCAATTCTGAAAGTCGTTGAAGATGTTCTTCATACTCGTCCAAAATAGCAGAGTCAGCCTCTGCTAGTTTTGCATCAATGCGGGATATATCCTTCATCTGTGAAGATTGTTCAAACAGAGGTCTTGCCGCCTTCCACCAGTCAACTGCCTTCATGACCTCTCCACGATTATTGAGTATCTCAGCAATTCGACCCATACAATCTGCCCTCCAGTGATGGACATCCATCAAGGTGAATGCATCAAGAGCAATATTGAATAGGGTGAGCGCAGTTTCACTGTCCCCTTCTGCTGAAATACTCCTGCCCATCAGAGTGTGACCATGATATTATTCATCTCTGTGGAAAGATCTGAAAGTCTTGCAAGACCTTGGAGTGCTAGATCTGCTGAAGACATCTTGTGAGAAGAAATAACAAATGTCTTGAACATTGAATTTGCCATCATATGGTTCCCATCCTGAAGGCAGAGCTCTGCAGCTGTGTAATCTGCTATAAGACACATCAATGTACCCTGAAACCCATATAATGCCTTCAAATGAGACCGACAATTTTCCAGATGTTGATGAATGAGTTTGGAATCTACACAAGCAGCAATATCAATGACAGCGATGTTCAAGTTTGCCATGATGGCATCAGGTGAAGTTTGCTGGCAGCTGGATGCAATGGCAACTTGAAGTCTGCGAGATTCCAAATACTCCGATTTCAGAAGGTGTATCTCAGCCTGCAGATTTAGAATATTAAGATTCAAGACACTTTCTTGCAGCCCACAAGCAGCCAACATTTCTCTGGATTGTTGGAGAAGAAATTGATCATGGTGATAGTTTGCCAATATTGCATGACATCTGGCTTGAAGGTAGAGAGATAATGCTTGTCCAAAGATGTACCCCAGGTGCTCAGCATATCTCTGTGACTCCTTGCCATGTGCGAGTGCACTCAAGGGTTTTCCTGTTAGATCCTGGATCATGCCTATATTGCTCAAAGCTTGGTGGCCAACAATGGTGTGGTATCCAATACTTTCTGCAAGAGAATAGGCCATTTTATAATACTTGAGGGCCTCTGCGAAATCTGACTTCATCAACTGAAAGTACATTCCCAGTGCACGGTACCATTCAGCTGGTCAGAAATTAGTCAGTTGAACCCAAGGACAGTGAATTTGTTTCACCCTGTGCCAGTGGATCTTTTGATTTGAAGTACTGAGTACCTTCAGTGATGTGGCTATCAAAATCCATGCCAGGCAAATAGTCAGAACTTTGCAGGACTTGAATAAGATATTCCCCAAAGATTGGATGGCCCTTCCAATGCTGCACTTTCCCAGAAAGATGCAGCAAAAGGGGTGAATATGTGCTATGAACGCGATCATAGAAATGGTTGAGAAACAAGATACTCTTGAAATTCTGGACAATATCAGAGCCCTCTAGCATAAGACCATCATGAAGCACAGTGTTGAAGTTACCCAAATTTCGTGAAATTTGGGGGACTATATCTGCTACATTGAGATTCTTGAACTGGTTCCAAAGATCAAGAATGTGATGGAAGTGTCCCCGTAGCTTTAGTTTCAAAGCATTTGCTGGAGGATGGATATGGAGTATATGTTCTCTGATTGGAACGAGCACCTTCAGGTGCAGATCCTGGTCAACAAAGGCCAATGATGTTTGAATAAGAGTTGTCTTGCAGGCAAGAATGTCAATGATGGGAAGGTTGGCTTGTATCAAATCGGCATCTGCAAGCCCATCAGGTAGCATGGATAGAATGCCGAGCAACTCCTGGGCATCTGGCATCATCCTGGGGCTGGTGTATGACAACATGATGGATATGTCCAGGCTTGATCTCTGGTCATACCCTTCCGAAAGCATCTGAGTACTCTCCAATTTCCAACGAGAAAGTGCCTGGGAACATCCTTCAGAACCAGCAACAGTCGCAATGAGGCTGACTGCCAGTGGAAGATTCCCTGTAAGCTCAAGAAGGTCTTTGATGCTGTCTTCATCATGCCCATCATCAGCAACATCAATGAAGGTCTGCTGAGCAGCCTCATCGGAAAGTGGCTCAAGGGGAGCCAGGAAGGGGCGGGTCCACTTGACTTTTCTTGGTCGTTCAGCACCTCTCAGAGTGATCTGCAGCAAGTTGAAGACATTATTAGATAAACTTACAAACATCACTCACAATGAGAGCCAGGTGGGAGACGTCAGTCAGAAGAGATAGAAACTCTTCAACCTCAGAGCGACATGCCAGGGATTCCCAACAGGTCTCCAGATTGTCAAGGATCAGAAGGGAAGGAGGAGCATGGGCAAAGTGATGTGCAATCTTTTTTTGCCATGTTTGAGCCCTTCCCCAACCCAATATGATCCGCAATTGTAGCTGCAAGTTCTGTGCAAGTGGGGCTTGAGTGGCATGGAACAAAGTATCGCTGGATATATTTGACCTCCACTTGTGGATTATGGAGGGCTGCTGTGGCAAGGCTAGTCTTCCCCATGCCCCCTGTACCAAGGATAGCAATGTGGGCAGAATCCTGCAGGAGGATATTTACCACATCCTGGAGCTCTGTGTCGCGGCCATGGAAGATTTTTGGGGTGGGTGGAAGTAGTCCAAAAGATCTTGAGCTATTAAAGAACATTATCCACATTGATTGTGTTTGGCGGATCACTTGGCTCACCTATTATTTCCCAATTTTTCCAAAGTTCCTGCCACCTAACAACCGTGAACTAAAAATATTAATCATCCTAAGGTCTACTCACTGAAGAGCGATCAGAACTGGTGAGGTCAGAGTCAGACTCCAAAAGGCCAACAAGCTGTTCATGTTGCTCCTTTGCATCCTTTTTCACTTGCCCCATTTGAGACAAGGTTGACCCCGTAACTTTAGCCTGCAATGAAAGCCAATGATTTCAATATGTATTGAAATAACAGTTGTCTGACAAACCTTGAACAATTGAACCATCCGGCTGAGCTCCTGTTTGCATTTGTCCAATCGTTCAACAGCCTCAGGCTGTCTAAAAAGTCCCTTGAGTTTTCCTAGAGTACCCTTCTGTTGCCTATTCAGAACTGTGAACAATTTTTCAAGCGCCCTGGTGTAAAATATTAAACTAATACAAGTTCACCTGGAATTTCTCCCACTCACTCTGTGAACTTTGCAATGTCATACAAGAGCGCCGTTGGAAGGACACCCTTGATTTCCGAAGTCACGTGAAGCAGGACAATGATGCACAACATTTCATGGATGTGCTCCATAATCTCAGTGCATTCTTCCTTGTTCAATTTAGTTGTCTATTTTGTTCCTTAAATATGGTGCCAATGAGACAAGAGGAAATGGCTTACTTCGATGCACTTTGTAATTGACAAGCACAATGCGGAAGTCGAGACAAGGAAAGGCACTTGGGCTGTTTCCGCAATTGTCTGGGAAGTAGTTGCTGCGAGGTTGACATATTGGATGAGATTCTTGAAATTGGCCGTAGTAGTAGTCATTGTAGGTATTTTGACAGGGATGCGGGGAGAGGTGCCGTTCATCTGGTCTCGTATATATGTTGCCGTGTTCCTCCCACGGATACTCTTCTATGTGGATTCTCAGCATCATATGGATCACATCATACATCCAAGTACAGGTTTCTCTTGATATTCTGCACCAAAAATAAACCCTATGTTTAAATACCAGAAATAAAAGTGAGAACACGACATCAATACTGGTGAACTTTCATTCTACACCCATTGTAATCTCACCACAATTTCAGAACCTAGATGACAATGTAGTAAAAGAAGATGAAAACGGGAGAGCTGTGCAGCCATCCGCTGATGCTCCACAACATCGGCCAGTTGAGATTCTGGCAGGAGATGGGACCACAGAACAAGATCGTATCTCACAGCATCCGCAGTAGGGTATTTTGGATATCCAGAACAGAAGACAAGATGGTTGCCCACTCCCACAGTCAATTTGCAACAGCGCATTAACAATGATTGTCTTTGGGGATCATTGTTGCTGTATCCGGCCGCGGGGACGACGAGTACATTGTAACCTGAGGCCTTGTGGCTGAGCGCTGATAGGGTCATGCCGAATGACGTCCTAGTATTGGATCACGTCGAGGCGATTAGACGGCCAGATGTGCCTAGCTAACTAGGCAGCTGTCGGTTCCAGCTCAGCCACCTCTCGAATGGCAGCACATAGACCTGGTCTCGACAGATGCCAGGTCTAGACCGCTTAGACTTGACAGGTCTAGGGAAAATAGGCGCACATAGACGTCATATCGACGAATCTAGACAAGTGTTGCCGCGAGCTGAGTCGAGTCGAGTCGAGTTGGCAATGATTGCATCAATGGGCCCAACTGGGGTGATCTGATCATCTTGCTTAGTACTGGACGCCTTTACAATAATGGCGCGGCGCTTCCAGCCTGAGCATCCCTCCTCAGATGACACTTATCACCAAAGCTCGTTGCCGAACTCAATGCTCATCCACTTGCGGGGTATGCGGAGAAGCAACGCACGACCCCGAATGGTTCCACCGGAGTCCTGACATGGCGGACAATCAACTGTCACTTGCGGGCTGAGTTGCAGCCGTCATCTAACCGCCACGCGAGCGGTCACTTTCCTTAATCCGGACGCTTTGTCCTCTATCACTGATTTCGGGCTTTTCCGTGGGCACGAGGCAGCCTCGCGTTTTGGCAGCATTTCTTTTTTAATACACAAGGAGACATAAAGAAATGGTCTGGCCTTATCCTGGTCCAATAAATAATATAAAATGAACTGTTCTTTAGAATATAAGAATGTAATAACAAGTACGTCTAGCAAGCATGGTAATCTAATCATATCTAACTTGGATACGATTAGATTACCGTACTTAGCCCCTTTTGTCTTTCACCTTCGCGTTTGCTTTCAGTACGCACTTCACGTCGCACATCCGCCACATGGAGACACATCCAGAGGGAAAGCCCAACTATTTACTGTGCAAATGCCGATCTCATGACTGTGGGGCACAAACCTGGCAGGCAACCGACGGGACAACAAAGCAGGGCAAGTGGTATCACAAGGCCACAGTGTCAAGACATCGCGCAAAGGACAAGGAGCTTGTAGCTGCCAAATTCTTGCCTCCGGTAAGAGTCTACAGAGATCACAACTGGTGTACTGACTGATGGATATCAGATTCAGATTCCCAATGTCGTCGCGGCGCAATCGGCAGTGGCGCATCCGCAACAGAAGCCACCTACGGCATTTGCAGTTGCCCGCAATGAAGTTGGTTTAGATGAGGACGATATAGGTTGGCAGTTATCTTGTGTTCCATTGCAAGGTGCTAATTTATCTTTCAGGACTCGCCGCAGCCAATCGTGGTCTCAAATTTATTGTTTGCACACTGGTGGCCTGGCTGCATCTGATATGCGGTCTCAGCCGAGATGCGAGCAACCGAGTTCTCAAGGTCCTTGGTCTCGTTATAGCTATGGTGGCCATGTCAGATATCAAACATGAAATTCCTGCGGATGTACGCACCGCAATAAAACACCTTTCCATTGATCCAATAATCAACCGATCTATCTGCTGCCCCACATGCTATCGCATATATTCGTTTGAGGAGCTCCCACAGATGTGCTTGGCTCGAGAAACGGGTGGCTCGGACCCATGTAACACTCAGCTCTGGGTGGAACGACAGACTCGTGCAGGGCCCAAAATTGTCCCCCGACGTTTGTATTCGACCCAAGATTTTCCCAGTTGGCTCGCACATTTTCTATCTCGCCCTGGGATGGAGGAGCTTCTTCGGAAGTCCCATCGCCATCATCCGAATCCAGACAGGATGACGTCCATCTGGGATAGTCCAGCATGGCAGAGCCTAGGGTCCTTCACTTCTGAGCCCAATAATCTTGTCTTCAGCTACTACATCGACTGGTTTAATCCATTCTTGAACAAAATCGCTGGAAAGACGGTGTCCTGCGGGGCGATCATCCTCGTTTGTCTGAATCTTCCCTACGAGATGTGGCATCTCCAGGACAACACATTCTTTGCTGGAATAACTCCTCCTCCAAAAGAGCCAACCGTCACGACAATAACTGCGCTCTCCGATCCGATTATGAAGCAGTTTCAGGAAATGTGGGAGGGCAAGATGGTGCCGACACACAATCACCCCGAGGGCGACTTCTACCGTGCTGCAATTCTCGCTGCTATTGGCGACCTCATGGCGCTCAAAAAAGCACTCAGCTGTGCTGGCCATGCTGCACATAATTTTTGCTCCTTTTGTAAGCTCCAGCGCAGCGACATTGATCGCTTGGATCTCGAGAACTTTGAGCCGCGACAGGGATGGGAGGTCCTCCGTGCAGCCAAAGCCTGGCTCGTTGCCCAAACAAATCCGCTCGCAAAAAGATTTTTGCAAAACACGGATCTCGCTACTCGTCCACCCACATTCTGATGTACCGCGACCCTGTCAAGCACACGGTGATTGGCCTCCTGCATAATTGGCTGGAAGGTGTGCTTCAGCATCACTGCCGTCTTAAATGGGGCATTGGTTCTGATGCTTCGACGGGTGGTAACACTGGAATTTCGATGTGGAGATGATGGATGTAGATGACAACACCATTGCAGCCGAGCTCCAGGACCTCTATGAGGACAGTTCCATCCAGAAGGACACACCAGCCTCCCTCATCCGCCGTGTATCATCATTCTTGTTCATCCGCGAATCTGATGATGCAGCAGAGCCATGTGCGGAGGATGATAACGATGATGACGATGAGGCAGAGGAGGATGCAAACTATGAGCGTGAGAAGCCTGCGACGAAGGTGTTCGACAGCGAAGCCATGGCTCTCATCCACCAAGGGCTCGCATCTGTTGTGGTTCCTTCCTGGATTGATCGGCCACCCGTCAACCTTGGAGAGAAGGCGCATGGGAAACTGAAAGCCGACAATTGGCTTGTTTTGTTCACCATTTTTTTCCCCTTGATTCTCCCTGAGCTCTGGTTCCATTCTTCGTCGCCTCGAAGGGATCACAAGTTACTGGCCAACTTTCATGATCTCGTCGGTGCAACAAACATACTCTGTTCATATGCGATAATCCCAGCGGAGGCTGACGAATACACGAAGATGTATCTCAGTTACCTCCTGTCCTCCCAGTCGCTTTTTCCTGGGCTCACAACTCGTCCTAACCACCACTATGCCATGCACAACGGAGAACAGATGAAGTGGTGGGGTCCGCTGATGAAACTCAACGAATTTTTCTATGAAAGCCATAACGGAAGCCTGCAGAAAATCAAGACGAACAACCACATGTGTAAGCTACAGCTCAACGCAACACATTCAATTAACTTACCTAAAATAGGGGAAATGGACTTGACAATGCTTCGTCAAATGTGTCGACGGGGAAGGTTGCTTGCGGCAATTAGCGACAGTGTCCAGACAATGGAGTCAAAGTCCCCCGTTGTTGAGGCCATGAAAGTCCTATCCCCTCGAGCCATGGTCAGCCCGGATTCGGTTATCTCTAAACTCTCACCTGCCCAAGAAACGGCACACAATGGCTCTGGAGTCGTACTCGATGAGTCAACGTATGAGCTGATTCTGCGCTACTGGAATCAAACATATTCTCCTCCATACATCCGCGCAGCACAGTTGACTTACCACCTCATGGACACTGGTATCAGTGTGTTTCCGTCTCGAGCGGTACCACTTACCCATTTTGAGCACAAAACACGTCTCTTCAGCACCTTCAAATACCACCATGGCGGTAGCTCCATTTCTTTCCGTCATCCCTTGACTGGACGGAAGGGCCTGGGATTTATTGAGAATGCATGGAAGCAGGTCCTGCAAGGGCAGAGCCGGACTTTTGTTGTCGTTCGGCCTCATACAGCGATGAACCCAGTGGATGCACCCAAAACACCATACCCCACGCACCCACGGTTTGCATGCATCGTAGGGTACACGGAGCCACTGCATCCGCAACCGCTGCTCATCGTCGAGCCTCGCCACATCATCTCCCATGTTGGATATTATCAGCGGCCAAAGGGGACGTATGGTGTGCAGCAGGCGATCACAATCTTTGCCGACTCTGTGCATCGGAACCGGGATTGAGGCACCAGTTGCTGAATGTGAAGTTTGTCTAAAGAGATAATACTTGGCACAATACAATTAAACGACTACTTATATTAAATAATTGAAGAGATACTACTACGACACAAGCGACAAGTAAGAAGAGCAAATATAAAGAGATGGATACAATATGAGTGAATGGCTGAGGAGTATTTCTATGTATGTAGGAATATAAATAAGCGGCAAGAGATGCCCGTGGACCGAGATGCTGCTTTCCGCGAATTTGGTGACGAAGACGCCGCCGCCCGCTCGCTTCAATACCAAAATTAATTATATGTGGCTTTAGCCCAGTTGTATTGAACTCACACCGTGTTTATATATTTTTATGGGGTGTACCATCGTTCAAACCTACCCAAGTATTTTTAAAAAGAGAATCAGAAAGCTATTTTAAACAGATTCAGAAGCGGGCGCTTAGCCATTTCGATCGAAATGATTTAGCGCCGATGTCTGATTTTTATCCGCCTGATTGGGGGCTGAATTCCCACTGGCCCATGAAATGCACGATGACAGCAGTTGAATATAAGAATTTAATGATGTAGTTGTAATGTACGGCCAGACAAGCATTCATGCCCACACCATTTTTCAAGATCAAAAACATGTGGGCATTGAGAAATAAATAAATAAAAGATCATCATAGTCTAGCCGCATAGCCAAGTCGTCGCGCTCAACTTCACCATCCTCTGGACCAAAATCATCCTCGTCGTCCTCAGGGCCATCATCCCAGTCCTCCTCATCCTCCTCATCCTCATCGTCATCCAGCATGCGCCGCTTCCCACCACCAATCATTGACCCATCAATCTCTTCGGAAGAGATTGATTGGTCTTGTTGACCGGCAGCGTCTTTTCTCCCAACTTCTCATTTTGGACGACGCGACGCGTCCACTTGCGTTACCCTGGCCGTTACAGGCCACCATTTTTGTCACAGCGCGTACCCACCAGCGGGGTGTTTTCACTCGGCAATTGCCGTTACTCCAGCCCACGAGTCGTGGTATTAGGTGCTTGCTGCCCAAATCCCAGTCTACATCGCTCTCCTCCTCAACGAACTTCACGCTCACTGTCTGTGTTTACTACATCCTCGGCTGCCGTTCGCTGACTTTGCATCGCGGTAGAGCGTCAAATCTGGTTCGCCATGTGCGAAAGGAGGCTTTGTATTTAAGTCCGAATGGGTATTCTTTGTCCATAACCTTTATAAAAGCAGCTAATCTTTTGCGACAGCACTAACTCTTCTCTTGCACTTACATCAAATTGAACTCAAGCTACTGCTTACAATCTATTCACATCATGGATCCCACCAGTCCCCCCCTTACCGACCAATCCTATGACAACTCAGTCACTTCGAGTGGCCATCCCGTTCACCCAGTCACTTCGAGTGGCCTTCACGATCACCCAGTCACTTGGAGTGGCCATCCCGATCACCCGGTGACGCCGAGTGGCTATCACGACACAGCTGTTTCCAATGGACCTGGTGACACCCCACCCGTGGATGTCGCGGCGCTGTTGGCTGCTAATCAGGAGCTCACTGCGCTGGTCAACAACATGCGCATTGGGTATAACACTGAGATGCAGGCAGAGATGGCCGCGTTCCAAGCTGCCGTTCAAGACGACTTTACCGCTGTGCAGACTCAAAGAGACACCGCGCGCAATGAAAGCAAATTGATTGCGATGCAGATGGCCGCTACAATTGCTCGGCTTGAGCGCCTTGAAAGGTGTGTAATGGTGCTCAAATTTCGTTGTTTTTTTGCTGACATTTTATCAGTCCGCAGGCTGCGAACCCCACGACTCCCCACCGTACTCGCGACCCGCGCGTCAGGCCACAGTCTGTGTCATCCAAGGCTATGTCCCCCCCACCCCCTCACGCCCAGGTCGATAAGGCCAAAGCAAAACACGCTCCAGCTACACCGGCACCAGCCCAGCAGTCTCGATCCTCAAAGACTCCTCGTCATTCCAGCAGCCCTAAAGGTTCTGAGCCGGCCAAGCCGCCTCGTTCATCGCGTGTGCCGCCTGAAAGGCCTCCTGCATCTACCCTGCCTCGTTCGTCCCACAAACAGCCCAGCTCGTCCTCAAAGGCTTCCGGTTCTTCATCCAAGAAGAGCGGGACCCCGCGAAGGATCGCAGAGCATCAGATGCTCAAGGGGGATATCGACTCCGAGGCTCAATCCTTCAAGGTATAGTACGTTCTCCAATGCTTCTGGCATCGGCTCATCCTCTGTTTCCAGACGACTTTCCAAACACACTTGCGCTTTCTTGCAGGCTCCTTGGACTCCTCTCAAGCCCCCCCCTCAGCATCGCCAGAGGTTGTCCAGCAATTTGAGCGTCGGTTTGATGGTCTTACCGTTACCGAACTGAAAAGAATAGGACAACTCGGTCACCCTGTCATCAGTCCCAGCCAGGTCAAGGTCAGTCTGGTATTACAATCTGCTTGAAACACGCTCATACTTCATGTCAAGCTCGGCATCTCTGTTGAAGACTTTATTCGCACCAAAAACCGAATAGTACGCTCATTCTTCAAGCTAGAAGAGGGCGCTCTTCTCCACATCAAGGCTTACCTGGCCAAACTCGGCATCATCAAGTGGGCAGTCGACTTCACTCAAAGCCCATATTCCATGTACAACATGGCCATGCGCATGGCCGCTATCGACACCTTCCGCTTTTGTGTGGCAGGCACATATTACGACTTTCTGCACCCGGACACCCGCTACATCAAAGATTCTGCCCTGCTCGTCCGCTTGTACGACCACTTCGAACACCGCTACATGTTCGATAAGTGGATGGTGGAGATACGGACACCGGGTGGCAACGAAATCAACACCGAGCGGAACAAAGTGTCTCAGGCTCGTATCCGTGTATGTTTTCAATGCCTTCACTATCTTGTGACTTACGTCTTTCCCAGCTCCACGGATTGCGAGCAGAGTACCTGAAGGCGCCAAGGTTCCCAAAGGCCTCAAACTCTTGTTCTCTGCCAAGGCCACCTCTGATGATGAAGGCACCTCAAATGGTCGTCCCCAAGCCCTTGCACGCGCAGAAAGGTCTCAAGGTGCCGATCAAGTCATCCGGGCGGTGGAAGGTCTGATGGTGCAAGACCTCATTGACGATGGCAAGACTCGTTCCGCCAACAATCGTAAACGACGACTCGTCCCGGCCTTTGGTCAGCGTAATCCTGGCTACTTTCAAGAGGTGAGGCCTTCCCCTCCTTTCGCTTTCTAGTCTTACAATCAAACTATTTAGGTACCCAAAGAAATGCCGATCCAGTACTACGACCCCGACTGGTTCAACAATCGCCCCCCGCAGGCACGAGCCAAAATCGCCCCGAAACTCATTATCGTTTTTGCCCCCGGCTCAACCGGCTTTTTTTCCCGTCGTGGCGAGAATGCACTTCCTGTGGAGGAATTGACTCAGAAGTACGGTGCGGCTGTCTTCGAGCAGTACGACCTCGATTTTGGGGCAGGCGACGCTAACGAGTCCACCGACGGCGCTGACCAAACTGCTGATGCTGATGATGAAGGCGAGGGAGACAGTGTTGGCAGCCAAGACAGCGATGAAGACGTCGAACTGTCTGATGCTGGCAGCATAGCCTCTTTCATCAGTAACGACGACAGCGGTTCAGACGACGACGAGGACGGCATGGCCGACCATGCTGCAGGCGACGAGGACAACCAACAGGATGGAGATTGGGACGGCACGGCACAATTTGCTGCCGCGTATGACATTGATATGAACGAGAATGACGACGAGCAGCAGATTTTCGGCGACGGCAGCAGCGACTCCGATTGATTTGTCGATATGATTTTTTTTTGGATGTATCCCTTTAACTTACTTAAGACAATCCTTTTAATTTTCGCCTTTATTTCTTTTCTCTGCAGCTACTTAGAGCTCTGTAGCTAACCTATAACAATTAATTTCTTCCTAACGCGAGGCTGCATCGTGCCCACGGAAAAGCCCGAAATCAGAAATGGAGGCCAAAGCGTCCGGATTTAAGCAAGTGACCGCTCGCGTGGCGGTTAGATGACCGTTGCAACTCAGCCTGCAAGTGACAGCTGATTGTCCGCCGTGTGAAGAACGTGCTGGCAAGCGTATGCGCATCAAGTCAGAGGGTGAGGATGTCCTCGATCCTCCTACTCCGACACCCCGCAGGACCCATTCTAGATCCGTCTCAGATGATCTACAATTTCGGCAATCTACGGGGCCTGCATGGGCCAATTAGAAGAGTACGGGCCTGAGAAAAAGAATCACAATTGAGGTCCGCCTGAGAATCGAGCACACGGGAGCGGAATTGTTAGACAGAGTCCAGTATGTCCTCTAAATAATACCCTGGGTAGGTCACCTGTTCGATTGGGGTGTAAGCCATTCTCGTATTCTTTCGAGGTGCATGCAAGTAGACCGGGTCGGTGGAAACCACTCTGCAGACTCAAGAGAATTTAAGGGCGCCCGTTCACCTCGGGTCTGAGCTATTGGAAACTATTCATATATTTATTTCATATATGCAAGAAAATTGGAATATGACTAGACGGTGAAACAAGAGTTGGGAGCTGGATAATACAACGCTATTTCGTGATAGCTCGCGAATAAGTTTATTAACAGTTGCAATCAGTTGCGCAACGGTCTACTGTGTTTGTTGCGGGTCTTGTTTTTGATTTCGCCAGAGGTGGCCTCGCAACTACGCTGTACCAAGGGTGATGGAAGGTGATGGTAAGTCGGTCGCCAGACCGATTAAACCGAAGGTGCCGAGCGGCAAAAGCCTTCGGAAATCTGAGGCCATTTCCGGCGAAATCAAGCCCTCGGAATGACTGATTTTTCACAAAATCATCATAATGGTGGCGGGAGAGAATTGACGCGTCTCACGTGAGGTGACAAAGATGCCACAACAACGCGTCTCTCACCTCGCGCGCATGGTGCACGAGTGGCTGAGGGAAACGTTCAAAATACACTTTCAGAGGTAAAATAACAAAATAAATACATGAATAAAGAGGCTCAGATCTTTCCAAATAGCTCAGAGCAGAGTCAACTAACGACCTTAAGTGCTCTTGAGTCTACAGGGTGATTTCCCCTGACCGGTCTGAGCTACTGTGATTGGCTTATACCTAAATCGAACGGGTGACCCCCTCCTTACGTTCAAGGGAACGATTTAGAGAGCATGCCGGACTCTTTCGAACACGTCCCTCTGCCCGGCTCCCGCATTTCAGAGAACAGGCAAAAAAAGCCCGCACTCCAAAAAATCGCAGCTCACAACCCAATAGGATGAACGACTAATGATTCCTGGCTCCTGGCTTGCGAGACAGAAGAAGAAAGCTCTGATTTATATTTCGTCGCATATCTTTTAGGACATAAATAAAAGCATGAGACTTGGTTCGGGTCTGCCTTATGTCTGTTTTGGTGTTATTCGGCATGATCCTACTTGCGCTCCGTCATAAGACTTCCATTTACAATGTACTCATCGCTTGAGATTTTCCTGATTTTCCGGCGGCCGGTAACTCAGTTATAGGAACAATGACAAGACATGCCGCTTCTCTCCGGCAACCAGGCGCATAAATGGCTGATAGTTTTTATATTTAATACAGTTGAGAGTGGAAAAAATAGGGTAGTGAGCTATTGGACTCCGTCTTGCCAGTGGTCCGTTTTGAATCAGAATATCTATACTTGCAGTTTTAGCGGGAATAATCATCGTGCAGTAAATGGAAGCTTGTTGAGTTGTTCGTCCATGACATGCAACAATCAATAAGATTTCTCTCCTGCTTTAAGAATGCAAGAGGCGTGTCGACGTCGGAGTTTTAACCGTAAAAGAAAAACGAGTCTAAAATAAAATTCAGACGCGCAACGTATTCGATTTGAATCTGCACAAAATTCGGACCTATCAGAGGCCAGATTTTTTTTTCTTCGGTCATCGTTAATTATGGATTAGCCTCAACGACGGAGGGCTGCTATAGAATCGCTCTCTGGGCAGCCCTGGTACCTCAGCGTGTATTTTGCACCTTTCAAATTAATATGTATCATGTTCTTGGATAGCTTCATCGTTCCTGCAACATTCGCTGCTCTTGACTTGTCCCCTCTGAGCATATCTGGTCCTTCGGGGTTGTGGCTGCCACGTTCTCATCCATATCTTCCCTTTTCTTTTTCCTTCGGAAAATAAACATAAATGTCCTTTGACCTCCGGGAGGCGAAAAAAAAGCCAATGGGCATAATTAATATACGTAGGCCATAAAGTGCAAAACTGTTGATGGAACTATCAACATTAATTTTGAAGTTCCTCGATGCCAAATCGTGCAGCCTGTGTTAGCGGACCCTTCAAGTCTAGAGCTTCAAGACTGCTCCTCATCACTTAAAATACCCAAGGCTCCCCTATCTCGTATGTCATCTGATTTCAGCGATTTTATTTGTCATTCAGAAGATGGATGTTTTCCAAGGCAGCAATTTGGGTGATGTCGATATACGAGATTTTCTGTGGGCGATAAGGGGCCTCGGTACCGAGCAGACATTACAGGTACGTTCATCTGCTTCGTATGCATGGATTCCTGGCTCATTTTGTCTCCTCGTCGCCTGTTGCCACTTCACGGCAGTGTGCAATCTGATGTATATTTTCGAATATTCAGATAGTGCATCTACTGCTGAATGTATTCAATCCGGATCTAATCCAGCATTGAACGGTATATTTGGACATTGGAAAGTGTCTCCACGTTCCAGAATCCTTCAGAAGCATCGGTGCTTGCGGTCTCGGGTCAGGACTGGGCCATGGTGTTAGTAATTTAGTGAACCTACACACACCTGAATCTCACTAATTTTGTAGCTAGACCGGCTTTCCCGGAGCTTTTTTGCATCCTGATTTCCCTCTCACCCAGAACAACTTGTGGGGAAGTATGAGGCATCATTTACGCGATGGTCTCATTTGGTCAGACTATATTTCGCCACAGGTAATATGATAGTCTAAGTTTCAATTCAATCTTCAAGGTCGCCAATAAACACTGGTAGCAATGAGGACCCACTCTTGGAGCAAGATTATGTGTGGCCGAATGATATCATCGTGGAGTTTCAATGAAGGCGCGTATCGTGGTGTGGCGGACCAATTACTGTTGCCGAGGAGGAAATATCTCATTGAAAGGGCACTGAGAGCCTTAAATAACTAGTTCCGTATCGAGGTGAACACTGTGTAGTCGCTAGATGTAGGTAGCATAGCTGTGGTGGGTCGAATAAAGCGCCAGCGATCCCAGAAAAGCATTTGAATGATTTATTCCCACGCCGGCCCACTTCCCGCTTTTCGCCGGTTTTTGACAGGCCGCCAAAAAATATTCATCACGTCATCAAAACATCACCAAATCGCAAGCCCCTGGCCTCAAACGATGGATAGGATGTAGATCTACCTTCCCTGCCCCATACCACCCCCAGAACCCAATGAGTTTCAACATAGTGGGCAATTTACTCTAAGGTGGCCCAGATCCCAGCGGGATATAGTACAGTATAGTCCATGGTTTGCGAAATCATCTGGGTACTTACTGCACAAATGTTCACAGTGGGACTGCGGCCACCAGGAGTCCTGCATGTCGCCCCCAGGGCAGTGTTGGAAGAGAGCGGTGCTGCGTGCCGTGGAGGAGCCACATTCCTGAAAAGCCGGCCACAGTTACGCAAAAAATCGAATAAAACAAAAGAAGCCGGCACGAGGGCATGTCAATGACATCTCGCAAGAACACGTGGACGCATACACCATTCAACACCGCCGCCAAGATGGGCTTTGAAGTTTTTAAAAATGGTCGGGAGGATGGCAGCGTGCCGGGAACACGGTGGGGAATAGGTTGAAGCATTGGGGATGGGAAAGGGAGGAACCAAGAAAATAATGGCAGTGCTGCATACCGCAGACAGTTAGGGATTAGGAAGCTGACTCTCGGGGACTCCAAGCCCCCCCCCCCCCCGTCAATAAATAAAGAAATCCGAAGACACCTGAAGATTAATGGCAAAGACTCTAAAGAGCACTCAGCCAGAAGGTGCTTGAAGAGTCTGAAACGGTGTGAGCAGCGCTGCACGTAGCCAAATGCGTTTGGGAGTTGAAAAAAGCACGAAAAAGTGGAGGACTGGCCCGCATAGGAATATTAATCTAAAGATTGTTCTGCAGGCGGCGGCGCGCATTGAGAAGGTTGTGGGGAGGAGGACCGTGAGCGGGGCGCTGCACACCGCCAAGGCGTCGGAGATGCGGCGGGAAAGAGCCGCTCAGACGACGGACAGACGGGACGCGTGGGAGCAAGAACTGATGGCAATTAAATGTGTACGGACAAACGGGATGCGTGGGAATTGAACACCACGGAACATGGTATGATCGAGCGGACAGACAGACATTTGCTGTTCTCAGTTGGTTCTCAGAATCTCAGACCTGGTATCCTTCGGTACAGGGAATTTCGGGATCGGACCGCGCCAGACCGCGCCTCAATATTATGCATCATTGATGTTTATTTAGCGCGACGTTGTGTCGGGATCAGACCGCGCCAATATGCATCAATGATGTTCATCGCTCGCTGCGGATGACATTGATCCACCTCGTTGTCGGAGCCCACTCGCATGGATCCACCCTCGTACGAAACCGCTGCCACTTCATACGAAGGCTCCGCTCTCCAGTCATTGGTGAATTCAAGCCAGTCCGATGAACCGCCAGTATACGCCGGCCGAGGGTCGCATCCATTACCAATGGCCCAATCGAACGCGGAGCCTCAGAAGTTCTCGTACGACATCATGAATCTTAGCGGAAAGCCGTGGGTGACACTCGTCGTGCATGGTGACCCAAGGCTCTCCAAGACGATCCCAACTGCCGTCGCAGGTTCCAGTCTTACGGGTTCTGTGTCGTTGACGCTTCGAAATCGGCAAGACATCCAGGCAGTCACTGTCTCAGTTAGTACACACCCCTACCTGACTTTTAAGGCTCATCTTTTCTGTTGAAGGCTAAGACGGAAGTTATCAGTGGAAGCGTACCCGAAGTCCGAATTCTAATATTTGAGGCGACGACAACAGTATGGTCCGCTGTCGAGGGAGATCCTCACACTGGAGCAAGGAGCGGTAAACTCAAGGGCGAATATACCTGGCCGTTCAGTATTCTATTACCAGCGACTGCGTTAAAAGAAGGCAAATCATTCGAACTGCCGCACACATTTGTGGAGCGAGATGCAAACTTCAGTATTCAATATTCCTTGGAACTCCGCCTGCTGCACGGAACACTAAGGCACGGAAATCAAACGAAGGAGAAGTGCGTTACATTTTATCGCTCTCGCACACTCAAACCAATGTAAATAGACTGGGTTGCACGTTTGGATTTTTTTCCATGCGCCAACCAGGTCCTCCTTCGATGCTGCGACAACTTGCGTACCAAGAGAACAGTCCCCTGCTGGGCCCAGAAGCGGATCCTGAAGGTTGGCAATCCTTGCCGTCATTTTCGATCTGTGGTCAACTCTTCTCGGTTTTCAAACTTAATGTGAAGTGCACGGTGAGCTGCTGCGCCTTACCTGCTGTTGAATCACCTGAGTATTGGTCAGTTGGCACTTGCGAAACCCGTCAGTGAATTCAATGGACCTTCTTTCTGTGCTTATCATCCTTCTCCAGCTTTGTTACACCCGAAGCACCTCTATTCCATGCGCTCTGACGATTGAGACAGCGAATACCCAGGCCCTCGATGTATTAACATCTCCGACGGCGGCCTTGGTCTATTTGGAGCGCCGCACCAGATCAACCGGTGGTGCTGACGCTTTTGCACTATGCGGCCAAGCTGTATTTAGGGCTTCGACAGAAGGCGCGGCTGTGAACATGTCCTCACGGCGCCAGCTCATGGGAGAAATCCATCTAAGACGAACTCTACAACCCTCAACCGACGTGATTGACTTTCTCATCGAGGTATGGAGCAGCTTGTAATGTTGCATGTTATGAAGTGGTACTAAGTAGATCCCCAGTACATGGTCCTTGTCTTACCATTTCAAGCGACCGGCTTTAAGCCATACCAAAACCAGCCCCTCCTTCGGCAAAAAGTGGACATTGTAACGAGATATGCTTCAGGGCCCCGTGCAAAAACGTACACTCCTGCGACTTATGAAACGCGTAATGTGGCGACCGATGCATATTACTCCTATACCAGTGGTCTCACGTAGCCAGACTCCACAAGTTCCATGACAGTCGACAAACCATATATGGACTATACTAGTGTTTTCAGATCAATTTCATCACCGTGTCCAGAAGTGTTTGCTGTGAATCAAAGGAATGCAACTGATATCCGGTAAAAGCTTGCTTTTGAGCGGAAAACTGTGGGTTGATTGGCTAAATAGTGGCGGAACATGCGATAGGAAATGCGTTGCCGGAAACCCGAATGATATTCACGCACGCAGGGATAGCGACCCTGAAGGCGTAGATCAGCGAAATGGAAGAATAATAGCCGTGAAATGCCCAGACTCACGTGTTCAAACCGCCTGGTTTACGGAATCTGGATGTTCCTGTAGACCAAATAAAATGTTACAAGTACTTCTGTTTACAGATGTTATCGTCCCTTTCAAATCTGAGGGGACCTAAAATTCTTTTGAGACCAAAATCTGTGAGGGACTTGATAGTGGCTGTGTGAAGTCGATTTAGTCACTGCCACTAAATTCAATAGGAAAAACCCTATTGAAAATAGTGGCTGGGGAGTTGCACTTGTTTACGTGCTCAGGGAAAAATGCCCCTACTCGGTGAAAAACCATAACCCCCTTAAACAGAACAAATTTTTTTTTGGTCCTTGCATGCCCGGACATCAGCGGTCATCGGATCCCACCGAGTTTTGCCCTTGGCGATGGCTGCCAGCCCGGAATTGTGTTCTGCTCAATCTCGGAGCGCTCTATATTTTTTGACGGGAGCAAGGGGGCACCGGCATTCAAACCGGCTACCAAAGGCCGGTTAGTTAGTCCGGCCACAAGGCCGGAAAAAAAAAATTGAGAGACATTTTTTTTAGCCACAAAATCGGTGGTAGGGAGGTATGAATACCCACACCTAAGATTACCAAAATAAGCATCAACCTAAGTTGATCTCGAACAGTAAAAAGTGGAATTAAACTAAAGGTGCATTGAAATTGGAACCTATTCTCATAGTTGCAGTTTCAATTTCGGTGCGGCCGAAGCTTAATTTTATTTCAGTTCCTTTTGGTAGCACCTAAATTAGAACTGAAACTATGAGAATAGGTTCCAATTTCAATGCACCTCTGGTTTAATTCCATTTTTTACTGTTTGAGATCAACTTAGGTTGAGCCTGAGCGATCGGATCAGGCGGAATGGGTGGCTCCGATTTAAATGTTGTCCTCTCCTGGCCATCGGAATATGGAGATACTTTATGATGTAGATCAATGAGTGAGGATGAACGGTCAATTGAAAATGCACCGCCGCCAAGGATCTGAGATTGAATAAACCTGTGCAAGTCTGAACTATTTCTAGGTGCGTGAGTTAGCATTGTAGTGTCTCAGGACGAGAATTTGAAGGATTAGTTTGATCACTCCACAGAATTTACTTAACTTGATCCACTCAGGAGTCGGGACAGGGAAATCCCGAGCGGCGATCATACGGTATGATCAGTCGGTGTTTTAATGTGGCATCCCCGGGAACACATTGGCCACGGATGTAAACAAGCATCCATACACGGAAAACTGCGTTGAATAAGGTTCGGAATAAGTAGTAAGTTGGCAGAGCCATCCTGATATCAATACTTACCAATCCCAAAAAAAAGTGCGCATGTGAAAGGGAAGCAATAATATAACCCAGATAAGATTGGTGAGTGACTCTCCCTGCGATGGTCATTTGGATGTCAAACAAAGGCCCGCTGCGTGAAAGATTTTGTCAGCCACACACCACCCGCCACCCCGTTAGCCATCAAATTGCGCAGTCGGCGTGCGAGGTTGGTAGGACTCAGTCTCCAATCCTCTCTTGAATAGTCTCAGTTATTTGGGAGAATGGATATTAGGGTGTTTCACGATTGGCTTTTTGACCCCAACTTATGCCCCAACTCCGACCTCAACTTGACCTCAACTTGGCCCAAGTCGAGGGACGAGTTGGGGTCTCAATCGTGAAACACTTGAGCAGTTTATTTTGCCCCAACTCCGAAGTTGAGGTCAAGTTGACCGCTTCGCGTATCATAAAAGATGTGATCACCACCCAAGAGCCGAAGTTGGGGCATCAAGTTGAGGCCAAGTTGAGGCCTGTTGAGGCACAAGTTGGGGCAAAGTTGGATGTCACACAGGGGGCAAAGTGAGGGGCACTTGTCATAAGGGCACTGGAAGGGCACTTGACGGGCACTTGCAGCGGCACTTGCACGGCACTTGCTCTGGACAAGCCAAAAAAATTACATAATACATTGTCCCCATGCATGGGTTCAATCCCCGGCACAGACATCTTTTATGTATATTTTTATGTCCTTCAATTCAGTGTCTACAACCACTACAATCTGGTATTCAGTACATATTGGTCCCAGATAGGTTAATCTTCAACACTAACCTAATGTTGACTGCTACCGGCTAATGTACCACCAAATAATAATAACAATAATAATAGAGTATAGGTTGTACTGGAAAAAAACATTGGACAAATAATTTGATGGGACAAGCCTACCAGATGAGAATTGAAACTTTGGTTCCCTCCAAAAACAAAATTTAGTGCTCCAAGCCAATGTTGAGTCCGATTTTTTTGATTCCCAGCACACTGAACTTTAGTTGGTGGATGATCCGCACCACCCATCCTCTGCTCATCCTCCGCCACCTGTCCACCAACCAGCTTGTCTTCTTTCACCGATGATCTATTCCTAACGACATAAAGTTAGCGCATTAACATAATATATCCTTCACTCACAATCTGCATTCCCAGAGCTCAACCATTACCAAAGCTCCAAGGTGTCCCAATACTCTATTGGTTTAGCTAAGACAGAGCACAAACTGACTGTCCATTCCATTTATTTTAAGAAGGTCAACAAGCTTTTAATTTCAGAAGCTCTAATTCAACCTCTGACACAATCTCTTTCAGACCGCTGGACATAGTAGTCATTACGAGGCCTTACACTGTCCTAAGGCAACTTTAGTTCAAGTCCAGTCTGGGCTGATGTTTGGTAAGCCATACAAATTTGACTTCTATTTCTATTGATTGACTCCTCATTATTCTAGGCCCTGCTCTAACAAGGCTATGCCTGGATTGACTGCACCTGAACACACTGCAGCCTTAGCAATAATTTTGGTAAGCCATCCATAGGTGAATCACACTTGTATAAACTGACTAGATTCATCTAGCCTGGCTCCACCATTACTGTGGTTGGATTGACTGGCTAATGTGGGAAATGGCCTTGTCAGGTTCTCTAGCAAAAGGATTTTCACCATTCACATCCAAACTTATTATTTCACAGGCAGATTTTCACAGTTCATAGGTTCGCGAAAGATTGGGGCTATCTTACACACAGTCTTCATCAGATTGTCGACAGCATACCCAACCGTGCCGGCATGTGGATGTCAAACACCCTGGCATTTCCTGATCAGCCCAAGGAAAAATACACCATTCAGTATCGAGACCCTCTAATTGCAATCTAGATATGTTCCCAAGAAGGTTTTCTTCCATAGATCTCAAAACAATCGCATATATAATGAAATGTGGACGTGAAAATGGTGGGCAGCAGTTCAAGTAGGTGTATCACTTCATTTATGATGATATCTGAACTCTTCAGTGCAGAGTAAACTCCCGAACAGTACCGCACTTGCTCCGGTTATTATTGCGACCGATAAAATTCAGTTGACTCAGATCAAATCAGCATGTCCTGTCTACTTGACACTCAGAAACATCCCGAAGGCTCTGTGATGGAAGCTGTCACAAAATGTCTCCATTCTTTCTGGCTATTCATCTGTCAACAAAATTATATGCACAGGTCTTTCATAACAGACCATAAAAACACAAAATTAAAAGGTTTTTTCTGCAGCTGCTGATCAAGGTGGGAAATGAGGGCATGGAGGTTGTCAGTGGAAAGGGAAAAGTTCAGCTCATCTTTCCTATTCCTGCATCCTATGTCACTTGCTTGCAGTAAATATGGTACTTGCTCAAAGTGCCAGCAGAGGGCTACCGATTTGGAAAATCGGGATCCTGGAGCACCACAAACACTGAGCTGGATGCTCAGCATAATTCGAGATGGGGAGAAGAATTCTAGCACAGAAAATAAATTTCATGACCATTGCATGAGCTACGAGGTCGCTATAATCCACTGGCCTTTTTGGGAGGGATTTCTCCCCACAAATGTCTCGCTCTCCCTGACCCCTGACATCTTACATCAGCGATATCTTGGAACTACAGACAATTACAACACAGAAATGTTTGAATGTCTAGACATCGACTTCATGAAGGAGGGTTGGTGGGTATCCAATCAGTGTGAAGAATTTCCCCAGACGATAACATGGCTGGGTCGCCAACAGAAGATCTCATCCAATGCAATACCACTACTTTCTTTGGTGATGTATCATCCTTTGCAACATACATGGCATGGCTAGAAACAATACGGACTACACAGCAGGAGCCTGTAGTGCGCACATTTACAGGTCAGGCGATTTGGCTCGTCAAGACCCCTCAGGATCCACACCAGCCTCTCGCGACAATCGAACTGACCCACAACCCCAACACATTTATTCACACCTTAAAGGAATTTCTCAACCACATTAATACCAGCACAAAGTTGGCACTAAATCAGCTTCGTTCTGCTACCCTTCTAGTTAGTCTACCACAACTTCAAATCTAAGCCCTCAACCCTTGATCCTGGAGCAGTTGGCTCAGGAGAAAATGACAACAAGGACTTTCAAACTGTTCTTGCCTGCCTGGAATCCACTGAGTGCATGTCTCTGCCATGCTTTGACACCATAATTGCACGTAACAAGGAGACAGCAGAAGTGACCAGTTTCTCTGGCAAGTTCAATTTGCTGAAACTTCAACTGAGAACTAATTTTTATGAGGGACACACATGGGACATGTTAAAGTTCTATTTCATCTTCCTGAGAAGTTTGCCGATGGTTCATGGGTCCCTCACAATTGGCCGAAGACTTGTGTTGGCAAGTTGCATACATTGAATGGTTCACACCATTTAAATTGCAACATGGAGACAATCACCACTCCCTGCCAATTGATTTCACAATGCCTCTATCATTCCATTGTCTAACATTCACCAGACTTACCAATTATTTCCTAATTCCAGTCATGGTAATGCCAGTGCTAACTTGGATTCCGTGTGGACAACTGACACTGTTTTAGATTACGAGTACTTATGTTTACATAATACTCGTTCATAGGATCTCGCAGCAGCAAAATTTTAAGAAAAGTTTTTACTTGTCTCCTCGAAAAAATGCTAATGATTCTAGGGGCTGTGTTGAACCGATTTTACAGTTTCATCACATTTTTTTCTGACTCTCTTAAGGCTCTGAGCATTATTTGCTTGTACTTTGATGGCACCTGATAACTCGTTGTCCGCTGGGTGTATGTGTTCTGGAGCCATATGGTCGGGTTCATTACTGAATTCCTAAGTTTCTAGCTCATTTTTTACGCTCCTCTGACGAAAAACGAATACACTAGAGCTTGACCGGATTGCCGACATATTTTCTGATGCTATCACGGCAAATGCCGCACTTTAGGCACCGATTTAAGCGCAATGGCGGTGTTCTGCGGTATTGATGCTATAGACATCTTGTAAACATATACTAGTCTCCTAGTCTCATTTCCAGATGTTAGGGCAGTGGCTCGCTGTGCAAGTGCAGTGCACGGTGGTCGCTCGGCCTCGGATCGCCGATCGCATCAGCGATTTAATCTGATCCGTGGCCAAAAAAACCTAAGGCTTGTTCAATTCTCAGGGACGTAGTTCGCATCTGCAGTACAAAATGTAGCCATGATACTCCCAAATAAAAATCTGAGGCCAGATTTCTGACAAGAATAAATCTGGTCTCAGAAGTTCGAAGGTTCAGATATTAGAGGTTATTTTGGCACTCTTGGTTTGAGCTTCAGTTCAACTATGTGGAGCTTTCATTTGTTGAAATCAAGTACAATCTTTGCTCAAGTATTGATTTTCTTTGATTACAAAGTAGTTTAGAGGGTCAACTAATAACCTCTATTCTATGCATTTCCTACAACTCAGATTTAATGTATGTAACAGCCCGTATTAAGATGCCTTAGTGGTTTCAAAACTGGAACTGACAATGTCTGCCAACCAAATAAAGACAAAATTAAAGCTGCTGGTCTTCCATTGATCATTGCCGGTCAGGGCAGTTTTTTGCTACGGAAAAATTAGATCTGTGCTTCAAAGAAGATTTTACCTTGGATTTTATTATATTTAAACTAAGTACGAGTTTTTGCCGGGCAAAGCCATGGTCTACAACCCCAAGTCAATGTATCTCTTTTTTTGCAAACAATTGGACTGGTCTTTACGTGTACAAGTCCATTTGCTAGGATGTTTCAAACCTGTAACCACTTATGATGTTTTTGTAGACACTTATAGATTTGTAGCATTAAGATGCACATGCATAGACAAATATAATTCTGACAGGGGGTCAGACACATAGACCCTGATAGACCCATATAATCCCCACCAGCAATATATAGCATTTCAGATTTTCCTGATGCAGATCATCCACCAACTAAAGTTCAGTGTGCTTGGAAGCAAAAAAGTCAGACTCAACATTGGCTTGGAGCACTAAATTTTGTTTTTGGAGGGAACCAAAGTTTCAATTCTCATCTGGTAGGCTTGTCCCATCGAATTATTCGTCCAATGTTTTTTTCCGGTACAACCTATACTATTATTATTATTATTATTATTATTTGGTGGTACATTAGCCAGTAGCAGTCAACATTAGGTTAGTGTTGAAGATTAACCTATCTGGGACCAATATGTACTGAATACCAGATTGTAGTGGTTGTAGACACTGAATGGAAGGACATAAAAATATACATAAAAGATGTCTGTGCCGGGGATTGAACCCATGCATGGGGACAATGTATTATGTAATTTTTTTGGCTTGTCCAGAGCAAGTGCCGTGCAAGTGCCGCTGCAAGTGCCCGTCAAGTGCCCTTCCAGTGCCCTTATGACAAGTGCCCCTCACTTTGCCCCCTGTGTCAAGTCGTGGTCCTATGCACGACTTGACATCCAACTCAGACCTCAACTTGATTTCCTGCCCAACTTGATGTCAAGTCGGAGTCAGAGTTGAGGCATGAGTTGAGGCTCAAAAAGCCAATTGTGAAACACCCTATTAGAAAACACAGTTCAAGTATTTCCAACTGCCGAATCTTGCAGATACAGGAAAGGAGCACGAGTTGGATACACATTATTTTTGTTTATTCCTGCTCTCTTTAGGTGGGTTTATACGGTGTGATCGAGCTTTTTGCCCTCAATTTTTAGGATCATTTCGATATACGGGCAACTTCCGCGCCTCGTAAACAAGCTCCATTCACTGGTTGAACATTTCAAATTTTTCAGTGGAAAATTTAGTGAAAGACTTGAATTTTTTTTCACCTATTTTTGCACCAAAAAGTAGGTGAAAAATGTGAAGATATTTTACATTTTTCACCTTATTATTGTTTCAAGTCAGAAGGTAAAAATGTTTTACATTTTTCACCCCTTTTTTTGCGGAAAAAATAGGTGAAAAAAAATTCAAGTTTTTCACCAATTTTTTCACTGAAAAACTTGAAATGTTCAACCAGTGATTCAGATCAAAGTCGAAGATGCTTTTCAATTCATGGCTCCAAGGACCAGTGCTATTCTTCATCCATTGTTTTAAAACTATATCTAGACTACAGTATGTGGGTGTTTGACTCCGTGGATTAATATAAAGATGTTCAAATATTGTTCCTTTCAATCTCGGGCCGGTTATGATAACTATGAGGGTAAAACAAAAAGGAAGTATGAGTTGGCATGCCGGGCCCTGCCACGGCCCTTTACCCCAAGTCAGGAGGATGGGGAGGCAGACTGTGTAAACACCAAAATAAGAGTAAGCAAGACATTGTAAACATGGGGGACAGCCCCGCCACTGCCCATAGAGAGTAACGCGAAGGCACCCTTCCCGCGCACGCGATCGCAGGAAAACAAGAATCTCCCACCTCAAAAGATCAAGAATAAAAAAGGCCCCCAAACGCACAATCTCGGCAAAATGCACCTCGAAGGTGTGTGCACAGCTTTTCTCATTCAGCTCGTCCTGGATGCGGGAGGTGCGCAGCTGCGCAGGGGACGATTCCCGGCTTCGGGGGTCTGTTGGGGGAGAAGTGTTAGCGAGAGGGAAGAATGAATGAGAATCAAAGCGAGTCAGAGCGCGAATGGAAAAGCGTGACTTGAAGGAAGAAAAGAATAAGAGCCCTGCACGGGAAAAGGAAACGCTCAAGGCAGGAGGCGAAGAGCAGGGAGAGAAAAAAAATGATTGGGCGAGCACAATGGGAATAATAACAAAGAAATGCGCGCTTCGTCCGGGAGGATATCGGAGCGGCTTGGCGCGCGGGCATCGTAAGTATCAAGCAGAAAGAAGAAATACCTCGCCCCCCCAAAAAAAAACTCTCGCAGCCTCCTTCCTCCCTCGCTCCAATAAAAAAAAACTCGCCCTATGAAGATGAAGAAGGAAATAACGAAAACACTCACTATCCCACCCTCCATCACCCACATCTTTCCGCGGCTCGTCTGGCAGTACGAGAATATGCAGGCGTTGTGCCTATCGGAAGGAAAAATATCAGCAAGTACATGATAAATCCAATCAACATATATCATATGTACGGGGCGAGAAAGGCTAGGACAGTAGATAGAGAAGGAATGGTCGGGCCGAAAATAGAAATTGTCGTGCCGTGGCAAGAATGGCAAAAGTCGTGCGGAAGCGAAAGGGTGAAGACGAGAAGGATGTACACCAGTGAACAAATGAAAGAAACGAAAGAAAAAGAGTGGATAGGAATAATAAAAAAGAAGACAGCGAACGCACCCACACAGCCCGCGCAAGCGCCAACGGTTGATCTCTGCGAAGAGGTGCAGGTCGTCAGTTAGAACGGGCCCACGAGTATACAAGAGAGACGCGCTCGTCTTGTCTGGACACGCCGCGGGGAACCACGATGCGACGCGACGTGCAGTCAGACACGGAGGGCGCTGGCTGCGACGTGCCGCGGGCGGAATAGAACCTACCACGACAGAACACCCCAAGCCCGAAAGATTAAAATTAAGATAATGAAGATCAATACTCAGGTACGCACCGGATAAAAAAATGGTGTTACTCTTGACATCCCCACTACCGCCACACCCCGAGCGTCGCCCTCAGCGCGATCTCCCACTGGCTGGCGTGCACGTCGCTGGATTGTATGGGTCCGTTTCATAAGTCCTGCGCGGGGGACGGGCGATGTCGCCCATCTCCCGTGCAAGCGTGCGGCTCTCCTGCGAGTAACAGTTTTGGCAGACAGTTAGGAGAATTTGAGAGCGTGAGGAGCTCGGCGCGTGGCAGAGTTTCTTCGGTGCGCAAGGCGGAGAGGTAAAATATGCATCTAGTGTTGTAGTGTGTGGATTTGGGAGTGGAGGGCGGGGGCGGGGGCGGAGGAGGTCAGAGCTAATGGCGGCAGTCAGCAAGTCGCGAGCCTTGCGGCGTGCTGCGTGCGGGCGCTCTCGGTCTGCCGCGGAGGGAACGCGCATAGTGGCGGGGAGCCGGCGCATCGTTGATGCGGAAGGAAGGAGAACCGGCGCGCTGGCTCCATGGGTGCGCGGGGAGCGCGGGCGCATGAGCGGGCGGAGGAACGTTGGGCTGCGGGATGTCGTATTACTCGTACTCGATGTCGTGCAGGTGCTCGTACTCGCTGCAGTAGGAGTAGTGGAGGTGACCGCATACGTAGATGCGGGGTTCTGCCGGGTGCGTTCGGCGGACTATGAGGTCGAAAGGCGGGAAGTAGTAATGTTCATGGCGGTGGTGGCTGGAGAGAAATCCGGTGATGATGACAAGAACGAGACCTAATAAATTAGGACTCGTAAAGATGACGCGTAAGCACGTGTGCGGCCAAAGAAGCCACAACAACGCGTGCATGCTGGCTCTCGTTTTATAGTGCGCGGGTGGAAGCAAACATTGATTATTGCACAAGTAAAATAAGAAGTGAAATACTAAGGCCCTCCGGGCATCCCCTGGTACCTCCCAGTACACCTTATTATACGGTTGGACCGGTTAACAATTAATTTGTCGCCAGCAGTGGCTATATGATGGCCCTCCGGGCATTCCCCAAGGTCAGAGTCCGTGAGCAAGCTGTTGCTGCAATAGCTCTGAGTCCGTTAAAGTTGGTAGCTCTTTCCAAAATATTTACAGACATTGAATGGCTCTTCGATCATTTCTTGTATCTAGACATTTAGTAGAAGGTTGAAAGCAGTCGCGTCTTCTTTTCTGAGTATATCTGTTGAAATCAGAATCTGCAGGAGGTTCGGACTTTTTCGGACTTCAGGCCTTGATGTCCGATGATCTGTCACGGTACCTAGCTTAACGACCGGTCCGCTGATCCGGTAAAAAGGCGCATGCAATAGACAAGTTTTAATTCTGATTTGGAGACCTGGTACCTGAGTCGGTACCAGGAATAAAAGCCATTTCCTCTGTTGTGCTGCCGCAAGCCGGATTTGATTATTACTCTGCCAACTGATATTGCGATATTCACACGGATGTAACCCTTGTTACAATTTTGGATTGCTGGAGTCCTACATCCCAAATAAGAAATGACTCACATTTATTCGGCGAATGGATCACATCAGCACCACCGAATTGATAACGGACGCAGGACCACTTGCTACAGAGCTTGCCTGTTCGTACTTGCTACCTAGAGTTAATCCTCATTGTTTTAGTCTGTATTACTGGTCCAATTTCTTGCCCCTCAACCCCCAAAAATCAGAATCGAGTTGAAAACCCCGAGTCATTAATTGTTCTTCAGCTCATTTGAAATCTGCCTGCCCCATCACCACCATAGTCTCTCCTAGACAGACACTTCAACAAGGTATCAACTCGTGCCTCGTTTTGTTGAAGTCTGTTAGTGATCGCAGGGGTCCGATCGGAGTGCGGCCTTGTTACATAATCTTCGGAGTTTGAAATCTCGATACAAACGCGCGCTGTGCCCTCTTTGTGACAATTAAAACCCTAAAAACTCGTCCAGAGAGCCTGGTGAGTCGTTAAATGTGTTCTATGCATCTATGATGTTTTTCAGAGCTTGCTACATACACAAATTGATGTTAATGGCCCAAGCTCAAAGTGAACGGGATTTTTTAAACAGTTTGAACTTTACTTCACGAAGAGGAGGCGCCGATAGAACCACCCTGTTAGTGCGCGTAGTCTAGACAGTTAATCACTTCCACCAAAATTTGCCATGCAACCGAAAGGAAAAAAAATCGAAAGCATGTGAGCATACCAAGAAATCACCGCTTAGGAAAACTAAGGCTCAGACGGTCCATGTATCACTCGCTCGCTCGTTCTTGTTATGGTGTTTGAAGAAAATAGCCTGCCTTCTCGCTATTGAGCCTTGTCCCCCCCAAGCATAAAATAAATAAATACACGTAGGTCATGCTTAAAGAAAATCTCAAACCTTCTTTGTACTGTTTTAGACATGGATCAGCCTTCTCCTCAAGCCTTGCATAAACCTATTGATCCCCCGCCTCCCGAGGCTAATTTCATCTCTGTCACCATAATCAACTGAGGATCTGTTGAAAACAGCAGGAGTAACACACTACGGGGTTAAATAAACAAACTACTTACTGGACAAAAGGCTCTGATCTAAACATCGCATGCTGTCCACACTGGATTTTTATTTATTTAAAGATAACTGGATCAAGCCAAGACTCCCTTCCGACCCTTGTCCCCGAGATGGCTTCCTTCAGTGAATTTATCCTCTTCCTCATCCCTCACAATGTATGTCTCCTCCAGTGCACCTACAGGCACATGTGATTCTGCAAGTTGCTGAAGTTTTTCTTCATACTCAGTCAAGACAGCTGAGTCAACCTCTGCTAGCTTTGCATCGGTCTCAATTACATCCTTCATCTGGGACGATCTTTCGAAAGAGGCCTTGCATCTTTCCACAATCCAACTGCCTTCATTGTCTCTCCATGATTATTCAGTATATCCGCAATTCTAACCATACAATCTGCCCTCCAGTGATGGACATCCATGAAGGTGAATCCATCAAGAGCAACAGCGGAATGCTTGCATTGTCTGGTGCTTGTCCTTGCACTCCAGAGCCAAGCTAAGGAATACTCCTGCCCATTGGAGTGTGGTCATGATGTTATTCATCTCTGTGGAAAGATCTGAAAGTCTTGCAAGACCTTGGAGTGCTGGCTCTGCTGCGGAGATCTTCTGAGATGGAGTAACAAATTTTTTGAACATCGAATTTGTCATCACATGGTCCCCATCCTGCAGGCAGAGCTCTGTAGCTGTGTAATCAGCTATAAGAGACATGGATTTGCCTTGAACACCATATATCACCTTCAAATGAGACTGGCAACTGTCTAGATTTTGGTGAATGTTTTTTATTTCAGCACCACTAGCAAGATCAATGAAGGCAATGTTCAAGTTTGCCATGATGGCATCAGGTGAGGTTTCCTGACAGCTGGATGCAATGGCAACTTGAAGTCTGCGAGATTCCAAATATTCCGATTTCAGCAGGTGGATCTCTGCCTGCATATTTAAGGTGTTAAATCCTAAGACACTTTGTTGGTTGCCACAAGCAGCCAACATTTCTCTGGATTTTTGGAGAAGAATTCGAGCATGCCGATAGTTTGCGCGTATCCTGTGACGTCTTGCTTGAAAGTAGAGAGACCCTGCTTGCCCATAGATGTCCCCGATGTGCTCGGCATATCTAAGTGCCTCCTTGGTGTGTTCAAGTGCATCCAAGGGTTTTCCTGTCAGATACTGGATCATGCATATGTTGTTCAAAGCATGGTGGCCAACAATGGTAGGGTATCCAATACTTTGTGCCAGAGAATATGCTCTTTCATAATACTTGAGGGCTTCTGAAAAATCTGACTTTGTCCACTGAAAGTACATTCCCAGACCACGGTACCATCTGGCTGGTGAGAATTTAGCTAAGTGAACACAATGACAGTGATGGTATCTTACCCTGCTTCAGTGGACATTTGGATTTGAAGTACTGAGTGCCCAGGGTGATGTGACTCTTGAAATTTGGGTCAGGCAAAAATCCCGAACTCTCCAATACTTCAATGAGATATTCCCCGAAAATTGGATTGCGTTTCCAAAGCAGCATTTGCCCGGAAAGCTTCAGCAAAAGGGGTGAATATGATCTCTGAACTCGGTAATAGAATTGGTTGAGGAACAGTATGCTCCTAAAATTCTGAACAACATCAGGCCCCTCTGGTTCAAGCCCATCATGGAGAACAGTGTTGAAATTGCCCAAATTTTGTGACATTTGAGGGAGTATATCCCCTACATTGAGATTCTTGAATTGGTTCCAAAGACCAAGAATTTGAGGGAAATGCTCTCGGAGTTTCAGTTTTAAGAGATTTGCTGGTGGATGAATATGGAGGATATGTTCTCGAATTGGGACCAGCAACTTCAGGCACTGATCCTGGCCAACAAAGGCCAATGATGTCTGAATTAGAGTTGTCTTGCAGGTAAGGATGTCAATGATGGGGAGTTTAGCTTGCACCAAATCTGCATGTGTGAGGCCATCTGGTAGCAAGGACAGGATGCTGAGCAACTCCTGAGCACCTGTGGTCATACGAGGGCTTGTGTATGATAACATGATGGAGATGTCCAGGCTCAATCTCTGGTCATACCCTTCTGAAAGCATCTGGGTACTTTCTGATTTCCAACAAGAAAGTGCCTGGGCACACCCTTCAGAACTGGCAACACTTGCAATGAGGCCAACTGCCAGCGGAAGATTCCCTGTCAGTTCAAGGAGTTCTTTGATACTATCATCATCATGTCCATCATCAGCAACCTCAATGAAGGTTTGCCAAGCGGCCACATTGGAAAGTGGCTTGAGGGGGGCTAGGAAAGGCTTGCTCCATTTAACTTTGCTTGGTCGCTCAGCACATCTGAGGGTGACCTACAGCAAGTTCAAGTTAATATTTAATATACTCACTATCATCACTCACCATGAGACCCAAGTGGGGGACATCAGTCAGCAGAGACAGAAATTCTTCAACCTCGGAGCGAGATGAGAGGCTTTCCAAGGGGTTTCCAGATTGTCGAGGATGAGAAGGGAAGGAGGAGCATGGGCAAAATAATTTGCGATTTTCTTTGCTATGGTTGACCCCTTCTGCAGCCCAATATGGTCTGCAATCGCTGCTGCCAGCTCAGTACAATCCAGGCTTGAGTGGCATGGAACAAAGTATCGATGAGAATATTTGGCTTCCACTTGTGGAATATGGAGGACTGCTCTAGCAAGGCTGGTCTTTCCCATTCCCCCTGCACCGAGGATAGCAACATGGGCAGAATCCTGGATGAGGATATTCACTGCATCCTGCAGCTCTGCTTCACAACCGTGGAAAATTTAGGGGGAGGGTGGAATTAGACCAAGGGATCCTGAACTGTGCCAGAATTTAGCTACAGTGATAGTGTTTACAGGTCGGGCTCACCTATTATTTCCCAATTTTGCCAAACTCCCCGTAACCTAACAGCCATGAGCTAACAATGTTAATCATCCCAATGCTTACTCACTGAAGAGCAATCAGAACTGGTGAGGTCAGAGTCAGAATCCAAAAGGGCCACAAGCTGTTCATGTTGCTCCTTCGCATCCTTTTTCATTTGCCCCATTTGAGACAAGGTTGAGCCTGTAACTTAAGCCTGCAATAAAATCCAAGGATTTCAATATGTATTGGACTAAATTTTTCTGACAAACCCTGAACAATCCAACCATCTTACTAAGCTCCTGCTTGCATTTTTCCAATCTTTCGGTCGCCTCTGACTGTTTAAAAAGTCTTTTGATTTTCCCCAGAGTGCCGTTTTGTTGCCCATTCAGAACTGTGAACAATTTTTCAAGTGCCCTGGTGTAAAATCTTAAATGAATACAATGTCAAAATCAATGGTACTTACTCTGTGAATTTTGCAATGTCATACAAGACTGCCATTGGAAGGACACCCTTGATTTCCGAAGTTGAATGAAGCTGGAAAATGATACACAAGATTTCATGGATGTGCTCCATAATCTCATTGCATTCTTCCTTGTTCAATTTAGTTGTCTATTTTGTTCCTTAAATATGGTGCCAATGAGACAAGAGGAAATGGCTTACTTCGATGCACTTTGTAATTGGCAAGCACAGTGCGGAAGTCGAGACAAGGAAAGGTACTTTGGCTGTTTCCACAATCGTCTGGACAGTAGTCGCTGCGAGGATGGTATATTGGATAAGATTCTTGAACTTTGCGGTAGTAGGCATGGTGGGATCTTCGATGAGGGTTTCGTTGCGGCTCTGGCCTCATATATATACTTCTTATTGTATTATCAATATGGTACTCATCAAATAACAGGTGCAAGGTAAACCTTCTCTGTTATTAGACCTATTATCGGGTCCGTGCTGTTGCTGTGTCCCTACAGCCATTTGATAGCACCAGCAAAACAATACCACTACAATCTGCAACCCGTGCTCACTCGCAGCGGCAATGAGATGGGCCAGTAGTGCTTTAAAAGCCGGGAATGACGGACGAGGTGACGTGACGACCTTCAGATGCATTGCAAACATATTTGGATATATTGTAGACAAATAGGAAGGAGATAAGGCTAAAACGGTCCAAAAAGTCGCGCATACTCCGTGGCCCGACTAATTTAGCAGCTCACATAGGATCACAAAAGAACCCCGGTGGTCAACATTGGGCCAAATCCGGAATTATAACGTTCTGGCACCGCTGGCAGGGCAGCGTCGGGAAAATCAGTCATTTCGAGGGTTTGATTTCGGGAAGTGGCCTCAGATTCCCGACGGTTTTACCACTCGGCACCTTCGGTTTTAATCGGTCTGGTGACCGATTTGCCATTACCCTTGGTACGGCGGCTTGGGCGCCAGCATGAAAGTAGCGAAACGGAATCAAGTCCAAATTAAACCGTGAGAGAAACACAAGAGCGAAGAGGAATAGGCCAGGAACAGGATAGCCATCTGCCAGTTTCCTTTAGATACATATCACTCCACTCGGTATACGACTTGTTTAGACGCTATTGCATGTCTCTTACCTGGTTCGATTGCGCAATATCCATCCATGTAGTACAGCCTGCATGATTTCGGGAGTTGACCAGATCTCGATTACTCTTCATCCAGGGTCTGCACTTTACGTGAACTCCACCTGTCATAACGTTGCTCCATCCAATTCACTTTAGGATGAAACACAGGTAGATGCAAGTGATAGGATTCTGCGTCCGAAACTGCGCCACGGGCGTCATCTTATTTTTGGCAGTCTGCCAATCGTATAAATTTGTGATTTGCCCCACAGCCTCAGAATCATCAGCCTCACTCAGAGCCACCATGCAGTTCAAACTCGCCGTTGCATTCATCGCCGCTGTCTTCACACTTAGTGTGCAGGCGCGGACAGGCTGCGTGAGCCCTTCCTTCCTTTCCTCCCTTCCTTTCGATCGTTCTTTCTCTCCCCCCTTCCCCAACATAGCTTTAACATCAGCCCACCGCTGACCGTCGTAAACTTCAACCCAACCCAATACTAAATGACATATAGATCACAATCCCCATCGACGAGACGTGCCCGCCAGGCTTCAGAATCTGCGGGCCCATAACGGCGAGGGCTGGGACGCACTGTTGCCCGGTGCGCGGATTTCATTTATTCCTGGCGCCGTTGTCAAAAAAGTCGCTTACGTTATGTGCGCGCTAGGTCGGTACAATCTGCCCGCTGTAACTTGGTTCACGCTGTAGATCCATATATGTATTTGGGTTACAAAATAGACCTGCGCAGCAAGGAACACTACCCCCGTCTGGGCCGCAGAATTCAGCTGAAGTTCTGCAGGCTGTACAGCGCTGATGACGAGTAATAGATATAGTTGTGTGAGAGTAAAGAATGTCGACGTTGTTAGAGGAACATAAAATGTTGGGCCAGCAATTGATGCCTGGTGCGGCGGCGCCACAGTTTACTATTGAGCACTCTTGTCGTGAAACCAAGTTGGCTTTGACTAGGAACAATGATGCAGTGACAAGCGTAGACAAGGAGGCGAGGGGAATAAGCGAGTATGAGATGAAGCGCATTGGAGGAGGGGGAGGATGAGTTCCTGCTTCTTGGGAAGGCAAACCAGGACTTTATCATTCTGCATCTTTAGACCCGACCACTCTCCCGCCCTGACAGTGAGATAAAAATTTTCTAGTTTATACTGAGTACAACTTTCGGAATTGGTTCCTGTTTTCTAGGAAGGCGAACCACGACCTGTATCATTGTGCATCTTTCGCTCTGGCCGCTTTTTTGCCCTGACAGTGAGATAAAAGAAGCCCTGATTTGTCCTGATTCATATGGATAACAATGTTCGGGTACATCCTTCAACCACATACCCGACAGCTTCGTTTTGTCAACAGCGGAGTGTTCTATGCAAAATCAACTGGATTTTAAATATTGTTCATCCATCCTTGATTCTTTGGTTTTCCTTCGCGTGGCTGAATTTCGCTCATCATATGTTTGAGATTGAACACTGATTATGCTTGATTAATTAGAGAAAGAGCTGTATGATGCTGTGCGGAACGACAATCAAATTAAGGACGCACTGTTGTAGCATGTTTGACCCTTCACGTGCCGGCGTGTCAAAGCTTTTTCGTCTCTTCCACCAGGGCTCTGGATCCCGCCACGAGCGGCCTTCTCAAGCACAAGCATCGCCCGCCCAACGCCCTAGTCCATGTGTTATACACAGGCATGTACGCATCGTTCATCCATTCACCCTCGTCCTCCTGAATCCATTCCACGCATGCTCACGGATGCACCGGGGATACTGCGCCTCCCCTCCGCACGCCCCGCACCACGCCACACTCTAGCTGACTTCGAAGCCCAAACTCGGAGATGACAACGCCCTGCGGCGCACGCGCTCGCCGCCACCCGCCGCACCGGCCACCGTGCAGCCCGTCGTCTCCTGCGTCCACTGGCTCTACGTCCACGCCCTCTACGTCGTACGACTGCGTGCCCGAGTACCAGTAACGCAGCCAGCGCCGGCCAACGTTCCCCTGTCACCCGCCCGCCCCACTGCCCGCATCGCCAGTGCGCCGCTCATCTCGCCCCAGCCGCCTTACCTATGCTGCAGCCCTCCACTCGCGCCGTCCCTGCGGCTAACGCACCGAATTCGTCATCACCAGCTGCAGCGCTCAACGCATACGTCTTCACTCTCCACGCTCAAGAGGGTGCGCAGCCAAAACACCTGCGGCTAGCGATGCTCCTCGAGTCCGCCACTGCATCTCCTTAGTCTTATTTGTCTGCTACCTCCCTGCCGCCACCGACGCGTGGCACCTCCGATCCACACCCTGCGAAATCAAATCCGGTCATCCCAACTTGCGCATTTGGGATGCCGAATGCGCAACGTGGGATGCGGAACGAGGGAGATAGCCCAAGTGGCGCGAAGGAGGCAGGACGGGCGCGGTGGTGGTAATATTCGGTTTTTTTTTATTGGGTGAAGTCGCTTGAGCAGTCGGTGTTGAGTATGGAGATGGGGCTGGTGTCGCTGGGATCAGACTCTATTACGGCGCGGCACGCGCGCGCTGGACGCCGAGGCAGAGCATGCTCTACCCGGGCGCGCGCACGCCCTCCTCGGGCCGGCGGGAGATCGGGATCGGGGATGTTATGAGTGGGACGAAGCGGGAGGAGCGGTGGTTTGGATTTACTCTGGTGCGTGCATCAATCTCTTTCGGCGTGCGGCAGAATGCGGCGCGTTGCTGATGTTGGCGTGGAGGCGAGTTGGGGTATCGGACTGCACCGAGCTGTGCCATGGCGTGTCGTGGTGGGATTTATTTCACGGCGCGTCGGTGTCGAGCGCGGTCCGCGTTTGTTCGTTTCGCGTCGCGTCAGACCTATCGACTGTCTGCGCTTCGAATTTTTGAACTGACCGCACGTATGTTGTTTCAACTAACGCACGCAGTTGCAGATCTTCCCCCCTCCTGGACAAAGACGGATCTCTTTGCCGAGATTCAGCAGCTGGCGCACAGTGCGTTTGATGGGTGCGTGGTTCGTTCTTTAATTGGTCTGTGTTTTTATGCATGTTTTTATTCGTATTTTTATTCGCTCCATCCGTCTGTTTCCCTACCGCTTTCGCCGCTCACCTCGCAGGCTAGTCCCGTCCTGGCTCTCTTCTACCATATCATTTACTTTCCCTCGCTTTCTTTTCTGGCTACACTTCGTCTACCTTCTCATTTCTCAACGTCCTACTGCGGCGCGTTGTGGTTTTGGGTGTGGAGACGGGTTTTCATTTCGGGTTCCTGTCGTGACAGGTTTGACCGCTCCGCGTCGGTGTCGTGGTCGTTCCGCGGCGCATCATGGTGATGAGCGCGTTCCGTGTTGGTTTTGCATCGGACTCATTGACTGTGCGCGCATCGCGCGTATTTTCTTCTACTTCATCTGAACCACGACATCTGCAGGCCTTCCCTCCCTCCCCGGCGCACTTTGCAGCGGAGATCAAGAAGCTAATGCAGAGTTTGTTAGATGGGTATCCCTAATTCGTTATTATTCATTCGTGGGCCTGCTTATTCTTTACTCTTTCGTGCATGCACTGAGTGAATTATTTACTGATGTTTTTGGATGAACAGGTACATCGTCTACATACTCGCATGCTGGACAGCGGGAGGGCAGGATCGTGGTGAGTGCTTTTTAAAAATTTGTTGTCATCTTTTTTCCATGTTTTTGGTTTTTGTTTCTTCGACGCGATCCCCCTTTCCTATGCGTGAACGGCGGGCTTCTGACGTGTTTCCCACCTCCTTGCAAATAACGGGCGGATCTTCTACTTCCTGGTTTCCTTTTATTCCTATTGTGTCGGTGGTGTCCTTTTCCCTCCTACTTATGCTCACACTTCTACGTATTTTCCTCCCGCTTATCCACCCTGGTTTCTTTTCTCATCCCATTCCTCTTCTACACCCAAGATTTATTCTTTCGTTTCGCTATTCAATCTATTTTTCCTTCCACAGACGCCCTAAACAAAAGCAATGATCCCCCCACGCCGCCGCGCACCTCTTCCGCATCGTCGCCGCGCTCCGAATCAAGGACTGGGCATAAACGTTCGAGGCGCGCGGTCTGTGGAGATGGCGAGTCGTCTTTTGGCTTCATATCGTATTCCTTCACTGCCCTCTCTTTTTGTTACGCCCCATTATGTAGAACCGCGATATTGTATAGCGGGTCTCGCGAAATTTCATTAATAGCACTTATAATACTGGCTCCTCGGACTAGATCGCGACATTTTATGCTCACCTTTCTGTGCTTCGAAAGGAGCCAAGTCAGGCAAGCCGTGCGCCGCTGAAAGGGTTGCAAATTGGACTACACACAACTGTGCTTTTCAGGGACCTGACGCGCCATTTGCTGTGGTTTTCTGGTCGGGCCGGAAGTGCTACATACCACAGGTTGAGGCGCTGTGGATCTGTTGCGGTGCCAGCACGAATAGAAACAATCCTCATCTGAATACCCATTTGCGCATCGATATATGAATTACTTAGACTCTATTTACATATTTTGCATCGCAGACGGACGGCGGAAGAGCCGCTTGATACTTTCTCGTTGCGTCCTCTGTTTCTATACTCTTGAGAGGTTGTTCTCAGAGTGGTTTTTTTGGGGGGTTGGCAGTGGCGAAGTCACTCGCGCGGATGTGTGCCATCCTCCGAAATAAGGCACAATTTTATTTATTTATTCTCTTCCACACCTTCTTCACTCATCCAACGTGCATGTATCCTTGGTGTATAAAAGAAAACTATCAATCCCCGACTCCCCGAGGCTAATATGATTCTTCACCACTCAATTTTGTTGGCTGGTATCATGCACGGTGGAGCCACAATAAATGAATAAATAAGCAGACTACATACTGGACAAAAAGTTATGACCTTGACATGGCAGGCTGTGAATACCAAAGACAGGTGGGTATGTGTTTGTCCGAAAAATGGCTGCATTTGTGAATAAGTTGAAGAGAGAAAAAAACACAAAACTGAAACACAAACTCTGAGTATCTGAGATCCAGACTGCAATTCAAACTAAGACTCCTTGCCTCACGGTGTCCCCGAAATCGCTTCCTGGAGCAGATTTGTCCTCTTCCTCGTCCTCTACAATGTATGCCTCCTCTGAGGCCGGTGCAGGCACATGCAATTCAGACAGTCGTTTAAGTTGTTCCTCATACTCGACCAAACTACAGAGTCAACCTCTGCGAGCTTCGCATCAATCTTGACTATATTTTTCATCTGAGAAGATCTTTTGAACAGAGGCCTTGCGGCTTTCCATAATTCAACTGCCTTCATGACCTCTCCATGATTATTCAGTATATCCGCAATTCTAACCATACAATCTGCCCTCCAGCGATGAACATCCATGAATGTGAATCCATCAAGCACAACAGCGAATAAGCTGAGTGCCGTTTCATCATCACCTTGGGCAGCAAAAATCTGGCCAAGCCATCGGAATGCCTGCATTGTCTGGCGCTTGTCCTTGCACTTCAATGCCAATCCAAGGAATATCCCGATCCACCGCAGTGTAGTTTGGATATCATTCATCCTAATGGAAAGATTTCCAAGATTTTCGGCACACTGGAGTGCCAGCTCGGTGTCCATCTCAAGAGACAATGGAAAACATTTTTCAAACATTGCATTTGCAGTCCCAAGAGCCCCATCTCGAAGCCAGAGTTCAACAGATGCAAGATCAGCCGTCAGACATGTGTGTCTCCCGGAAAACCCATATACTGCCTTTAAATGAGACTGAACCATGTCTAGATTTTGGCGAATGTTTTTTGATTCAGCCCCAGTAGCAATATCAATGAAAGCAATGTTCACATTTACAATGGTGGCAAAATATGAAGTTGGTTGGCAGCTGGATGCCATAGCCACTTGGAGTTTGCGAGATTCCAGATACTCAGATTTTTCAAGGTGTATCTGAGCCTGATGATTTAGGAGCATAAAACCCAAGGTACTTTGTTGTTGACCACAAGCAGTCAACAGGTCTCTGGCCTGTTGAAGAAGAACTTGATCCTGCTGATAGTTTGCTAACATTGTATGACATCTGGCTTGAATGAAAAGAGACCATGCCTGCCCATAGAGGTCCCCCATGTGCTCTGCATATCGATATGCCTCCTTGGCATGTGTGAGTGCACTCAAGGGCTTTCCGGTAACAATCAGGATGGTGGATGTGTTGGTTAAAGCATAGCTGCCAACCCTGGTGGGGTATCCGAGACTTTCTGCCAGAGAATAGGCTGTTTGAAGATTCTTGAGGGCTTCAGAAAAATTGACCTTTGCCCCCCCGAAGTACATTCCCAGAGCACGGAACCATCTGGCTGTTAAAATATTAGCTAGGTGAACACAATGAGAGTGATTGTGTCTTACCCTGTTTTAGTGGGTCTTTTGATTCGAAATACTGAGTTCCAAGGGTGATGTGACTATTGAAATCCGGGTCAGGCAAATAGTCAGAACTTTTCAGTAGCTGGATAAGATATTCCCCCAAAATTGCATTGTCTTTCCAAGGATGTATTTTCTCAGAAAGCTGCAGCAGAAGGGGGGAAGATGTGTTTTGAACCCGAATACAGAAGCCATTGAGATACAGGATGCTCCTAAAAGTCTGCAAAATATCAGGCCCTTGTGATTCAAGCCCATCATGGAAGACAGTGTTGAAGTTGCCCAAATTTCGTGAAATTTAAGGGAGTATAGCTGCTACATTGAGATTCTTGAACTGGTTCCAAAGATCAACAATTTGATGGAAGTGGTCCCGCAGTTTCAGCTTCAACACATTTGATGGAGGATGGACACGGAAGATGTGTTCTCGAATTGGAATCAGTACTTTGAGGTGCTGATCTTGGTCAACAAAAGCCAATGATGTTCGAATCAGAGTTGTCTTGCAGGCAAGAATGTCGATGATGGGAAGTTTAGCTTGTATTAAATCGGCATCTGCCAGCCCATCTGGTAGCATGGAAAGAATGCTGAGCAACTCTTGAGCACCTGAGGTCATCCGGGAGCTGGTGTATGACAACATGATGGATATGTCCAGGCTTGATCTCTGGTCATATCCATCTGAAAGCATCTGAGTACTTTCCAATTTCCAACGTGAAAGTGCCTGGGCACATCCCTCAGAACCAGCAACACTCGCAATGAGGCTGACTGCCAGCGGAAGATTCCCTCTCAGTTCAAGGAGTTCTGTGACACTGGCATCATCATGGCCAGCATCAGCAACATCAATGAAAGTCTGCTGAGCAGCCATATTGGACAGTGGCTCAAGCGGGGACAAGAAGGGGTGGGTCCATTTGACTTTTCTTGGTCGCTCAGTGCCTCTCAGGGTGATCTACAGCAAGTTCAAGGTATTATTGGATAGACTCACAAACATCACTCACCATGAGACCCAAGTGCATGACATCAGTCAGCAGAGATAGAAATTCTTCAACCTCAGAGCGAGATGAGAGGCTTTCCCAGGGGGTCTCCAGATTGTCGAGAATGAGAAGGGAAGGAGGAGCATGGGCAAAATAATGTGCAATCCTCTTTGTCATGTTGGAGCCTGTCTCCAACCCAATATAATCTGCAATTGTTGCTGCCAGCTCAGTGCAAGTGGGGCTCGAGTGGCATGGAACAAAGTATCGATGTGAATACTTGGCTTCCACTTGTGTATTATGGAGGGCTGTTCTGGCAAGGCTGGTCTTTCCCATGCCCCCTGCACCGAGGATAGCAATGCATGCAGAATCCTGCATTAAGATATTTACCACATCCCTGAGCTCTGCATTGCGGCCATAGAAGATTTGTGGGCTGGGTGGAAGTAGACCAAATGATCCTGAGCTATTCAAGAACTTTAGCAAGAAGGATTCTGTTTGCAGGTCCAGCTCACCTATTATTTCCTACGCTTGCCAGGGTTCCTGTCACCTACCAACCATGAGCAAAAACATTAATCATCATAATGTCTACTCACTGAGGAGTGATCAGAACTGGTGAGCTCGGATTGAGTCTTCAAAAGGGCACAAAGTTGTTCATGTTGTTCCTTTGCATCTTTTTTCATTTGCCCCATTTGAGACAAGGTTGAACCTGTTACTTGAGCCTGCAAGGAATGCCCATGTTGATTGAACATGCATTGGAATCAAATTTGTCTGACCAACCTTGAACAATTCAACCATCCTGCCGAGCTCCTGTTTGCATGTCTCCAATCTCTCTGCAGCTTTAGGCTGTTTAAACAGTCCTTTTATTTTTCCAAGAGCACCTTTTTGTTGCCCATTTAGAAATGTGAACAATTTTTCAAGCACCCTGGTGTAAAATATTAAATAAAGACAATATGTCCTCACATTTCAGGCACTCACTCTGTGAATTTTGCAATGTCATACAAGAGTGCAGTTGGAAGGACACCCATGATCACTGAAGTTGAATGCAGCTGGATAATGATACACAGGATTTCATGAATGTGCTTGATAGTCTCAACATATTCCTCCTTGTTTGATCTGATCGTCTATTTGCTTCTAAATGTGGTACCAATAACCAGAGGAATCGGCTGACCTTGATACACTTTGTAATTGACAAGCACAATGCAGCAGTTGAGCCCAAAAAGGGCACCTTGGCTGTTTCTGCAATGTTCTTGGCGGTGGTTGCGGCCAAGATGGTGTATTGGATGACATTCTTTAAATTCGGGGTAGTAGGCATTGCGGGATCTTATGGGATGGTGTTGCAGTTCTGGGTTTCTATATATCTTTGGCTGTTTTCATTTCGTCCATTATCAGCATGATATGAATCAAATGATACATACAGGGTATATGTGTCTGTTGACATTTCACACGGAAAATAGACCGTCTGTAGGTGCTATCTGTCAAATGTAGCGAACAAAAGAATATTACTCTACTTGTGTCCTATTGAGGTTCAATTCCATCATTACAGACATGCCGACCTCAAATTTAATTAAGCTCACAATCGGCAATGGCTTACCGTGGATGTCCACGGATCATAAGGAGCATCCGCAAGCTGAGCAAGCTATTATATCTACGCATGTGCCTCTGGTACACCAATGCGGCGGCATCCAGAAACAAAATCTGCCGTGCCCCTCACCACTGTACAAAAATCAGTGCTTGAGATGCTCTTCAATTACTAGTCGCAGCAGCAAATGAGATGAACCAATAGCACTTTACAGTTATAAAATGGCAGATGAGATGAGGTGATGACATTTGGATATATTGCATGTGAAAAGAGAAAATGGGAAGGGGATAGAGCTAAAACTGTCAAAAAAAGAAAGATCGGACATCCTCTGGGGTCCTGGCGGTTTTAACACCGCGCATAGGAATTAAAAAAAGAGAAGCCGACATCGGTGCCAAGTCAAACACCGAATTACAAATAAGACTCCGGCGTCAGAAAGCAGTTAAGGAATACGGGACCACGCCTCAGCGGCAGAGTGGTCCAACTGGGGTCTCAACCATTTGATACATCTCCTATCCAACCAGCAAGAATATTGAATGTACTGAATCTTTATGCCAGGTGATCCTAGCGCCAGCCAATTCGTGTTTGATACAAGGGGTCACGGAAACCTTAAATCCGGATATTGACATGCCCCAAACACGTGACAAGTGGCTGGGGTCTTTGCTTACATCACTCACTGCAAAAGTAATAGATTCGAACGAGTAGAGTAAGATGAGAGTGGTTAAAGTGTAAAGATAAACACAGGAGACCACCGGAATTATTATTAGGGCCGGACACCCAAAAATTCAACAAAATCATCGCACTGGCCGCTTTCTGCACTCCTGACGGAGTTCTATGGCCAAAATTGGGCCCATACGGACACCTCGAGCCTCTGGATGAGTTAAAATTCAATTACAGACAAGAAAACCCACATACAGTGGACAATTTGAGCTGCGGGGCTCTAAACTACTCATTATTAGGCTCAGCCATCATTCCGGAAACCAAAACGGGATGACAGTTTCCATATGGAGCCGCGGAACAGCGGACCGAGTGGTGGTGGTGGTCTAGTGAGTGTTCGGGGTCCTGATGGGAGGTTTCGGGGGGGTTGATGCCGGAGGTTTGGTTTCCAACACCCCTTGGTTTGATACGATGTTGAGATGGATTCTCGTTCGGCTCTGGCCTGAGCCATATGAAAACTAATTTAAATCGTAGCTGCTGGAATTATCTGGATTTATATATTCTACAGATTGAGAAACTTCAATTGGGGATGGCATGTGCAGATGATTTATATGTATAGTTGCAATTGTGAAGCTGCGAAACAAAATATTCTAGAGTGCCTATTTTTCGTCTCTGAGCTGCGATTTCTTTTTTGCTTGTTCTCGAACGCGTGAGTCGGGCGGAGGGATTTAGTATAAAGGGTGAAGTATGGGGCAGGTTGCAAATTAGGGCAATAAGGCACAAATGATCCTGCATCTCCTCTACGTAATTTCTCTGATACAAAATGGAGGTCAAAGCCATTTTCCCTAGGTCTTGTACTTCCCCAAGGTGAACGTGGACTGTGTCAGAGGAATCATTTTGCTCAGACTCAGGAGAAGGTCATCCACACAACTGGCATCTGAGCCATTTAGAAAAGATCTCATCCACTTTCTTCATTGATTTTGTTCTCAGATGCATGTACAGCAAGCAAAGTATATAAAAGTCCTGCTACACCTCTTAGCAGAATGGTTCAGGGATTTTTTGCGATAGCTCACAAACATTTTTGTTAGCGTAGCAATCATCAATTTGACTTCTGCTGATCTAGCCTTATAATCCCGTATAATTGATGCCGGACGTGTCAGGCGACATAATCTGATGAGTCATCCGACAACCACCGAGATGGCCATATCGGTGCAAGCGACAAGTATCGACGCAGACGGGATCTGACCAGCTCACCATCTTACTGGGAGACCATCAGTAGCATCTTGTGCAGTGGGGTACCCGCCTCAGACAATGTTGTAAAGCCTGCTCAGCTGGCACAGCATAGCGGTGTCAATGCAATTGTAACAGACTCAAACGGGTGCTGATATGCTTGTGGTGCATCTGCTAGTGTGGAGAGGTGGAACCTAAAACAAAATAAATGTACAGGTCCGTGCGATACACCAGGAGGACCGTGGAACTGTGAGAGAAGGGGAGAAGGTTCGTTCAACGAAGGGTCAGTTGCTCGAGGGTGAGTCACGTGGACTGCGAGGGTGGTGATGAGGAAGGGTTAGGAAGGGATGCAGCAACAACGGCGGCTGCGACGTGGATACGAGATACGGGGGACAGTACGATGTGATAGCAAATGCGATAACTGATTGCTCTCTCGTCCTGTCTCGGTAAGAGAAGGATTGGGTAGCGAGATACGAGCTTTCGATTAAGACAAGTGACTAAGGACAAGGTACTACAACGATAATGATGACGATGGCAGCGACGACGAAGGCTGCGGGACGATACGATACGATACAATGAGCGTGACGAGATACTATACGAGAGCAAGAGCGATACGAAAACGCTGAGACTGATGGGGGATCAAAACCAAAATCTATTCATAGTGCGTTCGAGCGCGGCCTTATATACTACAGGAAGCCAAACTTGTACAAACAAATCCCTGACTCCTTCTGACTCCTTCTGACTCCAAAACTGTATCGAAACACGTTTCAGGTTGACGTGCTGTGCGATAAATCGAAATTAGAATGGTCTGATTATTGTGGCCTGATTGTGAAGTGTTATTTGTTTCGGAAGCTGTTGGCAAAGTTGATGGAATCAGCGAAATTACGTGAACAGCGCACATCGGTGCTCATCAGTGCCAGGCCTACCAGGCCTCGCACCCCTATCTAATACCTTACATTATCATCTTTGTTGTAGTTATAAGCCGTTGGGTGGCATCGTAGGAAAGAGAGACTTACTTTCACTCACGTTGCACACCCAGCTCTAATCAAACTAGAACTTGGGCTTGTTCAATTGGGTGTCTTGTCTAAACTCTCAATCCACCCTCTTACACCTCGTGAATGCCACATTGAAGGGAAAGCCGCACACCCCGAAAGACGGGCTCTTCCTTACAAACTTCCACAAGGTCGCAGAGGACCTTTACAGCAAGAGCGACGCTGAGGTCAAAGCACAGAGTGTGGCCAAGGCTGAGGAGCGCAATGCAGAAATCGAGGCGGGGCCGACCGCAGAAGATAGGAAGAGGTAATGTGCTGGCTATGATATGGTTTCACTTGCTAACTGGTTGTTGTCAGATCTCAAAGTGATGTCCATTTGGGTGTGATTTGCAGCCTGCGAGGTCTAATTGGGACGGGCTGGGTCAAATTGGTGAAGCTTTTTTTTTTTTGGGTTCATGGCGCATTTGTGTACGATGACGGAAAAATGCGTCGATTCAAGTGAGCCTTCATCTGTTACCCTTCCAGGATACTCACTCGCGACCGTAGGGTGTGTATAAGTGGCGGAAAGGCTTTGGAGTCGTTTGACGGAGGAAGTACCGCCACCAGCGATGCCTTTAAGGGATGGGCCGAGCGAATACTCACCCATAAGTCCTGCTTTCCCCTTGCACAACGAGTGACTAATGTCATCCGCAGCTAAGGAGAGTGCAGCATTAGCAGTGGCCATCGCTGCCGATTAGAAGCGACTGTTGCCTGACGTTCCTGCAGCGAGCCTTGCGACAGATGTACTGCGATGCTTGATATTGAGCTTTTCGGGTAAGTTTTAAGCTGTGACTGGCTGGAAACCTGTGCTAATGAGGGTACTAGGTTCTCAATCGGGCTCAGCGTCGGTTGGATTGCACGGAGACGACGAGTCGGCCATGATCGACATCAGGAAAAACCATTTTCTTCAGTAGTCCTGACCACGGATATCAAGCGCTGGTAGCCTTGATAGTCGCCTGCTGCAGATCAGTAGACGCTGATAGCTTTCAGTAGCGAGGCGCCAAGGCATCAGTAGCATACGGTAGCGCATCACCAACGGATCAGTAGCTGCTGATTTTTTTATTACCGCGAAAAGACAGAAAAGTACTGAAAAATTGTCAGGGCAGGTTACTTTGCTTTCAATCTCATTCAGTCGCAAAATAGAGGGATGTGTGTCTCTACTCACCACAGCAGCTATGAAAGAACGAAAATATTCTTTTAAGTCCTTTTCAAACTCCGCCGCCACGTGTGTGATGGATTGCTAGTCTCACATAGTCAGACTCCACATGTTCAAAGATAATCGATGAACTATATATGGAGTCTGAATTTGCTGGCACCGGTCTTACCGGACCTTGGATTGCCGTGATCAATGCGTGACCACACGTGAACTCTCCCACGGGCTGAATCGGGATGAGAGCCCATTTCCACCGCCCTGCACTGTCTACCGACATATAAATGACTTGTACTGTAAGTAAGACCACTTAGAAACCTCCTAGAGCCTTTCGACACAATCTTGAGCTTTAAATTGATGTGTTCGGGGGCCAACCGCTAATTGTGCTCGTCCTTTGATGCAATGAAGCCAAATCATGACACTTTTACTTCGGGAAAAGCTCAGGAAGCTTTAACGAACTTGATTAATCACTTTAGGCACACTTTCTTTTAGTATATCGCTCAGATACGGCTTGCCAGCGTGTATTCCGCATTGGGCGCACGGGAGAATTCACGTGCAGTCACGCTTTGATCACGGTAATCTGAGGTCCGGTAAGCCCGGTGCCAGTAGATTCAGACTAATGGATTGCGTGCTTGCTTGACGTGACATATATTGGTTGATCATGATGGGCCTTTTTCATCGCTCTTTCCTTTCCCCCACCATCGCCGCTCAGTGTCTCTGCCCTCAAGCTCTGTCTATCAACTCGTTACCTCCTCTTTCTCTTGTCGGTGGACTTCATACCCTATCAGTATCCTTTCAGGCAGCTTTATGCCTCTCTGGAGTCTGCACAAGTCCTCGCTCTGCACACAAGATTCTACAAGCCCAAGCCAGCCCGCGGCCTGTGCGCATGTAAGACTTAAAGCCTGAGCCACAATTCGTGCCGCAAGATTTGGAGGTTCTTTGCTTCAAATATGCTCTGTCATCTTGCGTGCGCGGCAGCTGTTACATACTTATTGCACACCCCAAATACACCCCTCCCCGTGCATTATTCGCACTGTTTGCCGCCTGTGGCCAATCCATATCACCCTATTAACCTCCCAGTGATGCAGTATCGATGATCAGAGCCTCTTGTCCCGGTGAGTCCCAATGTCTTTCCTGACGCATTTACTCATCAATCTATTTCTAACTCAGTGTGTATCGTCATCGGACCCACAATCATATGTATGTTTTTCCTCGTGTCCGTTCCAACCTTTTCTGACTCTTTGCTGCAGGCCAATTTCACCGTTGACCACGTCGATTATATTTTTGACGGGGCCGGGGGCGACAGGTTTGGTGTTCACACAACTTAGAATATGTACTGGAATTGATCAATAAAATCATTTCCTCCCATTATTGTTTGTGCGAAGTTACTATGCCTTGATACCAGGGTCTATATGAAGCTACTGTGCGCATATAGTGGTGCTACCAGGGGCTACTGAGTCATAAGGGCTACCATGGCTACTGAGCACTTACAGGTGGGCTACCAGGCACTGTATAATGGGGACTTGTGTACCAGGCTATCACTACTATTGAGCCTACCTAGCCCTACTGAGGAAAGCCCTTTTTTCCTGATTGGATGTCGTGACGGGAGATCCGGAATCCCTCCACGACTTTTATGACCATGCAGTGCATGCACAATGTCAGGGGGTGTCTGCTAGGGTATTTGGAACAGTGTCGTCAGCTGCGATAACCTCCGATGACAAGCTCAACAAAAGGAAAGGAAAGGAGAAGGTGACTAGCCCTCCACCCCTGCGCCGACGCCGTCCCCTGCTGCGCCGGGATTGAATTTGTGGGTGATGCGAGAGTCAGGGTGCGGGACATCGAAAAAGTGAATGATAAACGGAAAGGCAGTGTTGCGGGCCACCAAAGTCTCAGATGGCAGAGGCGAACGAAAAGAAGAGCCACATGAAGGAAAAATAAAACAAATTTTCGAGGCGGTGCTGCGTGCCGAGTGGTCTCGAAATATGTTGAGGAAGGTCAGTGGGACCAGGAGCAAAGTCAAAATCTGCAGAATAGAAGACAAGGGAATACTGAACTCGGTGACCGTCCTTGGGGACGAAATGGCACAAACTCAAATGATGTCCGCAACGGGAGCCGAGATAGATATTCATTCTGAAGCCGTAGATCAGCGAATTGGAAGAATAATAGCTGTGAAGTGGCAATACTCGCGTTTTCAAAGGCCTGGTTCGCGGAGTTGGCATCTTTCAAGAGGATGGGGAGGCAGAATGTGTAAACGCCGCAAATGGGAGGGAGTGGTACGTCGCAAACACTGGAGAGCGTCCCGCCGCCGCCCATAGAAAAAAAAACTGGGCAAAAGGCACCCCTCACTTGCACTCAATCACAAAAAAAAACACAAATGTCCTCCGAAAATAAAGGGAAAAGGAAAGCCCTAAGCCACACAACTGACTACGACTCACTGACCCCTTGTGAGGCTCAGTTGTACTTAGTTGGTAAGTTCCTAACGAGTTTCCAGCGGCCGCGCAAAGTGGTAACGACCTTGTATTCAATACAGTCTATCCTCATGAACACAGGGAGGAACGGAACGTCTCCGTTCCTGGATCCTGGTTCTAAGCTCTACAAAGTCCGTGCGATGCTCGAGAATAGAGTATACGAGTACTAGCAGGATGATACAAGCTTAAGGTCCTATAAAGAGAGTTAGCGTGATCGGCCTGAGTAAGCTTACTTGTTAAGTATGCTATGATTGCGTAAAGCCTAGGGACTCGTCTCGAAGAGTCTCGACGAGTACAGGAGCAGGCATTCATGCAGAGTTTTAGAGGATAAGAAGAATATATTAGATCATGCACTGGCACGCCTCTTGAAAGCGAGACAGCCTATCTAATCTACAGACCGATCAACACGGAGAATACTCCAAGTAGTAAGCAATCGCGAAAATGAGCTATGAATGTATATGAATGAGATAATGGTAGGAGATTCCTTAGACCCTTGTCTTTGAGCTCGTCCACGCTGCGGAAGAGGGGCGCGACCGGGTATGGGATATTGTGGGTTTCAGGGGTCTGCAGGGAGGAGAAATGGTAGCAAGAGGAAGAATTAATGAGAGTGAGGAGGCTGAGGGCGAGTGGCAGAAGGCAAATCTTGTCGTGAGCCGGAGGGAAAATGATAAAGACGCCTACGCGACTGAACAAAAATGTTTTTACGCTATAGGAAGGAGAGGGAAAGAGCAGATGGAGGAATAAGTAAATAAATTTGCCAAGGGAAAGAATACCAGAAGAATCTGCGCATCGGTCACGGGGATAGTAAAGAGGCTTGACCGGGGGGGGCATCGTAAGTATCAAGCAGAAAAAAGTAATGGTTCGCCCCCTCAGAAATGCCTCCCTCCGATGAAAAGAAATTGCCCGAGGATGATAAACAAACCAAAAAAGAAAGGAGCTACTCACCACCCCACCAACTATCGTCCTGATCTTCGCGCTTCCCGCCTGTCCGTACGCGAATATATAGCCGATGTACCTATTGGAACAAAACTATCAGTCGTGATAAATTCAATCAGCGTATATGTACATGGTGCGAAAGGCTGTGACAGTCAGGAGGGAGGAGAATAAATGGTTGCGCAGAAGCGAGAAGCTAGGCACAATAGTCGCGGCGCGGTGAGAAGGATAGGAGTATTGTGCTGAAGCCAGGCGATGCACGAGAAAGGTGCACCATTGAACCACAGAAAGACACGAAAGAAACGAGTAGATGCGAATAATGGAAGAAAGAAAACGGATAACACACCCATACATGTACAGCGCAGTGCGGCAGCTGTTGATCTCTGCGAAGAGGTCCAGCCGCATTGAGGGGAAAGATCTGTCGACGCTGAGTGTCAGTTAGAATGGAGTAAAACACGCCTAGGATGGTACAAGACGGATGCGCCTGTCTCGTCTTGACGTACTGCGGAACACACACACACAATAATGCGGCTTGAGACACCTTCAGACACGGAATGCGCTAACTACGACGCGCCGCGGAATCATGCACGACGGAAAAACACGAAGCCCGAAACATGCAACCACGCGACGCCCGCCCCCGCACCGCCCACCTGGACAGAAGAAAATAACGATGATACCCAGGTACGCACCGGATTTAAAAAACCTTTACTCCCAACATCGCACTCCCGCCACACCGCGCTCAGCACGATTTTCCGCTGACGCATCTAGGTGGGATATAGCTGCTTCGAACTCTGCGCGCGCGGGCCTTCGCGGATTCCGCCTACGTGGTCGACACGGCTGTTTTGGCGGACAGAAAGAACGAATGGAGCGCGTGCGGTGGCGTTGGCGGTGTGTAGGGAGGAAAGGTAAAATGTCGATATGATTACGTACTGTGTGGATTCGGGAGTGGAACGCGTAGATGGTAGCAGACGCTAAACACGGCAATAGATTCAGGAGGTTGATGAAACGCGCTGGTTCTGTATGCGCCCGCCGTTGAGCGTATTCAGGTGCGTGTGGAGCGCCGAGACGGAGTATGCGCCAGTGGGATCACTGATGATGACGCCGAGGAGTCGGAGACAGTGCAGTTTCCGGAGGGAACGCGCGTGGTGGTGGAGCGCTGGCGCGTGAGAGGGTAGGAATCATTGGCCGGCGCTGTGTCACATGGCGTCGTGTTTGTGCTAATACTAGTGTTCGTGCGCGAGCCTAGAACTGCGGCAGACGTAGAGTTGGTGGAGCGGCCGCAGCCGGAGAGCTTGTGCAGGTGCACGCTCTTCGATGTTCGTGGCGTCTTGGTCTTTTGTCGGGAGCTTGACATTGAGCGAGGGATTTCTGGCGTCGGGCGAGGCTTGCGGGCGAGGGAGGCGGGCATCCCATGTGCGTGAGGATTAAGGCTTAGTACGTGGAGAGGGGTAGGAGGAAGAGCGCGGATGGGCGAATGAGGCGCACGCTCTCGAGCGTCTTCAGGTGTGTGCGCAGCGTGGAGCGGGCTTAAGCTTCGGGGACAGCCGCTGATGACAACAAGCCGCAGAATAGAGAGTATTCAGCGAAGGGAAGAGCACGTGGTGGTAGAGGTGTTGATGCGGAGAGCGAAACGGGCGGAGTGCTGGCCACGCGGATGGCGGGACATGTCGGGGCGGTTGAGCGCGGCCGCGTGGCTAAACGTAAACGCGGAGTAGCTCACTTACAGCGGCTGCGCCAGGAATGCAGGGAAAGCTTGTGCGGGTGCGCGGGCGTCTTCAAGGCTTGCGCTTGAGCGAAGGTTAGCTGGTGTCGAACGAGGTCTGCTGGCGCGAGATGCGCTACATGCCTGTGCGTGAGAGGCCGGAGAGGGGATTGGGTTGAAGGAGGATGGGTGGATGGGTGGATGAGTAGACATGGTCATCCGTGTATCTCACGAGGACGCGAGGTTCTGCTGCGTAGCCTTGGTGCGTTCGGCGGGAAATGAGGTTTAACCACGGGAGGTACCGCTTACAGTGGAATCCAGCGCTGGAGCGGAGGCAGAGGCGTTGCTGGCGGAAGAGAAGAACGCCCCGGCACGTGCAGGGACCAAAGATGCCACAACAATGCGTGGGGTCGTGAAGAGCGTGCTGCAGCTCCATGGTGCACGAGTGCCCGCGCCAAAAAAAAAGAGAGCTGAGTGAAAGGAAAGCACGGGTAGCATTCTCTCTAGTCGCCCACCGTGCGCAACCACCATTTACAGGTTATCGCGTCAAGGCGCACAACAATTAATGCCGCTACCATCCCAGGGGGTATTATCCGAAGCTTCCTACTTGGCCTACATGCAAATTATCTGTTTTTTTTTTGAAAATAAAAACAAAATAAATAATTGAGAGCTACTGCAGCAAATAATAGCTCATGTCCGATTCAAACGGATGAATCTCTCCTGCATCCACGAGGCATAGAATTATTGGGAAGTCCTTATCATCTACATATCGCTCAAATTATAATACCCATAGCCGCAATTCAGAACACGATCTCTCGGACGGATTTAATTATACGACAGGATGCAGACGCGATCCGACCCTCTCGCTATCAGTTTTTCTAAGCATTAGAAACAAAAGGTGTATTGCCGAGGAAAGGCTTACTCCCGAGTCGAACAAGTGACTTCCTGCTGGTAACCATGTGCAGGCCCTGCGCCGGCCTAAAAGCAATAGCATCATCAAGAGGAGGTGCAGATACCGAGCCGTATTCTCCGTGTTCGTAACTTGCATACATTACACTCAAGGGCACGTCCGGCTCTTACAACATGTGAACCCCGGGACCACCACTTAGTCTTGTTCTATTTTCCATCCAGTCCTACAGCTGTGAACAAAAAGACAAAACCTAATTCTCGAAGAGCTCAGCTCGGAACGAACAGTGATGTTTTGTTCTTGACTAGGGCGGCGCAGGTGGTACTATAAGAAAAGGAAAATTTACAGTACCTCCCTGCTCACAAGCCTTCTTGGACCAATATTACCCTACACACTGGTTGAACAATTCAATTTTTTCATTCAAAATATTGGTGCAAAACTTGATTTATTTTTCACACATTTTTTGCTGGAAATGTTTCTGGAAATTTTATAGATTTTCCAGTCCTTTTGCAGCTTTACTGAAAAACTTTTAATTTTTTCACAAAAATACTAGAAAAGTTATGGATTTTTCAGATACATTTGAAGTGAAAAATGTGTGAAAAATAAATCAAGTCTCTCACTTATATGTTGACCAAAAAACTTGAATTGTTCAACCAGTGACATACATAATACATTCCCTTCAAATTAATAGTGTATGTGCCTGTACTGTGAGCCAAAGCTTTGTGAACACCTTCGTGTCGCTTTGTGGGGCTTCGGTGTAAATAAGTACAGTGTAACAGGCCACATAAATGCAAATAAACACGGACAGCCGGTAGAACCAACAGGAAAAAGAAAAAAAAAGCGCGACAACCCGATACTCCTTGCATTCACCACTCCCAGGATTCTTGGGAGATGCGGCACCGAGGCGTTTTGGGTCTGATTTTATTTTGCCTATAGTACATCCACTCAAATTCTTGCATGTACCTATACTACAATTGATGAATTTATGAGACTAGATGCGCTTGACAGAGCTATGTCTGTCTTCACTTCCTCTAACGCTAAAATAAATACAGTTCCCAACACCGTGAAAAAAAATTAGATGATTCGAGGCTGGCAGAAGCCCCCAACCAAAAAACAAATCTTTACGAACCTCGAATGGCTCAGACCCGAGGCAAACGTGATTTTTCCCTGCAAGAATGTCCGTTGTGAATTATTCGGAACTTGTCATTCAACTTTTACCTAGGGAACAAAAACAAAAAGAATAATCATTTCTCCTCAGACTCGAATATTCTCCGTAGGCCCGCTCCGCGTCAGGGCCCGCTATTCTAAAGTATCTGGTTGAAGTTGTCAGGTCAAAGAAAAAGCGCCGAATTGCTCGTCGTAACGCCGCCACTCCATCTCCTTCCTCGTACTAAAGAATTGATTGATGAGCAATCCTGAAAACGAATGCTGATAACTTTTTCATTAACTACAAAAACCCACTATCGAATAGCGGGAATCGAGGGGGTGACTTTTCAACTTGATTAAATGAAAGAAATGCATCATGATGCGGGAACATACCCCAACCTAGCTTTACCGCCATTCTGAGTCATTTCCCGCAACACAACGAATAGAAACCATGAATCCCCTGACTCCCGAGTCTGACTTCATTCTTCACCAGATCTATGTGTTAAAAAAACTGGTAGTGGTATCACAATACATGAATAAATAAACTGACTACATACTGGACAAAAGACTATGACCTGGACATGGCATGTTCTGTACACCGAGAACATGTGAGTGTGTATTTTATCCAACAATTTACGGAAAAGTCGAACAGAAAAAACAACAAGACTGAAATACAAACCTAGTGATTGGAAACGGAGACTGCAATTCAAGCTAGGACTCGACTCTTTGCTTCCCCTTGTCTCCAAAGTTGGTTTTCTGCAGCCAATTTCTCCTCTTCTTCATCCCCAATGTATTTCTCCTCCGGTGCACTAACAGGCACATGAAATTCTGAGAATTGTTGAAGTTGTTCTGCATACTTGACCAAAGCAACAGAGTCAACCTCTGCTAGCATTGCATCAATCCGAGTTATATCCTTCATCTGGGAAGATCTTTCAAACAGAGGCCTTGCTGCCTTCCACAATTCCACTGCCTTGATGACTTCTCCACCAGTATTCACAATATCGGCAATTCGAACCATGCAATCCGCCCTCCAGCGATGGACATCCATGAAGGTGAATCCATCAAGAGCAACATTGAATAGGGTGAGCGCAGTTGTGTTGTCTTCTTCAGCCGAAAATATCTGGCCAAGGCACCGGAATGCTTGCATTGTCTGGCGTTTGTCTCCACACTTCAGAGCCAGGCTGAGGAATACACATCCCCATCGGAGTGTTGGCAAGATGCAATTCATACCAGTGGATAAATCTCCAAGCCTTTCAAGGCATAGGAGTGCCACTTGTGTTGAGAGATCCTGAGATGATGCAAAACATTTTTCAAACACTTCCTTCGCAGCTCCAAGAGCCCCTTCTTGTAGACAGAGTTGAGCAGCTGTATAATCAGCTACCCGACTTGTGTCTCTGGCCGCTGGGCCATACAATTCTTTCAAGTGAGACTGACAATTGTCCAGATTTTGGTTGATATTTTTCAAATCAGCACCAGTAGCAATATCAAGGAAAGCAATGTTCAAGTTTGCGAGGATGGTATCATATGAAATTGGCTGGTGGTTGGATGCAATGGCAACTTGAAGTTTCCGAGATTCTAAATACTCAGATTTCAGGAGGTGTATCTCAGCCTCAAGATTTAGTATGGCAAGATACAAGCGACTTTGCTGTTGACCACAAGCATTCAACATACTTCTGGATTTTTGCAGAAGACATTGTGCATGCCAATAGTTTGCCAATATTAGGTGACATCTGGATTGAAAGCAGAGAGACCATGCTTGTCCATAGATGTCCCCTACATGCTCAGCACATTTCTGTGCTTCCTTAGCATGTGTCAGTGCACTCAAGGGCTTTCCAATAGTGATCAGAATGTGGCTTATGCTGACCAACGCACGGTGGCCAACCATGGTGGGGTATCCAACACTTTCTGCAAGTGAATACGCTTTTTGATGATATTTGAGGGCTGCTGCATAATCTGATTGTGTCCACATGAAGTACAGTCCCCGAGCATGGCACCATCTGGCTGGTGAGAAATTACTCAGGTGAAAATAAAGACAGTGATTATGGCTTACCCTGTTCCAGTGTACCTTTTGATCTGAAATGCACAGTGCCTAGGGTGATATACCGACTGAAATCCAAGTGGAGCAAGTAAATAGAAGATTCCAGTAGCTCAATAAGATATTCTCCAAAAATTGGATGATTTTCCCAGTGAGATATTTTCCAAGAAGAGTGGAGCAAAAGGGGTGAATATGTGTTTTGACTCCGTAAATAGAACACATTGAGAAACAGGATGCTCTTAAAATGCTGGACAATATCGGGTGCCTCTAATTCAAGCCCATCATGGAGAATGGTGTTGAAGTTACCCAAATTCCGTGAAATTTGAGGGAGTATATCCACTACATTGAGATTCTTGAATTGGTCCCAAAGATCAAGAATATGATGGAAGTGTTCCCGTAGCTTTAGCTTCAAGACATTTGCTGGAGGATGAATATGGAGTATATGTTCTCGAATTGGGACCAGCACCTTCAGGTGCTGATCCTGGTCAAAGGCCAATGATGTCTGAATAAGAGTTGTCTTGCAAGCAAGGATGTCGATGATGGGGAGTTTGGCTTGCACCAAATCAGCATCTGTGAGCCCATCCGGTAGCATAGAGAGAATGCTGAGCAACTCCTGGGCACCTGGGGTCATCCGGGGGCTGGTGTATGACAACATGATGGATATGTCCAGGCTTGATCTCTGGTCATACCCTTCTGAAAGCATCCGGGTACTTTCCGATTTCCAACGAGAAAGTGCCTGGGCACATCCTTCAGAACCAGCAACACTTGCAATGAGGTTCACTGCCAGTGGAAGATTCCCTGTCAGTTCAAGCAGTTCTATGACACTGGCATCATCATGGCCATCATCAGCAACCTCAACAAAAGTGTTCCAAGCAGCCACATTGGAAAGTGGCTTGAGGGGGGCTAGGAAAGGCTTGCTCCATTTGACTTTGCTCGGTCGCTCAGCACCTCTGAGGGTGACCTACAGCAAGATCAAATTAATATTGAATAGACTCACTATCATCACTCACCATGAGACCCAAGTGCGGGACATCAGTCAGCAGAGACAGAAATTCTTCAACTTCGGAACGAGATGAGAGGCTTTCCCAAGGGGTCTCCAGATTGTCGAGGATGAGAAGGGAAGGAGGTGCAAGGGCGAAATAATGTGCAATATTCATTGCCATGTTTGAGCCCTTCTCCAACCCAATATGATCCGCAATTGTAGCTGCCAGTTCTGTGCAAGTGGGGCTTGAGTGGCATGGAACAAAGTATCGCTGGGTATATTTGGCCTCCACTTGCAGATTGTGGAGGGCTGCTGTCGCAAGGCTTGTCTTCCCCATGCCCCCTGGACCAAGGATAGTAATGTGGGCAGAATCCTGCACTAGGACATTTACCACATCCTGGAGCTCTGTGTTGCGGCCATGGAAGATTTGTGGGCAGGGTGGAAGTAGTCCAAAGGATCCTGAGCTGCTCAAGAACTTCAACAAGATTGATTGTGATTGCAGGATTGTTTGGCTTACCTATTATTTCCTAAGCATGCCATAGTTCCTGTCACCTAACAACTATGAGCCAAAAATGCTTATCCCGATAATGTCCACTCACTGAGGAGTGATCAGAACTTGTGAGGTCAGAGTCAGTCTCCAAAAGGGCAACAAGTTGTTGATGTTGCTCCTTTGCATCCTTCCTTATTTGCCCCATTTGAAACAAGGTTGACCCTGTAACTTGAGCCTGCAAGGAAACCCAATGACTTCAATATGTATTGAAATAAACTTTGTCTGACAAACCTTGAACAAATCAGTGATCCTGCTAAGCTCCTGCTTGTATTTTTCCAATCTTTCTCCAGCCTCAGGTTGTTTAAAAAGTCCTCTTATTTTTCCCATAGTGCCCCTTTGTTGTCCATTCACAATTGTGAACAACTTTTCAAGTGCCCTGGAGTAAAATATTAAAAACAACTCAATTTCATAATCAGATGGTATTCACTCTGTGAATTTTACAATGTCATACAAGAGGGCGGTTGGAAGGACCCCTTTGAGTTCCGAGGTGGAATGAAGCTGGATAATAATACACAATATTCATGAATCTGCTCCATAATCTCGGCCCATTCTTCCTTGTTCACTTTGGTTGTCTTTTTTTTGAGGGGGGGGGTAAATATGGTGGGTGTGTATGCAGGGGAATCAACTTACCTCAATACACTTTAAAATTGACAAGGCTAATGCGGCAGTTGAGCCAAGGAAAGGCACTTTGGCTGTTTCTGCAATGTTCTTGGTGGTAGTTGCAGCCAGGGTGGTATATTGGATGATGTTTTTGAAGTTCACGGTAGTCGGCATGGTGGGATCTTTCATGGGGGTGCCGTTACGGTACGAGGCTATATATATTGTTGGTTGTGTTCCTGATTATATTATCAGCATGATAAAAATCAAATTGTATGTGCTGGGTAAACATGCCTTCTATAGACCTATTATCGGGTGCGCACGGTTGCTGTGTCCTCTTATAATCACTGGTACAGCCATGTGGCCGCATTCAGAAAATGAAACACCACTACACAATCTGCTACCCATGCTCAAAAGTACTACTCATAGTAGTAATGAGAGGAGCCAATAGTACTTTACAATCCGGGAATGTCGGATGTGGCCGATTGTGTAGAATTGCGCTGTGCGAAGTTTCAGTGGGTGAATGAGGACATTTGGATGTACTGCATACATATTTGGATATATTGCATACAAATAGGGAAAGGATAAGGCTAAAACGGTCCAAAAAGTCGCACATACTCTGTGGCCCGGCTGCTTTAGCAGCGCACATAAGGACACAAAAGAACCCCGGCGATCGGCATTGAGCCAAATCCGGAACTATACGGCAGAGAACGTTCTGGTACCGCTGACAAGACAGCGTCGGCCCGAACTGCATCATATTATTCAACCCGTACTCGTGCTCATACCCGTACCTGTAGTCGGGGTCTCAATAGTTACAGTGCATGTACCCGTATCCGCAGTGTGGTGGCGGAACGCACAGCCCTGTCCCGTGGGTGCCGGAGTTGTGCAGGTGCTTGAGTTCTCCAGCATCCAAGCACGAGCAGTAATGAAAGAAGGAGTCAGGAAACGAGTTGACAAGAATAACGAGCGTGGAGTTGGAATGGAAAAATACGCAAGCTCATTGGGCTGCGTGAAGCGAGGATTGAAGAGAATTAAAAGAAAAATCGCGCCCCATTTCACAGGATGTTAGGGAGTACATAAAACCCGTGCCAAAGTGCACAACACCGGTGTCAATCCGTCAAATGCTACTCTGATACACTGCGTTCCCTGGGGTTGTCAGCACCGACGCTGCCGACGGCTGTCGGCTGATGTCAGCAGAGCCGGATGTCGGCACACTATGCCGACCCGTCCCAACGTCTGTCGACCCCTGCCAACGCCAGTCTCTGCTCGATGAGCAATTGAGGGACCTGAAGGGCTACTGGAAACATCCGACAGTGACAGCGGAATGTATGTCATCGTTTGCAGCTGTTGACCACACCATCAGTCTCACCACTTTCGTCGCCACTTTGGCCGGTGTGTTCAACGAGTTTGCTGCTGTATGGCACATGCTGCCGACATAGGCTCGGAACGCAGTGACTTCGTGAGTGGGCCTTTTTGAACTCGATTTCTGGGACTCCAGCGGGCCGCGACTTACAAGATCAAAATTCATTAACATGCCTTGCTGTCTTCTGGCTTTCCAACAAACTCGCGCGGCCGGTAAAACTTAATTCGGTTTTTCGACTTCCAGCTAAGTACCACCTGTCTTGACTTCCTACCCCCCAGAATTCAAAATCGAGCTTGTTGCATTCCCGTTACTAAGGTGATCGACATTTGATTTTTATCCGCCCGGCACATCTCTTTGAGCCTCTTTACCTTGACTTATGCTGTCTCCAGTCTTTCGGCGCGTCATCCCGGCCTGCCCGACGTCGCCTCGAATTGCAAGTCTCCATCCTGGCGTACTTTTCTTCAACCCTCGGCACTCTGCTGTGTTTTCCCGCCACTTCCAGGGCGTCCAATTTGGTTCGCGACTCCCGCGACTTACAGGCTCAACGGTCATCTCCTCCTGTCTGCTAGACTTCCAACAAACTCTAGCATCTTCTGCGCAGCCCGTAGAAGTGATCCTGATTTCTGACGACTTGAGGTGCCGCTATTTTAATTTTCCCGTGCCTGGCACGTCTCTTTGAGCCCTGCCTTCGACGCGCCTTGTAGAAGTTTCGGCCCATCCCGGTCCCACCTGCTTGGTTTGACCAACTGATCTGGATTGAGGACTTGAGGTGTGTGGCCGCCTCGTTCGAAATTAATGCGTCCACTGCCTTTCGGCAGTTTCGCTTGGTTTGACCAACTGACTGGGATTAGGGACCTCAGGCGTCTGGCTGCCTCGCTCGAAATTTAAAGCGTCCACTGCCATCCCGATGTGCTTGACAAGCTTGACCCCCATCCAAAGCCCAAAATCCCCCAGTATTTAACTTGCGATGCTTCCATATTTTTCCTCTTTTATTTCGCCCGCTCGTGGGTAAGTTGAACCGCATTCTAGTGGCACAATTAGTCCTGCACGACAGAGCTTTAATTCCTAGTACGATTCTTTGTCACTATTTCAAACCAAATACGCTTGACCTGTGCCTGTGACAAAGCGCGAAGTGGCCATCATGAGGTTGCAAGTCGAAAGATCGCCACGATTCCTCAGGTATATGGTCACCTTCCATTCTTTGAAGCAAGCAGAGGAATATGAACAGAGCCCAAAAAAATTGACCTAAATAACGTACCTTCGTCGCAAACCGCACCGACGTACCTGCGAGCATCTACACATTACCCCCAATGCACAACATAATCAGCACTACACAGATATTTAAAAGGGAGGTAAGGTGATAGAGGATATACATCAACAGACTCTCTAATTATTTTACTGAGCTCAGGCGAAGAATTGTGCCAGACCAGTATTTTTAGGAGCCAGTCCACGAGATACAAGGCGGACTATACCTAATCAGCAACAGCAGAGTATATATTATCTCATGGAGAAGTGGTCTATGGCGCTTGCTTTTATGGTTGCATTGGGCCTCTCGTTCTATTGAATATATGCCTAGAGGCTCGGTAGCGCTCCTTCCCTATATCCAAGGATATAAATGTATTTCACAATTTTGCTTCTATCACTAATCGAATAAGATCAAAAACTGCCCAAACAGAATTTTTCTCGCGATGGCTGAGCGCCTAGCACACCGTCTCAATACTTAAGAAGCTCTCAGGCTGCTCGGTTATTTTTCTCATACAATATTTTCCCGGGAACACAAATAGATACACAGTACAGTAAATAACAGAAATTAATATCCAGACAGCACGATATTTCCAAGGCCGGTTATTTCGCCGATAATGCAAGCATCGCTCAATTACAGAGTGATGGGGATGTAGTTTATTGCGATGAGGCCACCTGCAGATGAATCATCAATGGCTGTCGCATCAGAAAAGAACAAAAATTGAACGCACCCCATTGCTTCTCGGGAGCGCTGTAATTCACAGTAGTGCTGCCACTGAAATGTTCCGTGAGTATGACCGAATAGACGGGCGCCGAGAACGATCAACGAACCAGTTGTTGCCGACTATGGTGATGGGGGAGCAGTTCAAGCCAACGAGGACGTTGAGGCTGGTGAGATCGAGGCCGAGGAGAGCGGCTACGGCGGAGGCGGCAGTGCTGCTGGAGGGAACGACACTGTTGCAGCACTGGGGAGAGTTGGGGGTCGTAACTGGGGGAGTGTTGGTGCGGCCCATGGGCGTGGCGGCAGCAAGGGTCTGTTCAGAATAAATTAGACAGGTTCGACGCCGCTGGAAGAGATGAAAACTCACGATGAGCACCGAGGTGACAATGACTAATAGTTTGGAGAACATCTTTGATGATTGTTAGAGAGCTTGAACGACTGGGGGTGTTCGAGTGAAGAATTAGAGTGAGTTGGGCGCACATTTTATACATTCTTCAACCGCTGGCTCCCCGAAGTAGATGACCGCAGAAAGAGAGATGGAAATCAGCGACTGTGGAGCAGTGAAGCCGTTGGATATGGCAAATGTTGATGGTAAAACATAATTCGCGCACAGGGAGGGCGAGGGCCCCAAGGAGTCGATCAATTAGTATTCAACTCGCACGCTAGGAGGGAGTGAAGTGGCAAGTCGGAGGGATTGACGCACCGGGACCGCACACTAATATGACGCAAGTGAATTTGATTGAAGCCGGATTCAACCTGACGTTTGATAGAATGGCTTGTACCTGAAATGAGCTCACCTGAAACTCGCCAACACACTTTATCAGAGCTTTTGTAGATTTACCATCCCAGAGCTAATTCTGTCGACTTTTCGGCTGGCGATCCCCTCAAGACCAAGCAGCATCAAGTGGTCTCAGTGCGGATTTATAGACTGACATCCATCCACCAGATCAGATAGTCGTGGGATAGAGGCGTCAGCTCGGGGGTAAGACGGTATTGCAGGATGACGCCGTAACAGTGCCTCGCTGAATCCTGAAGTCTTCAGCACATCAATAAAGCATGAATGATCCCCAGGCAAGACGACCACTCATCGGGCTCGGATCGGTCCGACATACACCGGTTGCGTTCCGCGTCCCGATGGCAAGTCAAGGGCTGATTCGTCGAAGCAGCGAAAAGTGGGGTTTCGAGCGTGGATAAGTTTATTGAGAATCGTTGGTTCTGGACTCGATCAGACCGTTCGGTGATTGCCTTTAACTAGACCAATTGAGGGTTTCTAATTTTGGATCGGCCCTCGGTCCGACATGATCGAGTGAGTGAACGCGGGTGCAATAGACATGTTTTATTTCTGGTTTGGAGATGAGTCGGTACCAGGAAAACGGCGCAGCGCCTCGATATTCCGGTCCCTTGCCCGTGCCCGAGGGAACTATAAAATAGGGAAGGGTGTGTGTGTGTGTGTACACGTATGGGGTATAGTGTCCGATAATAATAGGGGGGCCCCTTGTTCCGAACCGTCACCACGGTCGGATTTCCCACGCCACTGGGAAGGGTGCGCGTAACCGCCAGACGATGAGGGAGACGCCTGCTGGTCTCCGGAGTCTAACGGGGACGCGTAGATACCGATCGCCTCCCCGGGACGTTAGTACGACGTCGGCCGCTGCGCCACCCTCTGCCCGGAGGAACTGTCCTGTACCGCAGCATGGACACACTCCAAAATATACATCTGCTGTTAATACAAACGATACTTTGACTGTAAAATGTGAACTACGGCCAAGAATGATCCCTCCCGCAACGAAAGCGGGCGGGCTCGACACTGACCCGTCGAGCCACTCCCCACCTCCCCCGCTCTCGCCAATCTCTTTGTGCAATTCGGCCCGACATCCGTGGGAGTGCCGGCGGCAAGGCGAAGGCGAATCGCACGCTATGTCATGAATCACCCCACACGCTGCCACTCTCCTCCCGTACCATATCGCCACGTTTTCACGTCGCCGGGGTCGACCGCCCCCAGCGCTCCCCCAGCGCGCGCCGCACAAAGAGGCACATCCCCGATGCAGGTCGTCGGGCATGTCCTCTTTGTGCGCTTTTCGCCCTTTCACGCAACCATCGAGGTACGTCTCGTTTTCCATTTTCTGAGGAGAATCCGCATCGATTTAATCCCAGCGGACTTCAACAGCCTGGAGCCTCGTGCGCCTCTGAACAAAGCGACCCGCCGGCGCCATCCGGCTCCAACGCGTTATCCGCCGCGGAGGTCTTGAGGAGCCAATCCGCGCTCGACCTTTGTTCCTTTGGCGTTAAATACCTACGCGAAGGTACGCCATCCGCACCCCAAACGACTAGCTTTAAACCAGCAAACCCAGCTACACATCTTACCCCCCCTCTACAAATCCTCTCATACGATGGCCATCACTCGTAACAGTGCACGTACAGCTTCCCCGACCCCGTCCGACAGCAGCGACGTATACTGGGAGAACTTCGACGACCCCAGCAGCCCCTCACCCGCGCCCAGCCAGACAGCCGACGCGTTCGGTTGGGAGAGCGGCTCGTCCCCGGCACCCATGGACTCGAACGACGCCACGCCGACCCCGCAGGCGGCGCGTACATCCCCCGCAACCTCGGTGGTGGAGATCTCGAGGGAGGAATTCCCTCCCCTCGAGCTCCCCGCCCCCGCCACCACGACGAAGCCCCGCGGCAAGTCCGCCAAGGGCAAAGGGAAGAAAAAGGCGGCGGAAACGGGTACGATACACTACATGTCCCCCTTCCCTTCTCTAACCCAGCTTACAGCAGACTACGTCGAGAACGACCCCTTCCTCGCCGCAGACATCGCGCGTGCCACCGCCGCGTCACTCGGCCTCACCTCGGCAATGGACAATACGACCGACGGGGCGTCGTCATCTCGTCGCCCGATGAGCGAGCCTGAGTCCCCGCCCAAGCGCCTGCGCGCCAACACCGTCGGGGACGCCGCAACCCGCCCCCTTCGCCGCTAGTGCGCCCACCCCTTTCCTCGCTCCCATGCCTGCTTCCACCGCCACGGCCACCCCCACTGCCACCAACACCGCCGCACAGACCGCGCCCCCCCGCCGCTGCCACCGCTGCCACCTACGCCGCCGCCGCTGCTGCGCCAGCCCCCGCCGCACCCATCGCTGCGCCTGTAGTTGCCCCTGCCCCCGTCGCTGCTCCTGCCCCTCCCGACGCTGCCGCCGGCGCTGCTCTGCCCCCGCTGTGGTTGACCGCCGACGGTCTTCCCCCCCGTGGCTCGTACACCCCCACCCCGGCAGGCGGCTTTCCCGCCATCGTGTACTCCCCCGAGCAGCTCCTATACGGCGTTCCCCCCGACCTCATTCGGATGTACGAGGAAGTTGCACACCCCAAATTTTTTATAGTGGTGAGCGGTGGTAACGGCGCCGTTATGAGAACACACGGCCTCATCCGTGAGGCCATCGGCGGCTTCGTAAACATGGACCCCAGCAGTTTCACACTCGGAAACCCCGCCCACCACCACTAACGGTACCAGCCCGGCCCTCTGGCTCGTCGCCGACATCCCTAACAACCTAACCCAAGCCATCGTCGACAACCGTATCATTTCTTCCTCCAGCACCACCCTCTTCCCCCTCCCCTATGACATGCCCGTCATAGGCTTCGTGGGAGTCATTGCGGGCTTCACGCTCCCCAACACCGACGCGGGTGCGGACGCGGCACGCGATCTCATACGCGCCGCCATTGCGGAGAACAACGAGATCGCTCAGTTCGTACAAACACATCGGGACGCCTTCGGGCCGCAAGTCTCCGCGGGCGAAGCGTGGGCGACCTTCCTCGGATCGGTATCGGTGCGCGGCATCGTCCTCCTCGCTAACGACACCCACACTGTGGCGTGGCGTCTCCACGTCAACCCCCCTACCAACAACCGCGAGGCCTGGGGTCAACTCCGCCGCCTTTTCGGCAAGGTGCAAATCATGACAGCCCGATTTGGCATGGCGCGCCTCCAACGTGCCTTCCGTTGCCGTATCTGTCCCTCCATCGACCACCCGACCCCCCTCTGCCCACTCCCCGACACCCCCGGGTGGCTCGGCCCGACCCCTGCCACTATCGCCGCGCTCGAAGATGCGAGCCGTGCCGCCGCCGCCAAGGCTCAAGAACAGATGCGCCTCAATTCCTTCGCACCCGCGGGTGGATCTGGCCCGAACTTGGGCAACGGACGCGGCCAAGGCGCCCCTAACAAGAAGCCCCGCGGAGATGGAAAGGGGAAGAAGGGGAATGATTACAAAGGGAAGGGTAAACGCCGCGAGCGCGACGACTTCTTCTAGTCCTCTTTCTTCCTGTACACCATAGTTACCTCGATCCTATAGTTTGTACCGTTTCATATACATGCTATACCTTTTCATAGTGACTACATGAGTCGAGTTTACTGTTAGTAACGAAATGACTACAACACGCAAGCAATGAGAGCTCTGGCATTTGGATTGGGAGCCGAGCCTCAGGGCGTCGTATGCGCTCGCGGCCGCGCCATATGGCGCGACTGCAATCACCCTTTCCACCCTCACCTTTAAATATGACAGCACAACCATCACACACAAGATTTGGCGCCACGAACCCTCCTGGAGCACGGGAGGGTTTAGGGGAGCAGGCGCATCCTCCTCGTCAGTGCCCGCAGGCTACGAGACAAAACAATGAAACCAGCGGGAGCCGGGGCGACCGGGGGCCTAGCCCCGGCTATTCTCAACGAGACCCCCCCCGCGGCAGCTCCAACGTTGCTTTGGCTGCTGCGGTGACTGGCGAAGAGCAACAAAACTCAAACACCTGTGCGCGTGTGCGCCGGGACGGTACCGGCGATGCTACGGAAAACCCGGGCTCGCCGCCCGGAGGCTCGGACCCGTCATTCCAACCACGAGAGACCAGCCGCTCGAGGGGAACCTCAGAAACGGCAAGGAATCAAGCGGGAGGAACCACATCTGGCCTCAACACGACGACTACGGGCGTAAATGCCCAGTTGCAAAGCCAAACAACGGGCTCCAGGCCGCTACGCCCACCGAGGGGGTGTCCCCAAGACGAGGACCATGCACCTTCTTTTTTCAACCAGAAAAGAGCGAAACAACAAGTTGGAAATCCACGTATAGCCCGTAACACAAGGGCCAAAATAAATCTGAGTGCAATCAATATAAATGGCATCACAGCGACTTCACTGAAGCAAGAAAGCCACAAATGGCACGGAATACATCGTATGATGCGTGAGGAGAAAATTGGCATTATGATTGTTACTGAAACACATATGTCCGCTGCACAGGCTCTGGAGATAGAAGAGAGCTTCATGAGTAAACGTTTAAAGTTGTTCAATTATGAGTATCCAGAAAATCCAGCAGCAAAAGGTGTCGCTATAGTCCTGAACAGGGAAATTACCAATATTGAAGGAGTGAAGGTGCACTACCTCATACCGGGCAAGGCCATACTCGCGGTAGTACCGTGGCACGGTTCACAAACGATGACAGTATTGGGCATTTACGCCCCCACTGAGTCTGACGAGGAGAAGGTTAATTTTTGGAATGCCCTGTGTGAACTGTGGCTGACGGTTGATCTACCTGTACCAGATGCCATGGGAGGAGATCTTAACCTTGTGTCAGACGCGATCGATCGCCTACCGCACCACACCGATTCCGACGCGGTAGTCACCGCATACTTACGGTTTGTACGATTAATGGAACTGAAAGACGGGTGGAGACAAATCAACCCAGATACGAAAGCGTATACGCACGTTAGCACCCGCGGGACACTGTCCCGCATCGACCGCATTCTGGTCTCACCCACCCTCCTGCGGAACTGCCAACACTGGGAAATTGATGATGTGGCAGGGGGTCTAACAGACCATAGGATGGTCTCGGTGTCGATTTCCGCGCCAGGAGCCCCATACATAGGCAAGGGCAGACCGGCAATGCAACTCTTTCTCCTGCAAGACAAGGACTTCATGAAATATGTTACAGAGGAAGCTTGCAGATTAGAGGACTCCATTGAGGAAGAACGCACTGAGCTATCCAACGCTCAAACCAAATTCGAGAAGTTTAAGAATTCCGTCGTTGAATTCGGACAAAAGAGGGCAAAGGCTGTAATAGGCGCATCAGCAAAGAAAAAGAAAGCATTAGTGGATGAACGTGAAGTCCTGCTTAATGGCCCTAGACCAGAAACTGCAGCAGCGGTAACGGGTAATAGCACTAACCCCACAGTTTTTGATGACGCACAAAGCACGACAGAAAACCCACGCCAACAGGCGAGTGAGAAGTCGCAAGAGGAAGTCGCCGAGTTAGTGGGAGCGATCGAGAAGAAAATCGACGAACTTGTTGACCGACAGCGCGAGAGAAAGCGACTGCAAACAAGAGTTCGCGGTTACACGGAATTGAACCACATAACTAGATATGCTGTCAATCTCAGTAAAGACACAAAACCAAGAGACACACTGAGCTACTTACGGCGGACTGATATCACACCCGAAAGAGGTAGCCGACGCTCATCGGAGATGGCTGAAATAGCCCGCGACTACCACAATGACCTCCAGTCCGATGGGATCGGAGTTTCCCAAGAGGAGCGTGAAGAGGCCAGACAGGAGGCCCTGGGATCGCTGCCTCGGCAAAGGATAGAAGTAGACATGACATCGCTGACCGAAAAACTCACTGAGGAAGACGTACTGAAGGCCCTCCTAGAAGCGGCACCCGGGAAAGTGGCAGGGATGCATGGCATCCCATCGGAATTCTGGCAACGACTTGAAATGATAAATAGAGAAAACAAAAAAGATAAAGATAAGTCTAACACGCCTGAAAAAAGGACGTGTGATATAGTGAAAGTTCTTACCTGGGTCTACAATGACATCGAGGAGCATGGAATGGTTGAGGGATCCAAATTCTCCCTAGGTTGGATGTGTCCCCTTTTCAAGAAAAAGGACAGGACAGACATAGCGAATTACCGACCCATTACCATACTAAACTCTGATTACAAGATATTCACGAAGGCTTTAGCAAATAAACTAAGCAAAGTTGCGCCTTACCTCATTCACAAGGACCAATCCGGCTTCATGGTAGGACGGAAAATTACTGACGCTATTTATTTGGCTATGGAGGTGGTAGATTACTCAGAGGAGGACCTGCAGAACGGTGTCATTGTGGCACTGGATCAGGAAAAGGCATACGATAAGACTCTCCACCCGTACCTCTGGGACACTCTTCGGGAACAAGGCATCCCGGAACTCTTTGTAAACACTGTCAAATCTCTATATAAGTACGCCGACACCCACATTATTATTAATGGCGAAATCAGCTCGTCCTTTCGGGTTGTGAGGGGGGTCCGTCAAGGGGACCCACTGTCATGCCTGCTTTTTAATTTAGCAATTGAGCCACTTGCATCCATGCTAAGAGGCTCCAACCTTCGGGGGTACTCTGTACCCGGCATAGCGGAGAAGGCTGTGGTCCAGCTGTTTGCGGATGACACCACAGCCTATCTGAGCGAGTACGACAGTTTCGAAGATTTGGAGAAAATCCTGGATAAATGGTGCCTTGCATCAGGGGCCCGATTCAATGTAGCGAAAACGGAGATTATACCGTTCGGAACACCTGAGTTCCGCGCACGTCTCCTAGAGACAAGGCAGCTCAATGCTAATGACAACCCAATCCCGCCCAATGTCCACGTCGCGAAAGAAGGAGAAGCAGTCCGAATTTTGGGGAGTTTCATAGGGAATGGAGTTGAAGCCTTCGGAGTCTGGTCCCCGGTACTGGAGAAAATAGACTCCGACTATGAGAGGTGGGCAAAACTGCACCCGACTCTATCCTTGAGGAAAAACGCAGACCAGATAATAGCAGGCTCACGTTCTCAGTTCTTGGCACAAGTCAATGGTATGCCGACAGCAGTGACAAAACACATACTGAAGTCCCAAAAAGAGTTCATTAACGACTCAAAGTCGCCAATGGTATCGCGCGAAGCGCTAATGCTACCCCGTGAACTGGGGGGCATTGGTCTACTCGATTTGGAAGCCAGAAATGAAGCCCTCCTGCTAATAAAGGCGGCAGCGCTCGCAGAGACCGACCCTGAGAAGCGACCGCACTGGGCTTCCTTGGCACTCCACCGCCTGTCCCGACATATCGTCAAGTCACCGTTGGTAATGGAGGATGCAAAATCACACCTAATGATTCAAAGAATCAAGGTGAACCAGCGCGATCCTCCGGCGCTACACAAGGAGATGGTGAAGTGCCTGAATAAATACGGTCTCAAGTTCGAGACGGTCAACCCCTCAAATGAGGTACAGAAAAAATTACCGCTGTGGCACCACCCTGGAGCGAACAGTCAGAAGAGGCAAGAGAATAATGGTGAAAGGCCCAGTTGTTTAAGAAGGAACCATGCCGTGATGACGGTTGGCGACGCGTTGGATTTAATCCAGAGATTAGATGACCCGTTGCACTACAAGCGAATGACATGCTTATGCGATGCCTGCGACGCAGATAAGGAACAGGGATGTGAAAATCCCCATGCTTGCGTAACGACCGCAGCCTCCCGTCTAGGGCAAATTCTTCCCAGGTGGATACCCGACGCAGGAAGGGTGGGGGAGACAGCGCCAGACAACACAAGCGAAACTGGAGGTTCAAAGCGCTTCGAACCTCCCGAAAGCATCACGTCGCTAGCACAAGGCCTCCGGGTAATGACCCGGAGATCAGATGAACCAAAAGAACGTCAGGCCCCACCACTGAGGAGAAGAACAACAGTGGAGCCCACACCAGGAGCAGTAGAAATATATATTGCTGGAAGAGTACACACACCGTCGGGTAAGAAGGCTCGCGCCGCTGCAGGCGTCTTCATCAGGGTTAATGATGGAAGAAACTTAGGGAAGTGCATCCCGGCCGCAGCGGAGCAATCGCAGTACGCAGCCGAACTCTACGCGGCATTAGAAGCAGTCAGGACCACAAGTAAAGAGACAATACTCACGATAACAAGCACACAGAAGTATGTGCAAGATGCGATGAATAAGAAACTCCCAGGTTGGGAGCATGAAGGCTGGGTAGGTGTAACACACCGCGAGGTACTGCGCTGTCTGGCCGCAGAGCTTAAAGCAAGGCAATCACACACATTCTTCAAGCTGGCCGAACCGGGCTCCCAGGAGAGGGTGCTATGCAGACATGCCTCCGAGCTAGCGAGTAGAGCAGCAAGGACCCCGACGGACGGATTGTGGGAACTCACCATACCTCCGCATACGGCCCTTCCGGGATTGAGCCTGCAAGGAAATCGTCAGAAAGTATTCTATAAGAGCATACGGGAAGTTAAAACAAAAAAACAAGCCCTGGACCCGAGGCCCTCAACGGTGAAGATGCTTAATATAGTAAAAAAAGCAGCGGAAACTGCCTTCGGCCGGCACGTCACAGACGCTAGAGTATGGCAGTCGGTGACTTCGAAGGAATTCCTCCCCAGAACGGCTGAATTCCTATGGAAAGGACTACACAACGCACATAGAGTAGGAAAATACTGGACATACATACCTGAGTGCGAGGACCGCGCTATCTGTCAAGAATGCGGCGTCCTGGAAGACCTCGATCACATACTGGTAGAGTGCGCGAGCCCAGGGCGGGAAATAATCTGGAAAGCCGCAGAGGCCCTCTGGCGAGAACGAGAGGAGGAATGGCCCGAGTTGTCGTTGGGCACAATACTCGGGTGTGGCCTTGCTGAGTTCCGAGATGAGAGGAACAAGCCCAGGCTAGGTACGGAAAGGCTGTATCGGATCTTGATGTCCGAGTCCGCGTATCTTATCTGGAAGCTGCGCAATGATCGCGTAATCTCCCGGAACGGAGCTCCGTTGGAAGAAGGAGAAATAAAAAACAAGTGGCGATTCACTATAAATCAAAGGCTGCAAGTCGACATTGTACTGGCAAACAGGCCTCTAAAAGGCAAATGCCCCGCTCTAGCACCCCAATTGGTAGCTGCGACTTGGTCGGGCACACTGGATAATGAGCGGAACTTACCGGAAAATTGGATACGGGAGCCCAGAGTTTTAGTGGGTAATCGCGCTTTCTCACCACAGACCCTCCCCCGGCAACGAAGCAGCCGTGGTATTGGGTGACGCGACAGTCCCACACTACCCATCGGGTGTGCGCAATGCATTTCTCTGGGTGGTGGAAACCACTCCTCACTTGGAACTACTATTCTGAACTTTACGAACCGGTCGGGTTAACCTATTGTTAATTGCTACCGGTGAATGTACCACCAAAAAAAAAAAAAAAAAAAAAAAAAAAAAAAAAAAAAATACCGCATAATAAATTTAAAATGGCGCAACATAATGAATACGCAGCAAAAACCAAAAGGAAAGGAATAGGAACAGACTCACAATCTCATAGGTGCGCTACCGTGAGCACACTCTTCCCTGCGTTTCGGGGTCTGTGGGCGGAGGTTATTAGCGAGGTGAAGAAGAGGAAAGGAAAATGTGCGCCGCGTCAATTGAAAATAAAATAAAACTGAAACGAAAAGTCGCGCAACGCGCAGGGAGTTCGCGCGCTACCCTAGCGTGAACCCGACCACCCTCAATGGGCAGCTAAAGAGCCCTGAGACAGAGCAACCCGCGTCATTCACGCGCCGCTGAAGGAACGGTAGCAGTTTTATCCACCCGAACTGGTGAAAATCGTCCCGCGCGTCACCGCCGCTCCCAAATAAAATAACAATTAAAAAAAAAACGAAGAGAATAAGATGAAAAACAAAGAAGGGAGAATCACTCACCTCATCGTCCAGCTATTCTCGCTGCCCGTCTGCCTGTAGGCGAAGAGGCAGACATTGTTCCAGTTGGTATAAAGTCAGTATCGGCGTCCGGAGTACACGAAGGAATAATGAGCAAGTGCAGTAAGGGTGAAGAATTCAGCAACTCACGACGACATGCTTGGTATGCAAATGAAAATTGAAAGGCCATTGAACAGTTTTAGGAGCTGAACAAAGACGACAAGGAAAGGCCAGCAGACGCGGGCAATTAATATTGATGAAGGTTGGAAGACGGCAATTAATACTGATCAAAGACGCCAGAGAAATGAAAAATGAGTCGCAGCGCATGAATACAATGGAGGAGGAAGAAGAACACCCCTATCTACCCAACACACTCTGCGCCAGCTGCTGAATCTGGGTAAAGAAGCCTCCGTGACTGGACGAGGGGGGGGGGACCTGCGTGTATGTGCAATTCAATAGTTAGAATAGAATAAAACGGGGCGCGCCGTCGATGGCTCTCACCCGCCACGGCACGGTGAGAAAACCACACGCCGCGCTACGCCACGCGAACGCGCTAGCGTCACCACGATACGAATAGCGAGCGTGTCTCGTCTCCACTCGAAGAAGGCCGACGACGAAACTCGACACAGCGCACCACGCCAAAGCGCGCACCGTCCCCAACGCGAAGCATCAAGGCGCCAGCTAAATAATCATAAAAAGCGCACCCAATTCGCCACTCCTCCCTCTGCGCCTTGCTCACCGCATTCCACTCCCGCCCAACGGCACTGAATACGATGTCCCGCCGGCACGGGGGGTACTGCGTGCGCGTGTGGGGTATGCCTGCCTCGACGCCTTCCACACCCGTAATGGCAGGTACGCGCCGCCCCTCCGGCAGTGCGAAGGGCGGAGAGAGAGGTCTGAAGTGTGGTTGTGAATTTGTAGGGTGGAAATTTGAGACTAGATTGCATCGGAGGTCGACGTGGATGGGGCAGCGGCAGTGGAGAGTAATGGCTGCGCGCGCTCTTGAGCGTCTTGAAGCGCAGGTGCAGCATCGAGAGTGCGAATGTGTCGGGTGGAACAGTCGCAGGAGGTGGTGCGTTGGCTGTTAAAAGGCGCGCGCATGGAGGGCTGCCGCATCACGGAGGCAGCGAGCGAAAGACTGGCCCCGCGGGGGAGAGTCGGGTCGACGCGCGATGTGGGATTACTCGTCTTTGTGCTTGTATTCATGGATGTAGGTGCAGCCATACTCATAGCCGCAGTAGTAGACAAGATACAGAAGCGGAGTTGTTTGCTTGCATCCGCCGCGGCTGGAACACCGTCCCGCGGGCGGCGAGCTTGTCATCATCGGCGGGCTTGTGCGAAGATTTGCTGGCGTCGAGTGAGGAGTACGTGCGGAAGAGGCGGGCATCCCATATAAGTGAGATTAGGGGTGAGCATGTGGAGAATAGGTAGGAAAAGGAGGAGGGCGGTGGACGGACGGACGGACGAGGCGGACCTACCTGCCACTGCGCTGCATGCTACGAGGACGCGAGCTTCTACCGGATAGGCCTTCGTTGGCAAGACGCAGGAAGCGCTGCGTGCAGCGGGCGGGATGCCAAGCGGATGGCGGCGACGCAGGTGGCTGGCGGGAAGAGAGACGCATGCACGGTCTCACGTGAGGTGACAAGGGCCAAGAGGTTTTGACGCGGGAAGTGCCGCGCCTGACGTGCATTGACGCGGCACCACATCAAATGCTTCAGGAGTATGCTAATAGACTTTCGAAACATCACTGTTATGATTTACATGCCCTAGAATGAGATCCTGGCTCAGTTTGAGGCAAAATTATTCACATTAGAGAAAACTCAGATGGGGTGAAATGTGAGTTAACCATTGTTAAAACAAATTTGAAACTTCTTTCCCGTGTGCCTCGTTGAGTTAGAACCAACTTTAAACATATTCCAAGCCACAATCAATCTCAATTCAAAATGCTTATATGTTGTGCTACAGTACTAGTAGTGACCAAGATTGTGTACATTGAACATCTCCCAGAATCAAATTGTTGCATAATCAGTTATGATCATTAGGGACAGTCAGAGGGTTTCAGAAGGAGGAGGAGGAGGAGGAGGATGTATTACTGCAGTGGTCCCTAAAGGGAACAAGCAGGTACTGTACCTACGTACACTATGTCCATGTGTACGCTACAGTCATCGGCGGTCACGGCGCTTTGGTAACCTATCTACTGGATAATAAATAGATGCATCTCACAAATAGACTTAGCCGGCGGGCGATGCTCTTCTAAGTCGAAGTCCTGAAAACGACGGGGCAGTAGCGAGGTGTTTCGTTGAAGAGCCAAGACCTCGAAGACATACTTCGCGAACAAATTGACAACTTTTCGCGAAGCAACGAGTCTCAGTAGGAACGCATAATTGGTGATTACTGCGTACTGAGATCTCGTACTAGGATCACAGCCAGCCAGGTTGTGGATGAATTGCACCCGTAGTATCACGAGGTGAGGGTGGGAAGTGCAATCGAATGGTTTCACGAAAGCGCTTCAGAATGGTTTCTCGACGAATAATTTATTTCTGAAGCGTGGAAGAAGCACATAAATCTGAAGCGCATCTGAAACGTCGAAGCGCCTCCAAAGGCGCTTCAAAAATGATTTGGAAAACACTTCACAAAAAAATCGTCGAAAACCCTTCTGAAGTGCTTTCATGAAACCCTTGTGAAACCCCTACTCTGACTGTCCCTATTGAAAATTCTTTTCTGACGTGGTTGAATCCTTTATTTATGTATTGCTCTATAAATCGGATATTTGTGTCCGAGGGGCTTACAGATAAATTATGGGAATTCCCATTTATCCCTCCAATCTTCCACCCCACAAGATATAAAACATTGGTCAAACTTGTTCCGTCGGTCTCGATGTGTTGCGCAGTCTCTGAAGTTGAAGATGAGTAATTACTTCTTTTATTTGTCGTGAACTCCATCGTGGTGATGATGATTTAACAGACCTGGCCCCGTGAACCAAATCAGTAGCATCGGGCACGCGCCAGAAATATTTTGGAGTAGCTAGATAAAAGCTGGTAATTGTGTTCGTATTCTGCCTGAGTCGCTGGCGTCCTAAATTTGCAACCAGCTCCAAAATAAAATGTGGCAGCGCATTATTAATTAAGTCAGCGCATCGGTCAGCTCAAAGGGCATAGTTATTCAAGTGCCATGGCGGATATAGGTATAATGTGTCTTGTGAATTAATGTGAATGGCCTTTCGGGATACTGGAACAGTGGTAACAAGCTCCTATATATGCAGACATTGTGAATCCATCTACGAAGTGTGTGAGATCTTTCGTATGGAAGTTCATCATGCACAGAGGAGATAAAAATTAGTACTGTTTTTTTTTCGGCTTAACCGCCATCCTCTTTAAGTTTGTTCGCAAACACTTCCGATCGTGGCAACACTGATTTGGATTCAATGAGTTCTCCAGGAATACTCAAGCTATTCTTTTAAGAAGCACAATATCAATGACCTCACTTCTTCTATGCACCTAGGCTCCCGCTCACACAGAACCCCCTCCCACAGAAATACAATATGCTGGGCTGATGCTTGAATATCTACTGACCCACCTTTTCGGAATTAAAGTGCATGTCAACTGGACTGGGTTCTCTTTTGGTTCCAATCTATGTTGGACATTGAATATATTGGGGTTGTGCGCACTGGAAGTTGAATAGTTCATTTATTCTATTGATCCGCCTTCGTGAACACTATCTCTGACTTCCCTCTCCGCTGTTGCCGAATTCTTTCCATCTAAGTCTCCACATGTTTGACTTTATTTGTCTGAAGATGCATTGCACGGTCTTTTGTATCAAGGTATTAAGCTGGCGCACGTGGCCGAACTTGGATTTGAGAAATTAATCCAGCTTTTTTTATCAGAGACACCCATTCATATTTAATTGCATATTCATCTGTGTGTGCCTCAGGCCCTCAGTGAGGTTCACTGCGTTCCGAGGCCCCGTCGGCAGAGTGTGCCTGACATCGGCTGACTCATGCCGACGGGGATCAGCACCGCTTGACACCGCTTGCCGACGGATCAGCACCGAGGCCAATTGTGCCGACGTCAGGTCGGTAAGCGGTCTCAAGCGGTGCTGATCCCCGTCGGCATGAGTCAGCCGATGTCAGGCATACTCTGCCGACGGGGCCACGGAACGCAGTGGTTATATACCACTCCACACAATCCCGAAATACACCTCCCACAGCTTGCGCGGCAGTTGAACAATGCCAGCGCGTCAATGATGCGGCAATCACGCCGGCATGCCTCGGCATGGCGTGGCAATATTCATCTGTGCGTCACTGCGCGTCAACCGCGTCAGTCGTGCGTCAAAACCTCTGTGCCCAGGTGACAAAGGTCCCACAGCAACGCGTCTCTTGCACCCACGGCGCACGAGTCGGTGGCTGTGGGAAGCATTCAAGATACACGTTCAGAGGTAAAATCAACGAATTTCCCTGTCGCAATTATAGTACATTCTCGCACAGAAAAAGCAATCTTGTCTACACATACTTTCATCGCTCCAAAAAGATCGGAACCAAGAGGATGAGGTCCCTAGGTGCGTGCGAAATGTCGACTCGCCTCGTTTAAGGCTCCAACCGTTCCGTTTCCGTTTGTGAATCTCGGAAAACCAAACGGAAACGGTATAGAAACCATTGCAAACGGTTAGAAACGGTTTGTAAACGGTAGTTTTGAGCCAGTGCATCATCCTGGTTATATTAGGGGTACGTGGTGTTGTACGGCACAGTTAGGTTATCGGGACATTTCCAATAGGCATATCCAAGGACCAAGAGTGATTGATAGGCATTTGGGATGCCGTGGAACATAGACCAGGTTTGACGCGCACGATCCTCATGGCCGACATTCAGGTTTGTAGCCATCACGCGTCGAACTGGTGTCACCAGGAGAAGCCGGCACTATTTTTTATTAGAACTAACACTTCTTCCTACCATGAGAGGACATTGGAGGTCGGTTAGTGCTTTTGGTGCCCGTTAAATTGAGGCGGCGCAAACCGTTTGCAAACCGTTTCTGGAACCGTTTGTCAAGCCCCGCAAACGAAACGGAAATAAAAACGGTTTTAACCGTTCGCAACCGTTTGCAAACGGAAATGGTTGGAGCCTTAGCCTCGTTCCGGAACCAGGAGAAGCCAAAGGACATCCGAAGATCCGGGACGGATTCTATCCGCCAACCAGCTTCAACAAGAAATACCACACTCGAATAAGAGTGAAAGTAAAATGTTTGATTTTACCCAGCCACCAACCGAGCAACTCCCGTCATCACTGAGCGCCGCGATGGATGGAAAGACCTCGCATTTGTGTTTCTCTAGGTGGGATCCCTGTGTATCGACATACTTCGCACCGTAAGGTAATTGCCGCCAGTCTAAGCCAGCCGTCTCACAATAACTCCTGGGAAGGCCCCACCTGTGATATTTTTTCTCAGACTCAGACTCTTCTAATTGCCCTGCGAATTGCCTGAAAGGCGCGACTCCGTTTAGGACTTAAATAGCCAATCCCACAAGCATGAGACACGATCCCACAAGCATGGGATAGCAGCCGTGGTTTCTGGTGCCGGAGTTTGTCGGCCCGGTGTCATTAGCCACTTTGCGATGCAGTCAATGGAGCCACCCAATGGCTGATTCGCGTTGCGTCATCTGGTGGCTCTGCCTGCTAAAAATACCCGCGGATGGCTGTGGAGCCGTTGGGTATAAGTTTAGCGCGGTGGAGCCATCGGGCGCGCAACGCAAATCAGCCATTGGGTGGCTCCAATGGCTGCATCACAAACACTCTATTCGGCATGGTCTTTCCCGCGCTCCACGATAACCTCAGTTTATATTGTACTAATCTCTGGAGACTTTCTGGGGACTTTCTAGGGACTTTCCTTTAAATTCCAATGTGCCTTAGGCTTCATTGTTAGTTCTCTATCATCCTGCGGTCGGCTTCAGGAACAACGATACTTAAAGATCATTGCACTGCTTTTTTTGAGGTGTTGGGAACTATCTCAGCTTTGGTTCCTGATTTCAACAATGTGCTGCGGATTGCTGTGAGTGGCGCATTAAATTGGGACGAGTTATTTCTGCTGTGGTTCCATATTCCTCAAGAAGCTCAACTGGCAGCAGATGTTGAGGAGCATCAGCGGATCTCCGCACAGCTCTACTGCATACTCACCCCAATTCAAGTCTCAGTCTCACTTTTGTTTGCAACACTTGAACCACAGGGCTTATTTTCGGTGCAGAACACAAGAGATACATATATAGACCTACACATATGATGTGATCCGTTATGACACTGAGAATCCACATGGAACAGTATCCGTGGGAGGAACACGCAACGTATATATGGGACGAGATGAACGGCACCTCTCCCCGCATCCCTGTCAAAAATGCCCACAATTACTACTACGGCCAATTTCAAGAATCTCATCCAATATGTCATCCTCGCTGCGACTACTGCCCAGAATATAGCGCAAACAGCTCAAGTGCCTTTCCTTGTCTCGACTTCCGCATTATGCTTGTCGATTACACAGTGCATCAAAGTAAGCCATTTCCTCTGGCCAGTGGCACAATATTTAAGGAGAACAATAGACAACTAAATTGAACGAGGAAGAATGTGCTCAGATAATGGAGCACATTCATGAAATCTTGTGTATCATTGTCCAGCTTCATTCAACTTCAGAAATCAAGGGTGTCCTTCCAATGGTAGTCTTGTATGACATTGCAAAATTCACAGAGTAAGTATCATTGATTTTGTCATTGTATTCAATTAAAGTTTTACACCAGGGCACTTGAAAAATTGTTCACAGTTCTGAATGGACAACAAAAGGGCACTCTGGGGAAAATCAAAAGACTTTTTAAACAGCCAGAGGCGACCGGAAGATTGGAAAAATGCAAGCAGGAGCTTAGCAAGCTGGTTGGATTGTTCAGGGTTTGTCAGACAAATTTTATTTCGGTACATATCGAACTCATTGGCTTTCATTATAGGCTCAAGTTGCAGGGTCAACCTTGTCTCAAATTGGGCAAATGAAAAAGGATGCGAAGGAGCAACATGAACAGCTTGTGGCCCTTGTGGAGTCTGAGTCTGACCTCACCAGTTCTGATCGCTCCTCAGTGAGTAGAGATTCGGATGATTAACATTTTTTAGCTCACGGTCATTAGGTGACAGGAACTTTGGCAAAATTGGGAAATAATAGGTGAGCCAGACCCGAAAACACAATTAGTGTAGCTAAATTCTGGAACAGTTCAGGATCCTTTGGTCTACTTCCGCCCTTCCCTCAAATATTCCATGGCCGTGAAGCAGAGCTGCAGGATGTAGTGAATATCCTCGTACAGAATTCTGCCCACATTGCTATTCTTGGTGCAGGGGGCATGGGGAAAACCAGCCTTGCCACAGCAGCCCTCCATAATCTGCAAGTGGAGGCTAAATATACCCAGCGATACTTTGTTCCATGCCACTCAAGCCCCACTTGCACAGAACTTGTGGCTACAATTGCAGATCATGTTGGGTTGGAGAAGGGCTCAAACATGGCAAAAAAAATTGCACATTACTTTGCCCATGCTCCTCCTTCCCTTCTGGTCCTTGACAATCTGGAGACCTGTTGGGAATCCCTGGCATGTCGCTCTGAAGTTGAAGAGTTTCTATCTCTTCTTACTGATGTCTCCCACCTGGCTCTCATTGTGAGTGATGTTTGTGAGCTTATCTAATAATGTCTTCAATTTCCTGCAGATCACTCTGAGAGGTGCTGAACGACCAAACAAGGTCAAATGGACCCGCCCATTCCTGGCTCCCCTCGAGCCACTTTCCAAGGAGGCTGCTCAGCAGACTTTCACTGACGTTGCTGATGAAGGGCATGATGAAGACAGCATCAAAAAACTCCTTGAGCTAACAGGGAATCTTCCACTGGCAGTCAGCCTCATTGCAAGTGTTGCTGGTTCTGAAGGGTGTGCCCAGGCACTTTCTCGTTGGAAATCGGAAAGTACTCGGATGCTTTCGGAAGGGTATGACCAAAGATCAAGTCTGGACATATCCATCATGTTGTCATACACAAGCCCTCGTATGACCACAGGTGCTCAGGAGTTGCTCAGCATCCTGTCTTTGCTGCCAGATGGGCTCACACATGCCGATTTGGTGCAAGCCAAACTCCCCATCATTGACATCCTTGCTTGCAAGACAACTCTCTTCAGACATCATTGGCCTTTGTTGATCAGTATCAGTACCTTAAAGTGCTGGTTCCAATTCAAGAACATATCCGCCATATTCATCCTCCAGCAGAGTCCTTGAAGCTAAAGCTACGGGAACATTTTCATCAAATTCTTGATCTTTGGAACCACTTCAAGAATCTCAATGTAGCAGATATACTCCCCCAAATTTCACGAAATTTGGGCAACTTCCACACTGTTCTCCTTGATGGGCTTGAAGCAGAGAACCTTGATACTGTTCAGAATTTTGAGAGTATTCTGTCTCTCAATCACTTCTATCGTCGGGTTCAAGGCACATATTCACCCCTTTTACTGCAGCTTTCCGGGCAAATGCTGTATTGGAAAAGCAATCCAATTTTTGGGGAATATCTTATTGAGCTCCTGCAAAGCTCCGCCCATTTCCCTGACCAGGATGTCATTAGTGACATCACACTAGGCACTCAGTATTTCACCTCAAAAGATCCACTGGAACAAGGTAATGAACCAATCACTGTCATTGTGTTCAGACAACTAATTTCTCACCAGCCAGATGGTACTATGCTCTGGGAATGTACTCTTTGGCAGCAAACAGAGATTTCACAGATGCCCTCAAGTATTTTCAAACAGCCTATTCTCTGGCAGAAAGTATTGGATACCCAACAACTGTTGGCATCCATGCTATGTATGGCATATGCAATGTCCTCTTTCTTACCGGAAAGCCCTTGAGTGTACTCGCACATGCCAAGGAGGCACATGTATATGCTGAGCACATTGGGGATATCTATTCACAAGCATGGTCTCTCCTCATTCAAGCCAGATGCCATAGAAAGTTGGCAAACTATCAGCATGCTCGAATTCTTCTGCAAAATTGCAGAGACTTGTTGACTGCTTGTGGCAACCAACAAAGTCTCTTAGGATTTGACATCTTAAATGAGCAGGCAGAGATCCACCTGCTGAAATCCGAGTATCTGGAATCTCACAAAGTTCAAGTAGCCCTTGCATCCAGCTACCAGCCCATTTCACATACTGCCGTTCTGGTGAACTTGAACATTGCCTTCATTGATCTTGCATGTGGTGCTGAAATAAAAAACATTCGCCAAAATCTAGACACCTGTCAGTCTCATTTGGGGGCAATATATGGGGCCTATGGAAAATTCCTGTGTCTTATAGCCGATTACACAGCTGCGGAGCTCTGCTTGCAGGAAGGGGACCATGTGATGGCAAATTCAATGTTCAAGAAATTTGTCATGTCTTCTCAGAAGATCTCATCAGCACAGATGGTACTCCAAGGTCTCGCAAAACTTTCAGATCTTTCCACAGAGATGAACTGCATCTCATCTACACTCCGATGGGCAGGAGTATTCCTTAGCCTGGCTCTGAATTGCAAAGACAAGCTTCAGACCATGCAAGCATACCGATGCCTTGGCCAGATTTTTGCCGCCAAAGGTGATGATGAAACAGCACTCAGCCTATTCAATGTTGCTCTGGATGGATTCAGCTTCATGGATATCCATCGCTGGAGGGCGGATTGCATGGTTAGAATTGCAGATATACTGAATAATTGTGGGGAGACAATGAAGGCAGTTGAATTGTGGAAGGCAGCTGGACCTCTGTTCGAAAGATCTTCCCAGAGGAAGGATATAATCAGGATTGATGCAAAGTCAGCAGAGATTAACTCTGCTGTTTTGGCCCAGTATGAGGCCCAACTTCATCGACTTTCAGAATTGCATGCGCCTGGAAAAGCCCCAGAGGAGGCATACATTGTAGAGGATGAGGAAGAGGACAAATCTGCTCAAGGAGGTAATTTCGGCGACACCGGGAGGCAAGGAGTCTTAGTTTGAATTGCAGTCTGGATCTCAGATACTCAGAGTTTGTGTTTCAGTTTTGTGTTTTTTTCTCTCTCTCTTCAACTTATTCACAAATGCAGCCATTTTCCAGACAAACACATACCCACCTGTCCTTGGTATTCACAGCCTGCCATGTCAAGGTCATAACTTTTTGTCTAGTATGTAGTCTGCTTATTTATTCATTTATTGCGACCCCACCGTGCATGATACCAGCTAACAAAACTGAGTGGTGAAGAATCATATTAGCCTCGGGGAGTCGGGGATTGATAGTTTTCTTTTATACACCAAGGATACCTGCACGTTGGATGAGTGAAGGTGTGGAAGAGAATAAATAAATAAAATTGTGCCTTATTTCGGAGGATGGCACACATCCGCGCGAGTGCACTTCACCACTGCCAACCCCCCAAAAAGCCACTCTGAGAACAACCTCTCAAGAGTATAGAAACAGAGGACGCCGCGAGAAAGTATCAAGCAGCTCTTCCGCCGTCCGTCTGCGATGCAGAATATGCAAATATAATCTAAGTAATTCAAATATCGATGCGCAAATGGGTATTCAGATGAGGATTGTATCTATTCGTGCTGGCATCAGAACAACAGATCCACAGCGCCTCAACCTGTGGTATGTAGCACTTCCGGCCCGACCAGAAAAACGCAGCAAATGGCGCGTCAGGTCCCTGAAAAGCACAGTTGTGTGTAGTCCAATTTGCAACCCTTTCAGCGGCGCACGGCTTGCCTGACTTGGCTCCTTTCGAAGCACAGAAAGGTGAGCATAAAATGTCGCGATCCAGTCCGAGGAGCTAGTATTATAAGTGCCATTAATGAAATTTCGCGAGGCCCGTTATACAATATCGTGGTTCTGCATAATATGGCGTAACAAAAAGAGAGGGCAGCGAAGGAATACGATATGAAGCCAAAAAACGACTCACCATCTCCACAGACCGCAGACCGCGCACCTCGAACGTTTATGCCCAGCCCTTGATTCGGAGCGCGACGACGATGCGGAAGAGGTGCGCGGCCGTGTGGGGGATCATTTGTTTGAGGCGTCTGTGGAAGGAAAAATATATCGAATAGCGAAACGAAAGAACAAATCTTGGGTGTAGAAGAGGAATGGGATGAGAAAAGAAACCAGGGTGGATAAGCGGGGGGAAAATACGTAAAAGTGTGAGCATAAGTAGGAGGGAAAGGGACACCACCGACACAATAAGGTAGTGGCCATACATGTGCGGTTACCCCACGTGCTGTTACGGTCACAACTCCTTTTTTGGACATGTCGACGTTCGCCCATTGTTCGGCCACTATTTTCACAAACTCTGGGGAGGTTTTCAAAAATCGGCTTCAACAATGTTCTTTAGTTATACAACGCGCAAGTGTCCAATTTTTTTCGTGAAATTTGGGGCAATATTGAGTGAGTAGTTATCAATATACAACTATGAATACAATACAGCCCGGCGTTCGGTGTTCCTCCACGCATAATTCCAGCCACAAGCATGTCCTTTTTGTACTCAGGAGGCGGAACCCTATGCCCCTTGTATTTCCTTGCTGCCCATGCTGCCTGCGCACCATTCAGTCCCTTGCGGTATGCATCGTTCGGAGTCAACGCGTCGGCGATGCGTTTGATGGCATTCTTTGGCGAAGGTATATTGCCGTGCAGGCGGTTCAACTGGTCTCGCAGCGTTTTCTTCATTGGAGGCATGAAAGGAATGAGGGCCAGGGTCGCATCCTAAAATTTTCAGCACCCAGCAGCCAAAGAAACTTTGGTAGGCGAGCGCCAGAGATGCTCATTTAGATATTTGATCCACCATTTTTGGAACTACTTGCTCAAAACTCAAGATTATGCCGGAATCCGACCTCACAGAGCAATAACGGACCAATCCCCACAGAACTGTTGGGCCCAAATTTTTATCATACCCCTTGTGGTCCTAATTAGCGCGTCTTTCCCAATTCATGTCCCAATTTGGTCATGTCACACTGAATCACGTGGGGTAACCGCACATGTATGGCCGCTACCTTAGGAATGAAAGGAAACCAGGAAGTAGAAAATCCGCCCGTTATTTGCAGGGAGGTGGGAAACACGTCAGAAGCACGCCGTTCACACATAGGAAGGGGGATCGCGTCGAGGAAACAAAAAACAAAAACACGGAAAAAAGATGTCAACAATTTTTAAAAAGCACTCACCACGATCCTGTCCTTCCCGCTGTCCAGCATGCGAGTATGTAGACGATGTACCTGTTCAAAAAAAATCAGTAAATAAACTCACTCAGTGCATGCACGAAAAAGTAAAGAATAAGCAGGCCCACGAATGAGTAATAACGAATTAGGGATACCCATCCAACAAATTCTGCATTAGCTTCTTGATCTCCGCTGTAAAGTGCGCCGGGGAGGGAGGGAAGACCTGCAGATGTCGTGGGTCAGATGGAGTAGAAGAAAATACGCGCGATACGCACGCAGTCAATGAGTCCGATGCAAAACCAACACGGAACGCGCTCATCACCATGATGCGCCGCGGAACGACCACGACACCGACGCGGAGCGGTCAAACCTATCACGACAGGAACCCGAAATGAAAACCCGTCTCCACACCAAAACCACAACGCGCCGCAGTAGGACGTTGAGAAATGAGAAGGTAGACGAAGTGTAGCCAGAAAAGAAAAGAAAGTGAGGGAAAGCAAATGATATGGTAGAAGAGAGCCAGGACGGGACTAGCCTGCGAGGTGAGTGGCGAAAGCGGTGGAGAAATGGACGGATGGACCGAATAAAATACGAATAAAAACATGAATAAAAACACAGACCATTTAAAGAAAGAACCACACACCTATCTAACGCATTCTGCTCCAGCCCGGCAAAGAGATCCGTCTGTATCAAGGAGGGGGGAAGATTTGCATATGCGTCTGTTAGTTAAAATAACATACGTGCGGTTAGTTCAACAATGCGAAGCGCAGGCAGTCGATAGGTCTGACGCGATGCGAAACGACCAATAAATACCACCATGGCACAACTCGGTGCAGTCCGAAACTAAAACTGGCCTCCATGTCAAGACGCACACCACGCCGCGCACTGAAAGAAAGTAGAAGTACGCACCAGCGCGTCCCTCGTCCCATCTCCCTCGTTCCGCATCCCACGCTGCACATTCGGTGTCCCACTGCACACGTTCCAATAACCGGAGTTGATTTTGCAGGGTGGAGTGCAGCTGCGCGTTGGTGGCAGCGGCGGAGGCAGACGACGAAGTAGACGAACAAGACGCAGTGCTGAGCTCGAGGAGCGTTGCGAGCCGCATGGCGTGTTCGCTGCGCGCCCTCTCGAGCGCCTACGAGGGCTGGTGCAGTGTAGAGACGACGTGTGGGTTGAGCGCTGCTGGTTATGACAAATTCGGAAGCTGTTGGAGACGGTGCGTTGGCGGCAGGAATACGCGAGTGGAGGGCTGCAGCATAACAAAAGACCGCTGAGGAGAGTGAGATGAGCGGCGCACTGACGCTGCAGGCAGTGGGGCAGGCCACGGGTGGGCGGTGGGCGGACAGAGGAACGTCGGCTGGCGCTGACCGCGTTGCTGGTACTCGGGCATGCAGTCGTACGACGTAGAAGCGTGGACGTAGGACTAGTGGACGCATGAGACGACGGGCCGTGCACCGGCCGGTGCGGTGCCGCAGCAGTGTCGGGATAGGTCGTGAGGTGGTATTGCTCGTAGGCATAGTCGCAATGGAAGTGGACGCGGAGTTTGCGCTTCGAAGTCAGCTAGGTTGTGGCGTGGCGCGAGGCGTGGGGAGTGGGGAGGCGCGGCATACCCAGTGCATGGGTAAGTATGGGTGGAGTGGATTGAAGAGGAGGACGAGCGAGGCTTACATACCTGTCAACTGGTGTGTATACTACTCGAGAACGCGAGCTTCTATAGGATAGACCAGCGGTGTGGGGCGAGCGATGCTTGCAGGAAGTACTGCTCGCGGCGGATCCAGAGCCCAGGCAGCGGCGGGGTGCAGCTGGTGGAAGAGACGAAAGAGCTGACGCGTCACGCACGTGAAGGGTCAAACATGCGACAACAGCGCGTCCATTTTGGTTCCGCGGCATGGGTGGATACCCCACAGCTATTTACAATCTTTAGGGAGGTGAAGATACGCAATTTGACCTTGGCTCACAACCGAATCGGGATTAACAGGTGATGTTGAAATATTCACGAGCGCTGATTTCCGCACTGCTCCTTGGGTTTTGAGCTGCTGTAGGATGGCAAATATTAATTGATTTAGGCAGCGCCACAAGCTTAATTTAATGAATGAATGATATATTATTATTCAGGAGTTTGGAGCAACAATCCACCCCACACTGTACCAGTATTCTGAGTACATGTAGCTGTGAAGAAAATGAAAATGAAAAATGAAAAAAGACAGCTTTCCGGAAAGAATAGTTAATAATAAGAATAAGCGGAAGCGCAGACGTTCAACAGGCTCGGAGGTTGGCAAGAGAGGAACTCAAACAAAGGTCGGATGGTCCCGACGATGGCGCGAAGTCGGGTACTATGGAAATATGGACAGCCGGCGAAACTGTGAGCGGCCACCCGTGTATTCAAGCGCACGGCGGGGTCCCTACCGGAATTCTTGAAACAAGATCCGCCTCATCAACGCGGACGAAGTGTGAATACCACGGGCTCGGATACGTATACAAGCCAAACTTGAACCCGGCACGTTTCGCGCACCCGATTATGATCTGCGATCTATTCATGATCAGCTTCCGCAGAAATTTATTTTGGGACAGATTATTGTTTGCGCGCGGGTCGAAGGACTGTCCGCTCGAATTGAAAGCTTAGGCATCCAATGAGATCGGAAAGCACACAGTTGAAGAGCGCAGAAGACGAATAATGACGCGGTAAGCAATAATTTTCGAGCGGCAACCGTATGTCATTAGGGAGAGGTTATTTAATACGAGACAATTGCACTTGAAGTCCAGATAATAATCAATGTGCCGCCTGAAACTGAACTTCGGGCTTCGGGCTATCCTACCGAGTGCAGTCTCTTTTGAGCGTGTTGTGTTTCCCCGGTGCACGAGGTAGGATGGACGACCCCTAATATTCATGTTGACGACACAAGCGGGGTGTAACAGTCCCGCTCCACAACTAAAGTAAAGCAGCGGGCGAATGGATACCAATTACATTTGGTGCCGTATTCGGTGGGAGCCCGGAATGACGTGAGATTTTTTTTTGAAAAAACTTAGGCGGCCGAGTCAGAATTAATCAGAGACGATATTTTGCAAAAAGCCGCGATGAATTATTTATACAGTGCGGGGAAGCAGCGGGGCAGCCTGAAAGATCTGCGCAGAGCGATGCGACAGCGGTTGAGGAATATAGATTGCACGAATCGTAAGATGGAAGCGCCATTAACGGCAGACCGTACAGAAAAGCTAGAAATACAACAGATTCGAAGCGATAGCCAGGCTGAGCCCAGGCGACAAGTGTGGTACTGGTTATATGTATAGCGGGCCAGAAGTCCGCCCCTGCGGCCGAGAATCATAAAGGTCGCCCAAATTCGGAGCCAAATCCTGTTGAAAATGGGCTACAGTGAGGACGAGTCGTTGTGAACGTAAGTTAAGGCGAATGACAAGAATTACAAGCCACCGATAGAGAGGGTTCTTGGTATGTGGGATACCGCGAGGGTTTCCTTAGCGTGGTCGGAGAGCACAGAGAGCGGAGGGAGATCAGAAAGAGGGCCACGATGAATTAGACAGTACGGGATGGCGGGCGTAAAAGCACCGCGGAGTATGAATTGAATGCGACTGCGCGGCATCACTCCTTGGGTTTCGCAAGCCGTTTTGTTGGGAGGGAACATGGTTAGTTGGCGATCATATGAGAAGAGGCGGCGAGAGTGGGCGAAGGAAAGGATAAAAAAGAATGGGGCATGGAACGCAAAGCGCGCGAGTCTCAGAGAAGGAGGGACGGGCCTGGGTGCAATGAGTAGGAGATGAATAAAAGAAAAGGCAATGCGCGCGGGTGAAGCCGGGGGCGAAGATGATAACAGAAAATCTGGGCGTCAGGACGGAGGCATACTAAAGATGCGTGGTGTGTGCGTGGCGTTACGTCAAGAACAGCCAATAACCCACACCACAGATAAAAAGACCGCTCCCCCAAAAAAAAATGAAAGGAAGCGAATGGAAGGAAACAAAAGGCGATAATAAAAGGTTAGAAGGACTCACTCATCTGTGCGAAGATGCAGTTGTCGTACCTGTCGAGATGGTCCAGGGCGCATCAATTTCGGCCAGTAATTAAGTAGGTAGGTGAGGAATAAGTTTGAGGAAGTACGGTCGCTCTGACTTGCAGGCAAAAGGCGCCGCACGCAAGCAAGGAAGACGGCGTGGACGCCATCCAAATAAAGTCGCGCCGCGCGCAGGCAGTTCACGTGCCATCCTAGCGTGAAACCGAGCGCCCTCTATGGGTAGCTCAAAGAGCAACCCGCGTCATTCACGCGCCGCTGAAGGAACAGTAACAGTTTCATTCACTACCCGAACTGGAAAAAATTGCCCCACGCGTTACACCTCTCCCTTAAAATAAAACGACAATAAAAAAAGAACGAAGCAAATGAGAAGAAAAGTAACAGAGAAAGCAGAATCACTCACCCCTCATTCTTTATCCATTACCGTTTCCCGTCTGCTCGTACGCGAAGTAGACTGAGACGCTGTTCCAGGTGGTATAAAGTTAGTATAAGTACACGAGGGAATAATGAGCAAGTAAAATAAGGGTGAAGAATTCAGCAAGCACGACAACGTGCATGGTGTGCAAATGAAAATTGAAGGGCAATTGAACACTTGGAAGAGTTGAAGCGGAAACAGGAAGGCCAGAAGACGCGGGCAATTGATATTGATCAATTACACCGAAAAAATAAACAAAGAGGAGGGGCAGCGCATGAATATGAATATGAATATGGGACAATGATGCGAAGGAACGGCGTACACCAACAGATAAATGAATATATAAAAGAAAAGACACACAAAGGAATAAAGGAGGAACAGAGAAGCGCACCCATCCAATGCGCCCGTATTAACTGCTGAATCGCCGCAAAGAAGTCCGCGTGAGTGGACGAGGGGGGAAGCCCGGCGTCTGTGTGCAATTCGCCAGTGGGCATAGACTAAAATGCGTGCCGCTAGGTGTAAAATCCGACGGGGCGCGCCGTCGATGGCTCTGACCCGCCACGGCACAGTGAGAAAACGACACGCCGCGCCACGCCGCGCGAACACCCTAGGTTCGTCATGACGAGCAAACGAGCGTTTGTGCGCCGTCCCCAACACAAAGCATAACTCGCCACCTAAATAATAATGGAAACGCACCTGATCAAATCCAATCCGCCCCTCCTCCCTCCACGCCATGCTCACCGCATCCCACTCCCGCCCCATGGCACCGAGTACGATGTCCCACCGACGCGGGGGTACTGCGCGCGCGCGTCGTGTATTCCCGCCTCGACGCCTTCCCCGTAATAGCGGATACACGCCGCCCCTTCCGGGGTGCAATGGGTGGAGAGACTGAATTACACTGTGGTTGTGAGTTTCTAGGGCGGAATTTCGAGATTGGAGCGCAGCGGCGGCAGCGGTAGAGGCCGACGTAGTCACGTAAATGCCGCAGCGGCAGTGGACTGGAGGGGAGTGATGACCGCGCGCACTCTCGGGCGTCTTGAAGCACGGGTGCAGCATCGAGAGCGCGAATGTACCGGGTGGGACAGCCGCAGGAGGTGGTGCGTTTGCCGTTCGAGGGCGTGTGCAACGATGGCTGCCGCATCACGAGTGGCGAAGCCCTGCAGATGGTGGAGCGGGGGAGCGTCGGGCCGGCGTGTGGTGTCGGACTACTCCTGCTTGCACTCGTGGATGTAGCCGTAGTAGACGTAGACACAGAAGCGGAGCTGTTTGCCTGCATCCGCCGCGGCCCGAACCCCATCCCGCGCGCGGCGAGCTTGTCATCTTCGGCGGGTGAACGTGCGCTTGTGAAGGGATTTGTGGCGTCGGGCGAAGAGTGTGGGCGGAAGAGACAGCCATCCTATGTCCGTGGGGGGTGAGACTAAAGGTGAGCATGAGGATAAGTATCGGTAATGCCAGGGAAGTGCCGCGTACAGCGGATGCAGGTGACGGCGGGGCGCAGGTGGCGGGAGGAGAGCTGAAGAGAGCCTTGTTGATGCGTCGCACGTGAGCTGACAACAACAGGCTCGCCAATACATAAATGTTGGATGAAGGTGGGTAGAGTCCGCCCTGACTTGAAACAGGGCTTCTCCCGTCATTACATGTCGCGGGAAGCTCAGGCTGGGAAAGTCCTTCCAGAATCAATGTTAGCGATCTCCGGCAGCAGATCATTAGCACTGATTCTTGTGCAACATTCATATCCGTAGAGAACGGCTTCTTGGTCCGTCAAAGATAGGCCGACTACACCTCTCCCTGACAACAATGCCCATCATGGCTACTACAGCGAAATTCAGCAATCTCATCCAATATACCATCCTGGCCGCAACAACGGCCAAGAGCATTGCCATCAGCACTGAAGTGCCTTTCCTTGTCTCGACTTCCGCATTGTGCTTGTCAATTACAAAGTGCATCGAAGTAAACCATTTCCTCTTGTCATTGGTACCATATTTAAGGGAAAAAATAGACAACTAAATTGAACAAGGAGGAATGTGCTGAGATTATGGAGCACATCCATGAAATCTTGTGCATCATTGTCCAGCTTCATGCAACCTCGGAAATCAAGGGTGTCCTTCCAATGGCAGTCTTGTATGACATTGCAAAATTCACAGAGTAAGTTCCACTGATGATGACATTGGACTTATTGAATACTTTACACCAGGGCACTTGAAAAGTTGTTCACAGTTGTGAATGGGCAACAAAAGGGCACTCTGGGAAAAATCAAGGGTCTTTTTAGACAGCCAGAGGCTGCTGAGAGATTGGAAAAATGCAAGCAAGAGCTTGGTAGGATGGTTGAATTGTTCAAGGTTTGTTATACACATCTATTTCAAGACATATGAAAATGATTAACTTTCATCGCAGGCTCAAGTCACAGGTTCAACCTTGTCTCAAATGGGGCAGATGAAAAAGGATGCAAAGGAACAACATGAACAGCTTGTTACCCTCTTGGAGACAGATTCTGACCTGACCGGTTCTGATCGCTCCTCAGGAGTAGACATTATGATGATCAAGATTTTTAGCTCACGGTTGTTAGGTGACAGGAACTTTGGCAAAATTGGGAAATAATAGGTGAGCCAGACCTGAGAACACTGTCAGTGTGGCTATATTCTGGAACAGTTCAGGATCCTTTGATCTACTTCCACCCTCCCCGCAAATTTTCCATGGCCGTGAAGCAGAGCTGCAGGATGTAGTGAATATCCTCATACAGGATTCTGCCCACATTGCTATCCTTAGTGCAGGGGGCATGGGAAAGACAATCCTTGCCACAGCAGCCCTCCATAATCCACAAGTGGAAGCCAAATATTCACATCGATACTTTGTTCCATGCCACTCAAGCCTGACTTGCACTGAGCTGGCAGCTACAATTGCTGACTATATTGGGTTGGAGAAGGGCTCAAACATGGCAAATAAGATTGCACATCATTTTGCCCATGCCCCTCCCTCCCTTCTTATCCTTGACAATCTGGAGACCCCTTGGGAAAGCCTCTCATCTCGCTCTGAGGTTGAAGAATTTCTATCTCTGCTGACTGATGTCTCACACTTGGGTCTCATGGTGAGTGATGTTTGTGAATCTATACAGCAATATCCTGAACTTCCTATAGATCACCCTTAGAGGTGCTGAGCGACCAAGCAAAGTCAAGTGGACCAAGCCTTTCCTGGCCCCCCTCAAGCCACTTTCCAATGTGGCTGCTCAACAGACCTTTTATGCGGTTGCTGATGATGGCCATGATGATGCCAGTGTCATAAAACTCCTTGAACTGACAGGGAATCTTCCACTGGCAGTCAGCCTTATTGCAAGTGTTGCTGATTCTGAAGGATGTGCCCAGGCACTTTCTCGTTGGAAATTGGAAAGTACTCGGATGCTTTCAGATGGATATGACCAGAGATCGAGCCTGGACATATCTATCATGTTGTCATACACCAGCTCTCGGATGACCCCTGGTGCTCAGGATTTACTCAGTATTCTGTCCCTGCTACCAGATGGGCTTGCAGATCCCGATTTGGTGCAGGCCAAATTACCAATCCCTGACATTCTTGCTTGCAAGGCCACTCTGATCCAAACGGCCCTTGCCTTTGTTGGCCAGGATCAACATCTCAAAGTTCTGGTTCCAATTCGAGAACATATACTCCATATTCATCCTCCCAAAGATGCTTTGAAGCTAAAACTACGCAAACACTTCCATCAAGTTCTGGATCTTTGGAACCAATTCAAGGATTTCAATGTGGCAGATATACTCCCCCAAATTTCACGAAATTTGGGCAATTGCAACAGTGTTCTACATGATGGGCTTGGACCAGAGGTGGCTGATATTGTCCAGAATTTTAGAAGCATCCTGTTTCTTAATCATTTCTACAATCGGGTTCATAACACATATTCACCCCTTTTACTGCAGCTTTCTGGGTACATGCTGCATTGGATTGTCAATCCGATTTTTGGCAAATATCTGATTGAGCTACTAGAAAGCTCAAACTTTTTACCTGACATGGATTTCGATAGCCACATCACCCTAGGCACTCAGCATTTCAAATTAAAAGATCCTCTGGAACAGGGTAAGACATAATCATTCCACTTATGTACATCTAACTAATTACTCAATAGCCAAATGGTACCGTGCTCTGGGATTTTACTTCCATGTTGCAAAAGGGGATCTTGCGGAAGCCCTCAAATATTTTCAAAGAGCATATTCTCTGGCGGAAAGCATTGGATACCCCACCACTGTTGGCGGTCTTGTTTTGACCAGTATATCCGACACACTGATTGTTACTGGAAAGCCTTTGAGTGCACTCACATATGCCAAGGAGGCGTATCGATATGCTGAGCACATGGGGAACATCTACGGACAAGCATCATCTCTCTACTTTCAAGCCAGATGTCATGAAATATTGGCAAACTATCAGCAGGGACAATTTCTTCTCAGAAAATCCAGAGACTTGTTGGCTGCTTGTGGTCAACAAGAGAGTCAACTAGGGCTTTACATCCGCAATGCTCAGGCTGAATTCTACCTCCTGAAATCGGAGTATCAGAAATCTCGGAAGCTTCAAGTCGCCATTGCATCCAGCTGCCCCCCAACTTCATTTGATGCCATCCTAGCAAACTTGAACATTGCCTTTGTTGATCTTGCGACTGGTGCTGAATCGAAAGACATTCGCCAAAATATAGACATGACTCGGTCTCATTTGAAGGCATTGTATGGGTATACCGGGAGATACACATGTCTCATTGCTGATCTGATAGCTGCTGAACTCTGTCTTCGAGATGGGGCTCTTGATGCTGCAAATGGGATATTCAAAAAATGTTTTGCATTATCTCAGGGCATCTCAACAGAACTGCCACTCTTGTCCCTTCAGAGGCTTGGAGATCTTTCAAGTGGAATGAATGATATCTCTGCTACACTCCAATGGGCAGGAGTATTTCTTGGCTTGGCATCAAAGTGCAAGGACAAGCGCCAGACAATGCAAGCATTCCGATGCCTCGGCCAGATTTCTGCAGCTGAAGGGGACAACGAAACTGCTCTCAACCTATTCATCGTTGCTCTTGATGGATTCACCTTCATGGATGTCCATCACTGGAGGGCAGATTGCATGGTTCAAATTGCTGATATACTGAATAGTTGTGGAGAGGTCATGAAGGCAGTTGAATTGTGGAAGGCAGCAAGGCCTCTGTTTGAGCGATCTTCACAGATGAAGGACATGATCGGGATTGATGCCAAGCTAGGAGAGGTTGACTCTGCCTTTTTGGAAGAGTATGGACAACAACTTCAGCGACTTTCAGAATTGCATGTGACTGGCAGTGCACCAGAGCTGACATACATTGAGGAAGAGGACAATTTGCCTCAGGGAACCAATTTTGAAGACGAGGGGAAGCAGGGAGTCTTCGATTGAGTTGCAATCCGGGTCTCAGATAGTCAGGGTTTGTCAGTTTGGTCGTTCTTCTCTCTGGCTTTCCTTAGCTCCAGATATTCTTTAGACAAATATATACCCACCTGTTCTCTGTGTGCACATCATGCAATGTTCAGGTCATAGCATTTTGCCCAGTATGTAGTTGGTTTATTTATTCATGTACTGTGCTACCACTGTGCTTGATATCAGTTCTTTTTAACACACCGCTCTACAGTTGATGGTGGTGACGAGTGAATTCACCTCGGGAATTGGGGTATTGATAGTTTTAAGTTTTTGATACCGTAATGTGGCAGGAACTAAGTCGCAGAATGAAAGTATGGCTTGGGTCCGGTATGCTCCTGCCGAATTTATGAATTGCAGTACAGTTACATGCAGTCCTTTAAATGGTTGTCAGCAGAGTAGATATAATACCTGGAAGGCTCGGTAGTGGCCTGATTCAGTGTCTCCTCCTAATAAGGCGGAGGGTGGTGAATGCAAGGAGAATGTCACCCCTTCGATTCGGGTCTGAGAAATTCAAGTCGGGGCTGACCTACAGTTGAACATGTTGAGATGACTAAGACTCGGGAGTAGCACTCATTCTCTCACTTAGGCTGTTGAGCCACAGCAAATCCGTATGGCGCGGGTGAATTGATTGCTACAGTAGGAGCTTTTATTCAAGGTAGAAAGAATGGACTCATTTACCATTCGGGATTGCTTATTTCTCTTCATGAGCCTGTGCTCGCAGGGGCAGTTAGACCAGACAAGAGGAGGCATAGGTCTCCTCCATATACTCAAGTTCCGTCGAGTGTGGATGTCTGAATGTTGACTTGATGCTTTCAATTGTGTGTTTTAACCACACAGAACCGCAGCCCGGCGGAGCACTAGCTTTTTCTCACCTCCAATTCAAGAATTTCGATGTAGGGGATGTACTCCTTCAAATGTCACAAAATTTGGGCAATTTCAACACTGTCCTCCACGATGGGCTTGAACCAGATGGGCCTGATATTGTCCAGAATTTTAGGAGCATCTTGTGCCTCAATGACTTCTATTCGTGGGTTCATAACACACATTCACCCCTTTTACTTCAGCTTTCTGGGTACATGCAGCATTGGAAGAGCAATCCAATTTTTGGGGAATATCTGATTGAGCTACTAGAAAGTTCAGACTTTTTGCCTGACATGGATTTTGATAGCCACATCACCCTAGGCACTCAGTATTTCAAATTAAAAGAGCCACTGGAACAAGGTAAGACACAATCACTGCCCTTGTGTTCACCGAGCTGATTTTTCACCAGCCAGATGGTCCCGAGCTCTGGGATTGTACTTCCGGGGAGCCAAGTTCGATTTTGTGGAAGCCCTCTAGTGTTATCAAAGAGCCTATTCTCTAGCAAAAAGTATTGGATACCCAACCCCTGTTGGCCACCAAGCTTTGCACAACATATGCCAGATCCTGCTTGCTACTGGAAGGCCTTTGAGTGCACTCACACATGCCAAAGAAGCATATCAATATGCAGAGCACATTGGTGACATTTATGAGCAAGCACACACTCTCTACTTTCAAGCCAGATGTCATACAATATTGGCAAACTATCAGCATGCTCATAGTTTTCTACAAACATCCAGAGACATGTTGACTGCTTGTGGTCTACAACAAAGTACCTTGGGTCTTATGCTCCTAAATCATCAGGCTGAGATCCACCTTGTCAAATCTGAATATTTACAATCATGTAACCTGAAAGCTGAAAATGCATCTAACTGCCACCCTGCTTCATATCATGCCATCCTGGCAAACATTAACATTGCTTTTATTGATCTTGCTACTGGTGTTGACTCGAATATTGTGTATCAAAATCTGGACAATTGCAAATTTAATTTGAAGGCGCTGTATGGGTTCAGTGCCAAAGCCATCTCTCTTATAGCTGATCTTGTAGCTGCTGAACTTTGTCTTCGAGATGGAGCTCTTGGGACCGCAAATGCAATGTTTGAGAAATGTTTTGCATTGTCTCAGAATATCGCAATAGAACTGCAACTCTTTTGCCTTGAAAGGCTTGGAGATCTTTCCATGAAAATGAATGATATCCAAACTACAACTGCGGTGGATCGGGATATTCCTTGGCCTGGCTCTGGCATGCAAGGACAAGTGTCAGACAATGCAAGCATTCCGATGCCTTGGCCAGATTTTTTCCGCCAAAAGTGATGATGAAACTGCACTCAGCCTATTCAATGTTGCTCTTGATGGCTTTACATTCATGGATGTCCATCACTGGAGGGCAGATTGCATGGTTCAAATTGCTGGCATAATGAATAATTGTGGAGAGGTCATGAAGGCAGCAAGGCCTCTGTTTGAAAGATCCTCCCAGATGAAGGATATAACCAAAATTGATGCGAAGCTGGCAGAGGTTGACTCTGCTGTTTTGGTCGAGTATGAGGAACAACTCCAAAGACTTTCAGAATTGCATGTAACTGGTAGTGCACCGGAGGAAAAATATATTGTGGAGGATGAGAAAGAGGAGGAGGAGGATAAATTGGCTGAAGAAAACGATTTCGGGGACAAGGGGAGGCAAGGAGTCTCACTTTTGAGTCACAGTCTGGATCTCTAATACTTAGTCAGGGTTTGTATTTCAGTTTTGTTGCTCTTTCTCTTCAATTTTCCAGGTTCCAGCTATTTCCGGAGAAATAAACACCTGTTCTTGATACTTATGTGTATCATGGCATGTCCAGGACATACCATTTTGCCCAGTATGTGGTCCGTTTATTTATTCATGTATTGTGTTTCCACTGCGCGTGATATCAGATTTATTAGCACAAAATTCACAGTTGACCATGCTGAGGAATGGAGTTAGCATAGAGAGTCACTGTTGTGTGCAGGAGATACCTTTGGATGGCTTAATTAATACAGAACTGAAGCAGAGGAGATTTTCTTGAGGTAAAAGGGAGGGAAATAGCTCATATACAAGAAACTTAAAGAGGAGGCTTGATCCAAATTTCGACTACCATACCTGCTAACAAAAGACAATCTACGAAATTGTCTGGAATATAGCTGGTACAGTGTAGCCCCACTTCTTGAGTCACCCCCGATCCTGGTGTCACTTTTGAACATATTTTTTTAAGTCACTACATTAACTCGTCAGCTTGAACTCATGGTCAATAAATCATGATCCATGTATACTATTCTTCACACATACTGGCGGTGACCAGGGAGGTCTCGTCGCTGCAGAATAATATTTCTAAAAGGTGTGTTTACTTTTGTTTTTGGCCCCCGGTCCTTGTGTCACCGTAATTCTACTCGTTCTTGGCCACTTCCTCACGAAATATTGCTGAAAATAGATAGAATTGTAGCCATTGATTATCTGCATCAGGTTCCCTAAGAATTCCACGCGAAATCTGCACAAATGGGAACTTATTGCCGACATCAATTTGAGTGACGCAAGGAGTGGGGCTACACTGTAGAGCCCAGAGTCTTATTCTATTCTTTCCAATTCAGGTTGCACATTAATACTATCACTCATTTTGTTTTCTGGTGGGAAGTGGAAACGACACCGCACCGCTATTGAGCCTCATCCCGACACGATGCCGCGCACCACTACTGTATATGGCAACCTGGTACATGCGACGGGAAGTATATTTAGGAAAGAGAATAGATCAGGCCTGCTCACACATTGAATCAGGAAATATTTCTTAATGCCAGATCCTGCCAATTCATACTCGAAGAGGCACCATGAGACACATGATTGTGTTCAGTTTCCGAACTGTAAATGACATATTTCTCCTCCTGTAAAATATCAACACATGTTCTTGGGGTTTTTTTAATCAGGAAAATGGCTTAGCCAGGAATCGCGCGGGTACATACAAGTTGCGCCTAGATGTAGTGGGAAGAGGGACCCCGATAAATTTGAGTCATATTGTGCTGCAGTTGAATGTACAACATATAATTTAATCATGGATAGAATCCCACCCAGTTGCAAGGTGATCTTGCATCTCCGCTCGATTGTTAGAGTTCGATGAACTCACTGTTTCGGGGAGAAGGAGAACCGTTCAAATTAGGTCTGAGCCACTCAAATTTCGAAAGTACAGCTGTTTTTTTTTTTGGAAGCCCGAAAAAGCTGGAATTTATTTTACCGCGAGAGAAATTGTCTATTTTGGAGTATGGGACTTTGAAAATACACAGGCTTTGCTTTGAGTCGTTTATTCCACTAAATCACGGCTTTGGACCTATAATTGCTATATTACGGCTCCAGCCTTTCGTGATGCCCCGTGCATTAATCCCACAAATTGCTATGCATTCATTCGAGTAGAGGTGCACTGGGGGATGCAAGTTCAAGAAGGCTTGGTGATGGGGTCCAATGTCCCATATTAATTTTTTGGATTCCATGAGAAAAGGCAGGTCTGAGCCATTCAAAATTACTTTACCTGGGGGCCAACTGGGGGCTAATTTTTGTAGGCCCATCATAAATAAATAAGAAAGGCTCTATCCCGCGTCTTCACAGCTGACGCCGAGTGCTGAGGGTTAGACAGAATATGGCAACTTTAAAATCGGATCTTACTGCTAATAACCAGATGCGTAGGAGAATAAGTAAAATTTAAATCCGTGGATGGGGTTAGTGGGTGGCTGGCATGAGAACAATCACAATAATGCTCAGTGGCAGAGTGGTCCTGCAGCTCCTCTTAATAGATCGCATCAGCAGCATTGCAAAGAGAATGATACCCATTCGAGTCAGGCCCGAGTCATTATTCGGGTGGAAATATCCCCTTCTTTGCCTCCCCTCCCAGTTGGATAAACTTGAGGCAAAGTGCGGTTGAGGTGTGGTTTAAATATTTCGAGCTCCTCCCTTGGAAAATATACCCGTTTAGGCATCCTCCCATGTATCCGGGAGATCATGGTTACATGCATTTTTTGAGAGCACGTATGCAGACTGAGGATAAGCCCACGCAGGTTCGGCAGCGGGATGGTCTCGCGTCTCCTCCCAATATGCACGTGGTTCGAAAGTGCGAGGAGAATCTTGCTTGTTCGAGTCTGAGCCACGCGGTAAAAGATTTGGCTTTAAATTCTATTTACTTTTTCCTTTGCTGGTGCATGTATACGCATTACCAAGCATTTTCATGATCCTAATAATTGATGGTAACGGAATGATCCTGGACCCACTCGCGATGGCTCATGAATGATGGCTGGGGCAAGTTGGGGAGAAATTAAATTAGAATACCACCCGCAGTTTATAAACGATGCTGCCGCAATCTGCTTTTCAACTTCTATTCGTCGGCAAGGATATATTGATTTAATCTTACGCAGCTGCCCTTCAACGGATCCGGAACGAGAACCAACAGGCTGCGAAAAGGCCACGCGTTGTTGTGCCTTGTTATGCCCATGTGCCGACGTGTCAGTCTCTTCCCACAACCATCTGGTCTTGGTCCATCAACGCGCCCGCCGCTGCTCGTCACTCGATCCTTGCGTCCCACCGTGCGCGGGTTCCCCTCAATTGCCCGCCGAATGCCTGAAGCCTACTCTGGAGAACCCTCAGCCTCGTCAGGTACGCCTCACAGCGCATCTCAGCGCATCCATTCGCCCTCTTCTTACCCATTGACTCCATGCATACTCGCCTGAATTCGCCGGAAGCCCGCCCGACGCCGAGATTACGCTGCAGCGCAAACTCACCAGTGAAGACCCCGAAGCTCGCCTGCAGGCGATGAACCCTGCGTCTACGTCTACTACGGCTACGTCTACCGGCATAGACGATACCAACCACCGCTCCCCGACGCTCCCCCCGCCCGCTCACGCACCTGCACCCGCTGCCGCCGCACGCTTCGCTGTCCGCGGCGCCAGCGCGCCGCCCGACTCCCTCGCTCCGTAACTAATGCAGCAGCACTTCTGTGCATATCCTCGCAAGGCAAACTCGCAATCTCCAGGGGCTCACCCTCGTCGTGCGCACCACGCCCTCTCTGCGCTGCACATGCGCCTCAAGACCCAAAGTACGTGCGCACAACACGACGCGCCGCTCACGACGCTCCTTGTGCACTGCTCGCAGCGTCATCTTGTCTTCTACCTTCGCCGCCGCCACCGACACGCTCCATTCTCAATATCCACGCCCTCCAAATCTACTCCAAACCGACGTAGCCGCACTCCGTACTGCCGCCACCGCCTTGGGCTGCGCTCGACTCCGCGCTCGCTCCTCCTATATGACCGCACAGGACAACCCGCCGAACTTGCCGCACGCGCTCGCATGGGAGGAGAAATGCGAGTTTGGGTGTGGCGCGGGGGACGATTCAGAGAAGGCGGCGCCGAAAATACGGAGGGAGGTAGGCGGGATTCACTGGGTGCGCCTGGTCAGGCGACTATTGTGGGCACGGGTTCCCTGCTGCAATAAAATGCTACGTGGGACCCCAGCGCGCCGCGTTCGACGCTCAACGTGTGCAGTGGGATGCAGAGCGCACCCCGCGTCCGGCGGAGAAGACCTCGCGGGTTGTTGAGCACTCAAAGTGGGAAGCAGATGACGAAATTATGCGCGCTGAGATGGTGCGGGGCGAAGAGGAGCAGCAGGCGCTGCACGCGGGGTTTTTGTCTTGTGCGGCCGGTTTTTGAGGGGAGGTGACCTCTACGGGTAGTGCGTCTACGTGCCCGGTGAGTTTGATCTCAACTAGTGCCAGTGCGGCGTCCCACTGATACCACGTTTACGACGACATGTACATTCACCGGCTCACAAGGATTTGCTAGCACGAGTGGTATGCCTGCGACACACGTTGAGCGGAAATAACATCCTCCGACGCGTGCACGCGCTACCCGGAGAGGGGGGGTGTCGATTTGTGTTTAAACGCGTGCGTCTCTCTACATATTTTACGGCGCATTTTTTTTTTCTTCCGTTACTGATTGTGCGCTTGTTTGCCTTGGCTGGGCTGCGCGCGCGCGCAGAGGTTTATTCGTAGGATATTGCGCGATACGTCGTTGCGGACTGCGTAGGGGCAAGGGAAGCGCGTTCTCTCGTGTCGAGACGAGACAAACATGTCTGACTGCAGTGAAATAAAAGGAGCTGAACTTAAGTGAGTGGCCGAAATTACCGACACAGGAACTTAAGGTAATTCATATTTCACCTAAGTAGCTGCACCACTTAAGTTTTTCCCCACACCCTACTGCACTCCACAATCTCTGCTATCTCGACGCCTCGCACCCCCCTACTCAAGTTCCGCATCCCAACTTAAGTTCCCATTTAGCACTTGAGTTCACCACCAGAACCTAAGTTCCGGCCAAAAGCAATATAAATTCTTTTAACTCGAGTTCTCCGTGCCTACGAATATGCTGCGGGTCCTCAGCGTTGACGGGATTTCGCCACCGAAGCAGAGGTGATCTAGGATCCTTCAAAAATCCTTGTAGTACGTTGATAGAAGTCCTGGTAAAGAATAACAAGAGGTGCATTCCTATTTCATCAAACTATACGACGGAACTGAGAACAGTTCACAGGACTTGAGTTTTACGACCACTTGAGTCGGCTTGAGTTCTACGGGAGAACTTAAGAGTCTCCCAGGACTTGAGTTGATCACCCATAACTTGACTTCTGTGCAGGAGCTTAAGTAATGAGTGGAGGGCTAACCCATATGTAGGAGTGAATTGAAATATCTGAAACTTGAGTTCGGGCAATGACTTCAGTTCTACTTATTGCTCAAGTTACGAGTGCAACTCAATGACTTCAGTTCTACTTATTGCTCAAGTTGCGAGTGCAACTCAAGTTCATGTTCAACTTGAGTTGCTGAAGAATAGAGTGCACCGAGCAGCAATGCAGGCAAGAATGGCAGGGGGGTAGTAGAACTTAAGACATAGATAACTTAAGGTAATACACGATTCACTCAAGTTGCTGTGTCGGTGATTTCACCCTATAACTTAAGATGAGCTAATAAATTATCTGGACTGCATCGTCCCGCGCGCATTTATTCTTCTGCTGACAAATTGTACTCATGCGCAGTCGTCCCCCTCCTCCACCCAGGCGGCCCTCTTCGCGGAGATCAAGCATTTGACCCGGAGCGCGTTGAATGGGTGCTTGTTTTTATTCCTTTTATTTGCTCTTTCGCTTTTATTCGTGTGTTTATCGATTTGCTTGCTTGTTTGCTAGCCTACGCGGTTCCTACTATATCTTCATCTTGTATTCTTATGCTCCTCATCCTCTGCGCTACCCGGTGTCGTGCCTTTTCACCCCGTCATGGTGACCAGCGGTTCCGCGTTCATTCCCACTGACGGCGTGCCGCGTGTACTTCGTCTGCCACCTCCATGTCCATTTCTGCTGATCCGGGAACGCTACCCAACTGCTCAACGTCCACGCTCCTCGCCCAACCTACCCAACGCGTGCACGCCGTATGGGGCCGGATGGAGATCTTGTTCACTGCGGTGGGACCTCCGTGTCGGTATCGTGCCCGTTCCACAGCGCGCCATGGTGATGAGCGCGTTCCGCGTCTGCTGCGCGTTGTGCCGGACCCATCGACTCTGCGCGCGTCGAATTTTCCAAGTTACACATATTTTACTTCATTCCAACTGATGCACCACGCCTTTTATGCATCTATGCAGGTATTCCCTCGTCATAAAGGGGCAGGCGTTCTTGAGGGGATCATGCAGTCAACGCAGAAGGCGTTGTTGGACGGGTGCGTCTTCTTTCTTTCCATCTCTTATTGGGTCCTTGTTTTATTCGTGTTTATATTGCGTTTTTGCGTACACGCGCGCGTTCCTTCTTACATCCTTGTCCCATATTCTTGCGCTACATTTCTGGTTTTTACTCCTTTGCGCGGTTGATTACCTCCCTTTCGTTTGCAGTTCAATTTTTGAATCGCTCGTTCACCGTCCAATTCCGTACCTTCAATACCCAACCCGTCGTCGAATTTGCTGATTATTGTGTGAGCCGCTTCCTTTATTTATTTCCCATACCGACCGATACTAACGCGCGTTAACGGATACACCGTTTGCATGTTCGCGTACGTAACAGCTCGACGCTGGTGAGTGGAGTGCTCTTTCTTCTTTCTTTGTGATTTTCTTTTTTTGGGATTGATTTTTGCGGAGACGCCTGATAATGTTGATGTCATCTCCGAATCCGGCGCAGCTCTTTTTCTAACGTCCCCGAGCGATGGCGGATTATTGTACCCCCTCTCCTTCGTTTTCACTCTCATGTGTGCCTATTTTCTTTTTATTTGGCCCCGACCCCCCTCTCTTCTCCCTCTGTGCATATAGAGGGTCTTTCCATGGTTTTACAACGTCTCTGAGTGAAATAAACTCGGCCGACAAGTAGACTGCACCCTGAATCCAATTTGGTATGAACTGATACCATTTTTCTTGATCCATGCACACTTCCTCTCCAATCCGCGCTTCTCAACCCGAGATGCATTTCTTCGGCTTCTCTGCTCTCCTTCATCCTCACTACCCTCGCGCTTGGTGTTCAGGGCGCGGCAGTCGACGCCAATAACCCGAACCTCACGTTTGGGAGCGCGCTCTGTGCCCCTGCCACGGGCTGACCTGTGGGGGCCGTGGCGCGTTTGAATTCGACGGAGTCCACGGAGGTGAGTCGCTCAGTGAGTTCAGCTTGAGACTGCTATTAGCCAACTTATAGGCTCGTCCCCATCCGGTATCTGAATAAACATGTACACATTGATCGCTCGAGACCCCGCATCATCAGATACCGGCTGGGCCCCCATGGAGCTGTTTTTGGTGATGGATTTTCCCCCCGCCATTTGAAGCGTTCGACTTAGTAGAATTTTGGTAAAAGTTGAAAATTTTGGGTAAAGAGGAAACATGGACCATTTTGAATTCTCTATCGAACGAGCCGGACATGTTTTTTGACTAATAAAAAAGTATGTTGGGCTCATTCAACGTAGAATTTAAAACTGTTGCTGTTACAACCGGGGTCCAATTTTTCAAATTTCCGTGAAATTTCTCTAAGTCGAACGCTTCAAATGCGGGGGAAATTTCCTTCCGCCAAAAGCGCGACATGGGGGCCCAGTCCGCTCGCGATTGATCGTTGCCATTGTTCTTGTTTTGTCTGATGTTGGCTGTGTTTGCATATCTCCCCGATTCAGCCTTAATTCCGAGTCTGTGAAATCGCGAGCGTCGACTGGTTCACGAGTCTAGCCAACTTATGGTCATACCTAGTCGTCAAAGGAACCTCGATGTATGACCGATGAGGGGATCGTAGGCATGGGCCCGTTGTGCATGTATTTTCGGCATTTGGGAATTATGATCAATGGCTGTTGAATCCAATATTTTTCAAGTCCCTAACCACCAGAGATGGACTGCTTTGAGGCTCAGACTTGTTCCCTGCAGTTCGTTTAACCGTCACACTGCTCCAGTTCATCAGCAATGCGCTGTGAAATCTATCGCATTCCGTTTTGCTTACATCAATGTTGTCCTCCTGACCCTCTATTTTCTGGAGCTCCGCACAGAGCACCATGAGCTCTTTGCCCAAAATAATATCCGCTGATAGCGCGCACAATTTTCAAAGATTTGTTGCAAAATATTCTTAAATGTTCTCCAAGCGGCACGGGTTCCTCAAACGGACGTAAATGGTTGTTGAGATCTTGAGAGTTTAATATATGAACCAACACCGCCACCTGCTGCCAATCGGTGCGTACCCGAAAATGCAGTCGTCGTGCCTGTCGAGATTGTCCATTAGGTTCGGCGAGTAACTACGGATGCGTCTGGGGGATAAATTTGGGAAAGTACGATCGCTGCGACTCGCAGGTAGAGATGTCGAGATATAAGGCGCGGCACGCAATTCAGGGAGAGGGATAAAAGCGCTAACAAAAGTCACGAAACGGTAAAGACGTACGTGACATCACATGCTCTGCCCAACAAACTAACAAACGACCCGAATGAAAGGCGAATCAAGACCCGAATCGAGACAAAGAGTCAATGCAAGATAGAGGAAGAAAAGAAAAACGCACCCAGCCAGCTGCTTGATCTGCGTAAAGAGGCCTGCATGTGTCGAGGAGGCTCAAGCGCGTGTCCAGCGCTGTGCAGCGTCGGGTGCCGCAGAAGAGGAGGTGCTGGAGATGTACCTTTGCCTAAGGGAACGCGCGGGGAGGGTGCCTTATAGAGGGATACGGGCGGCGGGTACCGGCCCGCGCGATTCCGTGGTGCCTGTACTCGTGCTGTAGAGATATAGACGTGGACGCGGAGTCGTCGCCTGCAGCGGCAGCGGCCAGTACCATGTGACGCGCGCAGGGAGAGTTTGTGCAGGTGCACGGGCTCCTGGGCGTCCGCGACATCCCCTTCGATTCGATGGGGAGCTCGCACCCTCGGAGGCGTGTGGGTGGTGTACGCGCGGCATCCTTGTGCGTGGGAAGTCTGGCATTGAGTACGAGCAAGTGGGTGCATGGCTATTAGCGAATTCATAGTCAGTAACTGCGCGAAGATATCAATGAGGATGATACAAGTATGAAGGTGGTATAATTCGGGACGACTCTACTGGCACGTAATACGAAGATTGAATGAGAGATAAAAACGACAAATTGATCCAAGACGCGAAGGAGAAAATAGGAAGGACAGCGCGCGGATATAGAACAAGGATGTACGAAAGAAACACAGAAATGACGGAAGAAAGAATAAGCCAACGTACCCACCCATCCAACGCACTCTGCGTAAGCTGCTTAATTTCGGCGAATAGATCCGTCTGCGTCGAGGAGGGGGAGGAGATCTGCATATGCGTGTGTTAGTTAAAATAAAATACGAGCGGCTAGTTCAAAAAAACTTGAAGCGCACGGCCTGCGGTTGTCGTGGGTCAGTTGGAATTTTTTCAAAGAAATACGCCCAGCAACTTCAAGTCTACTTGTAAATTCGACGCGCACGCAGCGAGTGGATCTGACGCGACGCGAATCGAACAAACGGGGACCGCGCTCACCACGAGACCGACGCACAGCGGAATAAACTCTGCCAACGACATGGCACAGCACAACTCAATGCAGTCAGAAACGAAAATCTGTCCCCACTTCAACATGCAAGGCGTGCGGACTGAAAAATAAGTAGAAACACACACCAAATGAAGCCGAACCGCCGCTCCTCCCTCCTTCCCTCCTCTCGTTCCCTCATTGAGAACAGCCCCTCGCCGCGATGTCCAACAGGCCGAAGGGGTAAGCGTGCGCAAGCTGGGGAAGGATAGGTCGGCCTCGACGTTCTCGCGCGTGACGGGTGATGTCTTGGGCGTAGACGCCGTCGCGGTGGACGTAGATGTCGTCACCGACCCACGGTGGAGCAAAGAAGATAGGGTCAGGGAAGCGACTTTTTGCTGAAGCAGGGAGGCGTGCTCCATGCCTTCAGTCGCCTGCGTGATCTGCGCACGCGCTCCTCCAGCCGTCCTTCCCGACCTGCATCTCACTGCGAAGCTTCGTTACGCGTCTCTGCCCTCTCTAAATCGCGCGGCTCGGCTCGCTTCCTCCAGCATCGCCCGAATTCGCATTCTCCGCATTCCCGCTCGTGGGCCCAAGGCAGTTCGGCGTATGGGTTCCGCGCGGTTGATAGAGCGGTTTTGGATTAGGGGAGCGTAGATTTCGGGTAAGGTGCTGGGTGCGCGGACGATCCAGCCGTGCGCAGGGTGGAAGAGTCGGTTTGCAATAGGTAGATTCGGAGTTGAAGACGAACTAGACGAGGCGGTAGACTCGAGGAGGGGCGTGGTCGACACGGCGCCCTGCATATGCGCAATGTCGGGCATCTTGAGACGCGAGGGAAGGGAGGAGAAGGTCTATGCGCCGACCACCCGACAAGGCGCAGGAAACGGCGCGGATGGTTAAGGGGACGCGCGTGGTGGGCTGGTACATCCGGGGCGACGAGGAGGAGAGCGAGACGGGCGGCGCGTGAGCAGACGGGGAAGTGTCGGACCGGCGTGCGATGCCATACTACTGGTAGTCGCAGCAGTACTAGTGGCTGAAGTGTACTTGGGCGTAGGTGTAGACGGAGTCGTAGTGGAGTCAGCGTAGCCGCATGCCCTGACATGCTCGCCTATAGCGGCCGCGGCGAGTTTGTGCGGGAATCCGTGTCTTCGGGTCGGCGGCGCCATCTGCCTCGTTGGGGATCTTGCGCTTGAGCGAGGTGCTGCTCGTGTCGGTCGGGCGGGGGGTGAGAGGAGGGACATTCCAGTGCGTGGGAAAGCGAGGGTGAGTATGTGAGCATTGGATTAGGTTGGAGTCGCAGAGGAGGGCGGTTGGACGGACTGGGACGAGGTGTGTATAAGTACCACCCGAGAACACGGGCTGCTGAAGGATAGACCAGGGCGTTGGGCGGGCAATGCTTGAGGAGCACAGGAAGTACCGCTCGCGGCGAATCCAGAGCCCAGGCGGCGGCGGGGCGCGGCTGGTGGAAGAGATGAAGAGCGATGCGTTGGAACTTGGCACGTGAAGGGTCAAACATGCTACAACAGCGCGTCCCTTTTTTCTTCAGCATACTAATTTTCGTTCCGTGGCACGGGCGGATGTGCTACAAATGCTTGCAATATATTTAGGGAGGTGAAGACACGATTTGACCTGGCAGTAGCATGGCTCACAACCGAATCGGAATTAACAGGTGAGATTCAAATATTCACGAGCTACTTAGAAGGTGCAGGCCCTAGGCTAATTTCCGCGCTGCTCCTGGGTTTCCTGAGTCCTATTGTAGCTATTTATACTGAGGTACTATAAGTAAAATGTACCGGAGCAAGGCATTCTGCACTGAAAGTTACTGAGGTGAGAGGGCTAAAACCAAGTTCTCATCCCTGACCGAATATTAAATGACGCCTTTAATCGAAGGGCGACTAGCAGCAGTCCTAACTTCCACAAACTGTATATCCTGAGGCTTTCTCCAAAGAACGAACGGCAGCATTTAAATTCCACAAGCCGTGTATTATCCAGCGGTCAGAGTTTATGCTAGGAATGATTCATGATAATGAAGGGTAGAAAGGAAAAATAAATCAAAACGAATCTAGAGCGGCGAGGAGCAGTAAGTTCGTTCCAAGCCCACTCTGACGACGCCGGGGTATAGCAAAGAAAACCAAGGCGTCAGAAGGGGCTTTTTTTTTTTTGATGCTGCCTATAAATATTTATTTTTCATGTAGATACAAAACCGCTGACATGGAACGACCACCCATCGACTCGTCCAGCTGCAACTAATGGTCTGGTGTTGTGCCCAGTGGGTCATCAGTTGATTTATCGATTCGAAGCAACTCAATTATATTTGTACAAACAAACCGTCATAGCATGTACCCCTGCTAGGCGATGGAAGTCGAGATTTCTCATAGACCTTCGAGTACAGAAAAATGGCCACTATATTCCCCTCTTAATGTCAATTAGGGTCATGGTCGCGCCCGTGCGCCACGTGTGCCTTCACCCCACCAGCCCCGCCAGCGCGCACGATCTCGGCTAAAGCGTGGCAAAACGCGCACCATCGTGCGCTGCATGTGCCTCCCCACCCTAACACCACCCCGCTCTACACGCCCCCACCCCGGCGCGAAGATGTAGGCACAATGGGGCTGCGCAATGAGCAGGTGGTGCTGATAACGGTGCTGACTCGTCCCACTAATGCAAGAGAGGAAGCCCAGGCTGACGAGCGTGATGATGCGACAGTCGTGGGACGGGGACACGAGCAGCGGCGTGGTAGACACCAGGATCGTGGGCGTGGAGATCGAGAATGACAAGGCGGCGATGTACTCGGGAAGAAGAAAATGGGCGGAATAACTACACATTTACCCGGACGGATCCCTGTGGCTCCAATCCAACATAAACAAAATTACCGAGAAGTTCAATGGGGAATCATCTTCGAGTTGTTTTCAAAGTTCGAACAAAGGCCGGAGCTCCCGTAATGAAGGGGGAAAGCACTGAGCCCTACAAAGACTCTTTCAAGAACTCTGTTATTCCGGTTGAAGATAAGAAAGGAACCGCGGCCATTGAATCGGCGAGAGAGATGAAGGGTAAATTTACAATGTGCTTGACGTGGAGGAGAATGGGACAATGCAGAGTGCTCAGACCGCCTACAATTAATATTCAACGGACACAGGAAAGTCGATGCCCACCGAATAGCCTGAATGGTGGAAGGGCAAATATGCGTGATCCTGGGCAGTAATAAACTGATAGAATTTCCGATCGGCTTTGAGGGATTATTCAGGAGCATGTGTGTGGCCTGGTGTACCACGCGACAGAGGAGATGGCTAAGCAAGGATTGCGGGGGATTCAGATGACCTCAAATCTACGGTAAACCTGGTGTGGGAGTAAGTAAATGGACGGGGGAACAGGACACCCATGCAGCCTTTTGTCAAGACGAAACCTCCCCTAGGAACAGGCGTAGCGTATTGGTCAGTAAGCTCCTGAAAATAACAATAAATGTGTGCGGGGGCGGGGAATTAAATTCTGCCTGCACAGCAGGAAACACGGGATTAATGGATCGCCAGAACAGGACCCGGAGGTAAGGAATGACGTGCTGATAACATGAGGTAAATACCACCGGCGCAGATGGTAGCTTACCCAGCGGACTGGATGAGTCAAAGCCAGCTTTCAGCATAGACAATAGAGCTAGCCCCCCGAACTCTCAATAATGCGGAGGTCAGTCCAGTTCACCCAGACGTATGAAAATTACCTCTGCGGCGGAAGTAAGCAAAGCACATATAGTCCTTATCAATTTCGTAGTTGTATTATACTCATCGATTTCGATGCATTTAAGAGATATCCGGCTGGCCCTGATGTGTCCTTGCACTGCTGCAGGAATGAATTCGTGGGGGAATTGATTGCGCGTCAGTGAGTCAGCCAGCATTCGGCATGCTGCGTCAATGAAGACGGCATCGGCAATTTTCATACATGCGCCACCGCGTCAGTCGCACGTCAAAATCTCTGTGCACGACGGGTAGCATTGTGAACAGTCCAAGAGTGGTATGATGAATTAATTGGGTGCGTGAATAACGCTAAACGTGCGTCCAACGCCGAGTGGAGCTCAAGTACCTACATTTTTCCTTTGTTCAAATCATTGGGAAATGAATCTCAGATAAATTTTGCGGATGAGTCGGACGGTTAATGGAACAAACGTCAAGCGTGCATATGGCTTGTGCACAATCATACGGGCTGTCCATCTGGTGGAGGTGGACGACGGAATATTATTCCTGGCAGAGACGAGCCTGGCACTGATATCACCCACACATTTACCATCTCCTTCTCAGCATCATCCAACCGTTCTCACAACCGCGTATTTCCAACCGAGTTCCAAATTTATGCGAAAGGTATAACCAACCTCACGAGGCTCCGAAAAATTACCTGCACCCGTATTGCGAGAATAAAGACGGTACCTCAAAGTGCAGTAGAAACTCACCAACAGTGTGCCTATACTGGGACAAGCATACTGGACCGAGTGACTGCGCCATGAGAGGCGGCTTGGAACAGAGTGGCACAAATGTGGTTCAGGCCGTGGGTCCACAGGAGTGGTCGTGTCGAATGCATGGGAATATCCGGAACCTAGGGGAAGAAAGTTAATGTGCATATATGGTACGATAAAACATTTTGGCGCACGAAAGGATTACAAGGGGTGCAGTGTGTACAATAGAATGGATGGTATGGCTATAGAAAAATAGATACGAGAGAAGTAGGGCAAGGAAATGGAGCAAGTGCGGGTATGCTTATTAAGAGTGGTAATACCACTGGCGTGTCGACCGTTGTTATCGCCCCATAGCTATCCCACACGTCTAACTGAGTCTTTAGTATGGATAAGAGATCTAGGTAGTGCTTCAGGTCAGACTTGAAGTCGGCCGGCGCTTCGGGAGACATATCATGCCCTTTCTTGGTGGAAATTGCGAGAATTGTGTTTTGCCGCGTGTCTTGTGGTGCGAACAAAGCCTTGAATTGCGGTCAGAGTGCTTAGAAGCCGCCTTGAGATATTAAAGCTCACCCGAAAGAGCTACGGTGATGCGTGATGGTGGTGGAGATAATGAAGCGGAATTTAAAACGTCCATCAGCTGAACATAACATCTGCAACAAAGACGACTTGAAGTATTCCTCACTCAGTTTCTGATGCCAAATATACATTTTTGGGACATGTGAGCGTCACCATTGCCGAGAAACCGGAATTGGACTTGTTTGAACTCGGCCTTCAAGATGTGCGCCTCCAGTAGGACAAATGCCCTTTTTTATAATACTTAGCAACTCACTAGAAAAGCATAAAGCGCAGCCCAATTGACTGGAAAAAAAGCATGTACGCCCCTAAATAAATATCAGCCGTATGCAGGGCCCAAGTTCAGCCGGCACAGTACTTAACTTCAAATCAGCACCACACAGTCCCATTCACCGAATGTTCTTGTAATTAATTAATTAGTAGTTGAGTTCAAAGTGCATACAGGATCATGTCAGTGCAGCACTTGGGCGCTCAACGAATGCTCTTATCGTAGTGATATGAATTCGAAGTATGCCTACAAGCTCTTCAACTCAGTCTGTACATTCAATTCACCCACCGAAAGATAACAACCTTTTGATTGGAAAAAAACTGAAGCCATGCGACTAGACATGATGCGAGTCGTGCACAAAATCAAATGCGTGATTTCTGAGTCCACTTCATATAGAACTGAGTTGAACATTTGCAGGCGACTCAAGTCGTCCAATCACTCCAACCGCGGTCCACATGCCATTAAATCCTACTAGTTCTTGTCGTACATGCTGTGATCGCTCTACTGATTCCCCGCAGCCCGCAGCCCGCGTCTCCGCATCCGGATGAGTTACGAGGCGCACAGCGCCGCTCCCTCCCACGCTGCTGCTGCCGCGTGAGGGTGACGTGTGGCGCAGCCTACACCTTTTCTGTGTCTCCTTTCCGGCCCGTCGCAGAAGAGCCCGCTGTCAGCTGTCAGGGGGTGGCGCTGACGTTTCGGACATCCCAAGTCATGCACAGACAGCTGTCTTCCCGACCCGCCTGCGCCCCGCACTGCTGCCTTCAACGTTCCTGGGCACGACGGGCCGCCCTGTCCTTAATTTTTATTTATTTGATACTTCTCACTGTCTGGACATCTTGGCAGCGCGGAGGCACGCAGTCGCCTAGCATTTGCTTAGAGAATGGTTAATTAATACGGCCCACAGAAGTAAGTTCTGCGCTGCAGCCTTTCAGATCTTCATATGCAGCTTTATCAACTGCGTCGCCCCTCTGCGCAACTGCGCAGTGTGCGGGCCAGTGCGGCACAGCAGTGCAGCGTCAGGTGGATAGTCCAATGCGAAATAAGGCGGTGCTCCGCCGCTGTAAATGGGGAAAGACTGTAGTTGTGCTGTGGGATCGTGGGACTGGAGAAGAATGACAGGCGGAAGGGAAGGAGAAAGGGAAGGCTATGGGGATAACACTGAAGGGGATCATGCGCAAAAAGATACAAACAAATTCGATAGATTTCGTTAAGAGACAGAATGTAAGCAAACTCGATGCCGGAGGGGTGACAATGTCGAAGGGTTATCAAATGCTGTATATAAATTAAGAAGCTGCGGTAAGAAGACCCGGATCTTCAAAAGCATTGCCGCAGCTCAGCGCACAAATCCAGCCAACTTGGGACAATATGGCAGTGCAAAAGCAGTCTAAGTGAAAATATGTAGGCAGCGCAGCGCCTAGCTCAACACGTCGAGGCACCATAATTTCGGGAACATGGGGATAGATATTGATCAGTGGGTGCATTTTAGCTGAATCAAGGCCCAAAATGGCAGGAGAAGCTGTAGAGATTGAGATACGGATGGAGGACGAGCAGAGGAGAAGACACCAGTATCGAGCCCAACATCCGTAGTGGCTCGCGAATACATAAATGTTGGATGAAGTCGGGTAGAGTCCGCCCTTGGTTCGCCCTGACTTGAAATAGGGCTTCTCCCGTGATTACATCTGTTGCGGGATGCTCGGACTGTGAAAGTCCTTCCAGAATCAATGTTAGCGATCTCCGGCAGCACATAATTAGCATTGATTCTTGTGCAACATTCATATCTATTCCGTAGAGAACGGCTTCTTGAGCCGTGAAAGATAGGCTAACTACACCTCTCCCTGAGAACAATGCCCATCATGGCTACTACTGCGAAATTCAGCAATCTCATCCAATATACCATCCTTGCGGCAACTACTACTCAGACCATTGCAGAAACAGCCAACGTGCCTTTCCTTGTCTCGACTTCCGCATTGTGCTTGTCGCTTACAAAGTGTATTGAAGTAAGCCATTTCCTCTGGCCACTGGCACATTATTTAAGGAATACAAATAGACAACTAAATTGAACAAGGAAGAATTTGCTGAGGTGATGGAGCACATTCATGAAATCTTGTGTATTATTGTCCAGCTTTACACGACTTCAGAAATCAAGGGTGTCCTTCCAACAGTAGTCTTGTATGACATTGCAAAATTCACAGAGTAAGTACAATTGATGATGACAATATATTGATTTAATATTTTATGCCAGGGCACTTGAAAAGTTGTTCACAGTTGTGAATGGGCAGCAAAAGGGCACTCTGGGAAAAATCAAGGGTCTTCTTAGACAGCGGGAGGTTGCTGAGAGATTGGAAAAATGCAAGCAAGAGCTTGGCAGGATGGTTGAATTGTTCAAGGTTTGTTTACAAATCTATTTCAATACATATTAAAATCATTGGCTTTCATTGCAGGCTCAAGTCACAGGTTCAACTTTGTCTCAAATGGGGCAGATGAAAAAGGATGCAAAGGAACAACATGAACAGCTTGTTGCCCTCTTGGAGATACATTTTGACCTCACCAGTTCTGATCACTCCTCAGTGAGTACAAATTATGACTAGTAATATTCCTGGCTCATGGTTATTAGGCGACAGGAACTCTTACAAATTTAGGGAATAATAGGTAAGCCCAACATGCAAATAGAATGAATCTTAGCTCAAGTTCTTTAATAGCTCAGGATCATTTGGTCTGCTTCCACCTTCCCCACAAATCTTCCATGGCCGCGACATAGAGCTGCAGGATGTAGTGAATATCCTAGTGCAGGATTCTGCCCACATTGCTATCCTTGGTACAGGGGGCATGGGGAAGACCAGCCTTGCCACAGCGGCTCTCCATAATCAACTAGTGGAGAGCAAATATTCACACCGATACTTTGTGCCATGCCACTCAAGCTCCACTTGCACAGAATTGGTGGCTACCATTGCAGATCATATTGGGTTGGAGAAGGGCTCAAACATGGGAAAGAAGATTGCACATTATTTTACCCATGCTCCTCCTTCCCTTCTCATCCTCGATAATCTTGAGACCCCTTGGGAAAGCCTCTCATCTCGCTCTGAGGTTGAAGAATTTCTATCTCTGCTGACTGAGGTCCCACACTTGGGTCTCATGGTGAGTGTTATTTTGCCACTTTATCCAATAGTATCTTTAATGTTCTGTAGATCACTCTGAGAGGTGCTGAGCGACCAAGCAAAGTCAAATGGACCAAGCCTTTCCTGGCCCCCCTGAGGCCACTTTCCGATGTGGCTGCTCGACAGACCTTTAATGCAGTTGCTGATGATGGCCATGATGATGCCAGTGTCACAGAACTCCTTGAACTGACAGGGAATCTTCCACTGGCAGTCAGCCTCATTGCAAGTGTTGCTGGTTCTGAAGGATGTGCCCAAGCTCTTTCTCGTTGGAAATTGGAAAGTACTCGGATGCTTTCAGATGGGTATGACCAGAGATCAAGCCTGGACATATCCATCATGTTGTCATACACCAGCTCTCGGATGAGTACAGGTGCTCAAGAGTTGCTCAGCATCCTGTCTATGCTACCAGATGGGCTCTCAGATGTCGATTTGTTGCAGGCCAAACTTCCGATCCCTGCCATTCTTGCTTGCAAGGCCACTCTTATTCGGACATCATTGGCCTTTGTTGACCAGGATCAGCACCTAAAGGTGCTGGTTCCAATTCGGGAGCATATCTTCCATATCCATCCCCCCACAAATGCTTTGAAGCTAAAGCTACGGGAACACTTCCATCAAATTCTTGGTCTTTGGAACCAATTCAAGAATCTGAATGTAACAGAAATAGTCCCTCAAATTTCACGAAATTTGGGCAACTTCAACACTGTTCTCCGTGATGGGTTTGAATCAGAGGGGCCTGATATTGTCCAGAATTTCCACAGTGTTCTGTTTCTCAATCAATTCTATGATCGGGTTTACGGGAAATATTTGCCCCTTTTGCTGCAGCTTCCCGGGAAAATTCACGATTGGAAAAGCCATCCAATTTTTGGGGAATATCTTCTTGAGCTCCTGTATTGCTCCTTGCATTTACCTGACCAGGATGTCATTAGTGACATCACCCTAGGGACTGAGTATTTTGAATCAAAAGATCCACTGGAACAGGGTAAGACACAATCAGTGTTCTTATGTTAAAGTAACTAATTTCTCACCAGCCAAATGGTATCGTGCTCTGGGAACTTACTTCTGGGGGGTAAAGTCGGATTTTGTGGAAGCCCTCAAGTATCACCAAAAAGCCCATTCTCTGGCCAAAAGTATTGGATACCCCACCAGTGTTGGCTATCTTGTTTTGTCCAATATATGCAGCACACTGCTTCCTACTGGAAAGCCCTTGAGTGCACTCACATATGCCAAGGAGGCATATCGAAATGCGGAGCACATAGGGGACATCTATGGGCAAGCAGCGTCTCTCTACCATCAAGCCAGCTGTCATGAAATATTGGCAAACTACCAGCATGCTCAATATCTTCTTCAAAAATCCAGAGACCTGTTGACTGCTTGTGGTCAACAAGGGAGTCAATTGGGGCTTCGCATCCTCAGTAATCACGCTGAGATACACCTTGTAAAATCGGAGTATCTGAAATCTCGGAAACTTCAAGTTGCCATTGCATCTAGCCGCCAGCCAACTTCATATTCAACCATCCTAGCAAACTTAAACATTGCTTGCATTGATATTACTACTGGTGTTGACGCAGAAATCATTCACCAAAATCTACGAAGGACCCAGTCTCATCTAAATGCATTGTATGGGCTTTATAGCAGAGAGATGGCTCTTTTCAGTGATTATGCCGCTGCTGAACTCTGTCTTCGAGATGGCACTCCTAGGACTGCAAATTCAATGTTTGAAAAATGTTTTGCATTGTCTCAGGATATCTCAACAGAACTGCCACTTCTATGCCTTGAAAGGCTTGGAGATCTTTCTACTGGGATGAATGATATCCCAACTACACTGCAATGGACCAGCATCTTCCTTGGACAAGCCTTGAAGTGGAAGGAAAAGCGCCAGACAATGCAAGCATTCCGATGCCTTGGCCAGATTTTTTCAGCCGAAGGGGACAATGAAACTGCTCTCAACCTATTCACTGTTGCCCTTGAGCGATTCACTTTCATGGATGTCCATCGCTGGAGGGCAGATTGCATGGTTCAAATTGCCGATATATTGAATAGTCGTGGAGAGGTCATGAAGGCAGTTGAGCTGTGGAAGGCCACAAGGCCTCTGTTTGAAATATCTTCCCAGATGAAGGATATAATCAACACTGATGCCAAGCTAGCAGAGGTTGACTCTGCCTTTTTGGAAGAGTATGAACAACAACTTCAACGACTTTCAGAATTGCATGTGCCTGGTAGTGCACCGGAGCTGACATACATTGGGGAGGATGAATAGGCGGACAATTTGGCTCAAGCTAGCCATTTTGAAGACAAGGGGAAGCAGGGAGTCTTCGCTTGAGTTGCAGTCCGGATCTCAGATAGTTAGGGTTTGTGTTTCAGTCTTGTCATTCTTCTCTCTGGCTTTCCTTAGCTCCAGATATTTTTTGGACAAATAATTACCCACCTGTTCTCTGAGTGTATAGGATGCAATGTTCAGGTCATAGCATTTTGTCCAGCATGTAGTTGGTTTATTTATTCATGTACTGTGCTACCACTGCACTTGATACCAGTTTTTTAAAAACACATTGCTGTGCAGTTGATGGTGGTGACCAATGAGTTCGCCTCGGGAATGGGGGTATTGATGGGTTTTATATGTGGCAGGAACTCAGCCACAGAATGAAAGTATGGCTTGGTGGCAGGATGCTCCCACCCAGTTTATGAATTGCAGTACAGGTATATGCAGTACTTTAAGTCCTTGTCAGCAGAGTAAAGATAATCCCTGGTGTGATGTCTCCTCCCAATAATGCCGAGGGTGGTGAATGCAAGGAGAATGTCACCCCTTCGATTCAGGTCTGAGAAATTCAAGTCGGGGCTGACCTACAGTCAAACATGTTGAGATGACTAAGACTCGGGAGTAGCACTCATTCTCTCACTTATGCTGTTAGGCCGCAGCAAAGCCGTATGGCACGGGTGAATTGATTGCTACAGTAGAAGATTTACACAGGGTAGAAAGAATAAATGTACCACTCGGTAGTGGGATTGTTTACTTCTCCTCATCATGAGCTTGTGTTCGCAGGGGCAGTTATACCAGACAAGAGGAAGTGACTAAGTTTAGGTCTCCTTCATATACTCAAGTCCGGTCGAGTGTGGGCAACATTTTTAGCTCACGGTTGTTAGGTGACAGGAACTTTGGAAAGATTGGGAAATAATAGGTGAGCCACACCTGCAAACAGAGTCAGTGTAGCTAAATTCTGGAACAGCTCAGGATCATTTGGTCTACTTCCCCCTGCTCACAAATCTTCCATGGCCGCAACACAGAGCTGCAGGATGTAGTGAATATCCTAGTGCGGGATACTGCCCATGTTGCCATTCTTGGTGCTGGGGGCATGGGGAAGACCAGCCTTGCCATAACAGCCCTCCATAATCTGCAAGTGGAGGCTAAATATACCCAGCAATACTTTGTTCCATTCCACTCAAGCCCCACTTACACAGAACTGGCGGCTACAATTGCGGATCATATTGGGTTGGAGAAGGGCTCAAACATGGCAAAAAATATTGCACATCATTTTGCCCATGCACCTCCTTCCCTTCTCATCCTCAATAATCTTCATCTCGCTCCGAAGTTGAAGAGTTTCTATCTCTCCTGACTGATGTCCCCCACTTGGGTCTCATGGTGAGTCATGTTTGGAAGTAATCGGTAATACTGTTAGCCTGCTGTAGATCACCCTGAGGGGTGTAGAGCAACTGAGAAAAGTCAAGTGGGCCAGGCCCTTCTTGGCCCCTCTGGGCCCACTGTCTAATATGGCTAGTAGGCTACTTGGTAGGCATTTATTGCAGTTCTAGATGATGGCTATGATGATGCTAGCATCAAAGAACTCCTTGAACTAACAGGGAATCTTTCACTGGCAGTCAGCCTAATTGCAAGTGTTGCTGGTTCTAAGGGATGTGCCCAAGCACTTTCACATTGGAAATCCGAAAGTACCCGGATGCTTTCGGACAGGTATGACCCAAGATCAAGCCTGGACATATCCATCATGTTGTCATACACCAGCTCCCAGATGACTTCAGGTGCTCAGGAGTTGCTCAGCATTCTGTCCATGCTACCTGATGGGCTCACAGATGCCGATCTGCTACAAGCCAAACTTCCCATCACTGACATCGATGTGCATCGGTGGAGGGCAGCTTGCATGGTTCGTATTGCCGATATACTGCATGGCCATGGAGAGGTCATGAAATCAGTTGAATTGCAGAAGGCAGCAAGACCTCTGTTCGAAAGATCGTCCCAGACAAAGGATATTGCCCAGATTGATGCAAAACTAGCTGAGGCTGACCCAGCTGTTTTGACTGAGTATGCCCAACTTCAACGACTTTCAGAATTGCATGTGCCTGGTAGCGAATCAGAGGAGGCAAACGTTGCAGAGGATGAGACAGAGGCAAAGATGGCTGAAGGAAGTGATTTCAGGGGCCAAGGAGTCTTAGTTTGAATTGCAGTTGGGATCTCAGGTTTGTAGCTGTCTTTTTCTTCTCTCTCTTCAACTTTCCATGCTCCAGCTATTTCTGGAGAAATAAATACTTGTTCTTGATACTTATGTATGTCATGTCATGTCCGAGTCATACCTATGTAGTCCGTTTATTTATTCATGTATTGTTGCCACTGCACCTGATACCGGATTTGTTAGCAGTTGACCACAGTGAGGAATGGAATTAGCACCGGGAGTCAAGGGATTTCCTGGGTTTCCATGCTGCTGTGTGGCAGGAAATAACTTTGGATGGCTTAATTAATACAGAACTGAACCGGAGGAGATCTTTTTCAGATAAAAAGAAGGGAAACAGCTCATATACAAGAAATTAAAGAGACACCGGACCGAGCCTTGGTTTAGACTCGAGCCAGTAGCGATTATTTCCTAAGATTGATGACAGTCGATCAATCCGTGATTAAAATAGCGACTGGAACAATTTAACCGTAACCGAGTACGGTCGGGAATTGCCGAGAATAATTAGCCAAATTTTGAGCGACCTTAGGACAAAATTGTCCGTTCCACAATCTGAACCGGCGCTTTTTTAGAGTTCAGAATTATAAAGTGATGTTTTTCGATTTTTAATTATGTTAGAGCCCAATGCATAAAAATAATTTTTGTGAGTTAGGGGCTGTATGCTCACACACCCCTTCTGGACTCTTCCAAGCCCCGCCATGATAGTTAAACACCATATAAACGACTCTAATGTATCTTACATCCCTCCACTGACATCCAAACGGCACCAGAAACCCCCAAGAGCCCCGCCCCTTGTCGTTAATCCTGAATGGGCATTCAGCGTGCCTCCCAGCCTTCCTGGTGGACCCCCATTTCATCCACAAGACACCCCGGGACTATGATACCATATAGCGGGTGAATTATCTTACCACTACGTGCTCTCTTCACCTAGAATGTGCGCTACAGGCAGCTGCAGAGGCGCAGCACAGCCACTCCGCACGTGTCCCGGGAAACGCCGACTGGGCAAAGAATGCCAGTTTATGGGATGAGCGGCCCACTCCTCAGAAATCTGAAAACATCACGTTTCTTAGAATTTTGAGCTTGACAAAATTGCCGGTTCAATTGTGCAAAACGGAGTACTTTGTCCTGGGCTCGTCGAAATTTTAGCAGGGTTATTTTATTATTCTCGGCAATCTCCGACCGTAGTCGGTTACGGTTAAATTGTTCCAGTCGCTACATCTTTGATCAAATTTAAAGTAACGACTGGTTCGAGTCTAGCCTTGGTTCAAATTTCTCCTACTGTACCTGTTAGTAACAAAATGACAGAGGCGTACAAAATTGTTTGGAATATAGCCCAGCCAGCCTTATTGTATTCCTTCCATACACATCTTGATACTCTCGCACCTTTTGTTTTCTAGTGAGAAGCGGAAATGACACTGCACTGCTACTGAGCCTCATTCCGACACGCCGTTGTGCACCACTATTGTATACGGGAACCAAGTACATGCGATGGGAAGGATATTCAGGAAAAAGAAAAGATCGGGTTTGCTCATGCATTGAATAAGTATTCATGATTTCTCTTTAATGTGAGATCCTACCAAGTCATCATATTCAATGAGACACCATGAGAAACATGACTATCCTGTTCCCGAGCTTTGTGTTTCCTGAACTGTCACTGGCTGAAAAACTCAAGTTTTTCAGTCAAAGTATCAGTGAAAAATTTCCTTTATTTTGCACACATTTTTCACTGAAAATGTGTCCTGAAAGATTTATAACTTTTTTTCAGTAATTTTGTGAAAAATTCAAAAGTTTTTCAGCAAAGTCACGAAAGTTCTGAAAAAGTTATAAAGACGTGACACATTGATGTGAGACAAGCGCGCCATTCGCGTCCTCCCTTTGAGATTGCACTGCGTGTACGACGTGCCTGGCTGGCCTCAACCTGACGGAACTGCGGAACTAGGGTAATTAGCATAGAGCAATTGGAAATCTACATCCCGCAGGACAAAGCTGTTGACTGGCCACCATCTGTCACTCCAGAGACACCCCACCGGCACACAAGTCCTGTTAGCGGGCAGAAACGTTCGCTGTCTTTGATCCACATGTCGAGGAAAGGAGAACGAAGCTCCCGTGGACTCAAATACTCATGTATCAATCGGAGGCGGCTACATTAAGAGCTATATACATACATACAGCCGAGTTTCCTCATTAGATAGGTCTTTGTTGCGCCTGTATTTACTTACACCATCTGTGGGGACTTGAAGCCTCGCAAGACGTGAAAACGGGGAGAAAGTCGCAGTATTCCTAACGGGGAAGTGCTCGGCAATCAGTCCTTCACGTGTGTTGATGAGTGGGCCCGATCCAGAGATCGCGCACCTCTTGGGCTTAGCCCTGAATTGAACGGGTGCATACAAGTCGAACTTAGATGCAGTGGGATAGGAACCCGGAGTCATACTGTGCCGGCAACCCAATAACTTCGAGCAGTTGAATGTATAGTATATAAATTGAAACTTGATAGTTAGAGAGGTCAATGAACTCACTGTTTTGTGGAGAAGGACAACCGTTCAACTTCCATTCAATTTTGAAAATATAGCTGTGTTTTTTTCTCTTCTGGAAAGCCCGAAGAACTTGGAATTTATGTTATAGCGAGAGAAACTGTCTATTTTAGATTGTGAGACATTGAAGACAGCTTTTACTGGTTTATTCCTTGAAAATAACGGCGTTGGACCCAGAGTTGTTATATTGTGTTCGGTCTTGATTATGATGCCTCGTCCAATGAATTGATGACATGCATTCATTTGAGTGGAGGTACACTGGATTAACACAAGTTCAAGAAGGCTTGGCGATGGGATAGTCCCGGGTGCAATGTTCCATATTAATTTCATGGGTTCAATGAGGAAAGGCAAGTCAGAGCCATTCGAAATTCTTTAACCCGCGGGTTATTTTTCTCATTTATAGGCCCATATAAAATTAATAATAAGAAAGGCTCCGTCCGTCCTTTCTATGCACAACTGGCGCGGAGCGCTGAGGGTTGGACGGAAAGTGTAAATTTTATTTCGGATCTCATTGCTAGTAACCCTACGCATAGGAGAACACGTTGAATTTAAATGTGTGGACATGACATTACAATTGGTACCATATTCAAGGTAAGAACAATGACAATAGCGCTCAGTAGTAGAGCGGTCCTGTATCCCCTCTCACTAAATTGCATCTGCAGCGTTGGAAGCCCGTTCTCCTCGGGTCTAAGCCATTCGGTTGGAAATACGCCTTTTTGTCTCTCCCAGTTCGAGAATTGAGAGCTGTGGTTGGATATCTCGCAGCTCTTCTCTTATAAAATCTCATATATACTATATATGGGAGGAGAATATGCCCGCTGGCCTTATCAAGCATGTCTATGACTCAATCAATCTAATAATGGATGATACCGGAACGTTCCTGCGCCCACTCCTCATGGTGCATGAATGATGGCTGGAGCACCACTCGCAATTTATTTATATATTGATTTCGCTCTGAACGCTGCTGCGGCAATTTTTTCTTTTCAGTTTCCGAGATGTGCGAATTTAATACTACGTGGCTGCACTTCAATGGAACGAGAAGCAACAAGTCACGACGTTGTTGTGTCTTGTTATGCTGCACACGTGCCGATGCGTCAAACTCTTCCTACCACCCCGCCTGCATCCAGCCGTGCGCGGTAATTCCTGCGCTCCCACCTTATCGCCCAACGAGCGTCTAAAGCCTACCCCTAATCCTCATATCACATTCACCTGAACTTACCGCACCCGCACGTAGGATGTGCCGCCTATTCCGCCGCACGCCTTGCCCGATGCCAAGCCAACCTTGCAGCGCAAACTCGCCAGTGAAGACCCGGAAAGACGCGGAGCTTGCCTACGCCGCTCGGACCACCCCGCGTCTACGTCCACTACGGCTACGTCTACCGGCATGGAAGCGCGGACCCGATGCTCCCCCACCCACTCACGCACCTGGCCCCACCGCCGCCGCTGCGCGCCTCACTGCTTGTAGCGCCAGCGCGCCCCCGACTCGCTCGCTGCGTAGCCGATGCAGAAGCACTCCGTGCGCGTACCCTCGCCAGGCAAACGCATAGTCGCCAGCGGCTCCTTGTCGTGCGCGGCGCGCACTCTCCACATTGCACATGCGCCTCAAGACACGCGGTTCACGACGTTCCTTCCACTGCAGCGCTTCGTCATCTGCGTCTACTACCTTCGCCGCTGCCACCGACACACTCCGCTCTCAATACACCCTGCAAATCTACTCCAAAACTCCGTACTGTCGGCTCCTTCAAGACCGCGCTCGCTACCGCACAATACGACCCGCTGAACTTGCGGCGCGCGCTGGCACGGGAGGAGGAACGGGTGTGACGCGGGGAACGGGCGTTGAGGGCGACTCGGACACGGCGGAGGGGCGGGTGGAAAAATGCGCAGGGGAGGTAGGCGGATTCGAGGACCGGATGCATCTGATCCTGGTCGAATTCGTAGGCGCGGATCGCTCCTCCCTGTTGCAACAAACGGTACGCGGGACCACCAGCGCGCCGTGTTCGACGCCGAACGTGCGCAGTGGGATGCAGAACGCGTTGCCTGGGCAGCGGAGAATACCTCGTCGGTCGCCGAGCGCGCAAAATGGGACGCAGGTGGCGAAAGTATGCGCGCTGAGATGGTTGCGGACGAGGAGGAGCGGCGTGCGGGGTTTTATGTCGGGTGCGGCCGGTTTTTGGTGGAGAGGTGACGTCTACAGGTAGCGCGGTGAGTTCGATGTCGACTGGTACCGGTGCGGTGTTCATTGGCACGACGACATCCACGTTCACCTGTGACACAAACATCGAGGCAGAAATAACATCCTCTGACGCGTGCACACGCGACCCGCGCGGGCAGAGGGAGATGTGCTCAGCGCTGTGGGGGAGCGGCGGACGGGGATGTTCTGAGCAAGGCGAGGAGGGGGGGGGTGACGATTTGGGTTTAATCCGGTGCGTCTCCCTACCTGTTTTACGGTGCATTTCTTTTGTTCTTGCATTACTGATTGCGCACTTGCTTGCCTTGGCTGGACTGCGCACGCACGCAGGGCTTATGCGTACGATATTCCGCGATGCGTCGTTGCGGACTGCGTAAGGGCAAGGGAAGCTCGTTGTCTCATGTCGTCCTGCGCGCTTTTATTTTATACTGACAAATTGTAGGCATGCGCAGGTCTTCCCCCCTCCTCCACGCAGAGATCGAGCATTTGGCGCATAGCGCGTTGAATGGGTGCATGCTTTTAGTCCTGTTGTTCGCTCCTTCTCTTTTATTCATGTGTTTATCGATTTGCTTGATTATTGCTGGCGTACGCGGTTCCTACTATATCTTCGTCTTATTTTCTTGCGCTCTTTATCCTCTACGCTCCCCGGTGTCGTGTTTTTTCCGCGGCCCATCATGGTGACCAGCGGTTGCGCGTTCATTCCCACTGACGGCGCCTATTTTATTTTATTTCATCTTGACGGACAAGTTTTCTAGGTCTCCCCTCTTCGTCGACGCGGTCAGACCTCTTCTACATCAAGAAGTTGCCTGGACGGGCGCGTGTGCTTTTATCGGGTCTCTGGGTTTATTGTGTTTTAGTCGGTCTTACTTCGCATTATTCCTTGCGCTCCTTATCCTCTACGCTACCCATTTTTCTTTCCATTCGCGTCGTTGATCAGCGTCTTTCGTTTACTTCCCTTTTAATCTTCCAATTGCTTTCGCGTTTCATTTCCCACTTGCCTGCAAGCCAAGTCCCACTTATTGATCATTTTATCCCGTACTTCCTAACTTTATTTACCCATTTACTGATTTTGAGGAACAGATACAACATCTGCATCTTCGCGTACGGACAAACTGAGCGGGAAGAGCTGTACACGGTGAGCGGCTTTTTCCTTTTGCTACTTTTCACTTGCGTCCTTTCACGTCTATACTCTTCACAGCTTATTCTTATTGGTGTAGTCTTTTCGGCCGGTGTGGAAGGGGAACCGCGTTCTCTCGTATCGAGACAGGACATACGCGTCTGTCTGCATCGTCCCCCGCGTATTTATTTTATGCTGAGAGATTGTACGCATGCGCAGGTCTTTCCCCCTCCTCGCGGAGATCGAGTACTTGACGCACAGCGCGTTGAATGGGTGCGTGCTTTGCGTCCTTTTATTTGTCCTTTCGCTCTCATTCGTGTTTTTGGTGATTTGCTTGCGTATTTGCTGGCGTACGCGGCTTTTGCATCTTTCTCTCATATCCTTGCGCTCCTTAATCTTGGTATCGTTGATTACGCACCGTCCTTTCGTTCAAATTCCAACCTCCGAAGTCCAATCGTTTCCATGTTCCATTTTCACTTGCTTGCAAGTCGTCCTGAATTACGACCCACCTACAAATATTTTATCCTGTACTCCCTAAAGTTATTCCCCCACTTACTGATTACTCTGATGAACAGGTACATATAATGTTTGCATTCGCATACAGACAGACCTTCAGCGATAAGAGTTCTCCGCGGTGAGCGGCTCATCCCTTCTATTTGTGTCCTCCATTTCTATACTCTTCAGAGTTTAAGTTTATTTTTATCGGAGTAGTTTTCCAGGTCGGTGTGGTTCGATTGGAGGGGCTATTTCTTTGTTATTCTCTTCCACCCCCGCTCCACTCAGCCAACGCGCGCGCCGCCTTTTTCTTTCCATTCTGCCTCCCCGCTCGTCATCATTTCTTTCTTCGACCCGGTTTCACTCTCCTTTTATTATCGCTCAGATGGTGGGCTGCCTTGGCGCCGAAGAGCTCAAGCACCCGTATTTCCGGCCCAAAGTAAAAATAATTCTGCGATACGGGATCCAGCGCTTCCCGCCTGCTCATGCCCCTGCGACAGCCAAACACCGGCCGTTCGCTATCTGCTTCCGTTCTCTGCCGTATGACTCCGAACACACCGAGGTTTTTTTTTTTTGTACCTCTATGTGCGATGTTAAAGCCGCAGAGTCCGATTTCTTCGACGCTTTTTGGTCCTATCTCCTTCAAATTCGTTTGCAATATATTCAAATATGTAGGCAATGAATCCAAATATGGTCATATCACCCCATTCCCAGATTGAAAGTAGTATTTGTTCCTGTCATTGCTGCTACGAGTAGTGCTTTTGAGGACAGGTAGCAGATTGTTGAGTGGTGTTTCATTTTCTGGATGCCGCCACATTGCTGTCCCAGTGACATATGATTGGACACGCAACCATGCGGACCTGATTACCCAACACATGCCATTTTCATGCTGATAATACAATCAGGCAGACAGGGAACAATATATATAAGCCCAGAACCACAATGGGACACCTGTCAAAGATCCCAACATGCCGACTACCTCGAATTTCAAGAATGTCATTCAATACACCATCCTGGCCGCAACTACTGCCAAAAACATTACAGAAACTGTCAATGTGCCCTTCCTTGGCTCGACTGCAGCATTGACCCTGTCAATTTTAAAGTTTATTGAGGTAAGTTGAATTTTCTGGCCATTGACACTATAGTTTACGAAAGGGAAAAAGACAACCAATTTCAACAAGGAAGAATGTGTTGAGATCATGGAGCAGATTCATGAAATACTGTGCATCATTGTCCAGCTTCATTCAACCTCAGAAATCAAGGGTGTCCTGCCAACAGCACTCTTGTATGACATTGCAAAATTCACAGAGTGAGTAACATTCAATGATGACATTGTATTCATTTTAAGATTTTAAACCAGGACACTTGAAAAACTGTTCACAATTCTGAATGGGCAACAAAAGGGACCTCTGGCAAAAATCAAGGGAATTTTCAGACAGTCTGACACTGCAGAAAAATTGGAAACATGCAAGCAGGAACTCAGTAGGATGGTGGAATTGTTCAGGGTTGGTCAGAGAAAGTGGATTTAAATGTATATTCACATCATTGCATTCGTTGCAGGCTCAAGTTACAGGTTCAATCTTGTCTCAAATGGGGCAAATGAAAAAGGATGCAAGGGAACAACATGAACAGCTTGTTGCCCTTTTGGAGACTGACTCTGACCTCGCCAGTTCTGATTGCTCCTCAGTGAGTAGTCATTATGCAGATGGACATTTCTGGCTCATGGTTGTTAGGTGACAGGAACTCTGGCAGGTTTAGTGAATAACAGGTGAGCCAAGTGATCCTGCAAACACAATCAATCTTGTTGAAGTTCTTGAACAGCTCAGGATCATTTGGCCTACTTCCACCCAGCCCACAAATTTTCTATGGCCGTGATGCAGAGCTCAGGGATGTGGTGAATATCCTAATGCAGGATTCTGCCCACATTGCTATCCTTGGTGCAGGGGGCATGGGAAAGACCAGCCTTGCCACAGCAGCCCTACATGAGCAACAGGTAGAAGCCAAGTATTCACATCAATACTTTGTTCCATGCCACTCAAGTCCCACTTGCACTGAGCTGGTGGTGACAATTGCAGACTATATTGGGTTGGAGAAGGGCCCGAATATGGCAAAGAAGATTGCACATTATTTTTCCCATGCTCCTCCTTCCCTTCTGGTCCTTGACAATCTTGAGACCACATGGGAAACCCGGTCATCTCGTGCCGAAGTTGAAGGGTTTCTATCTCTCTTGACCGATGTCCCACAACTGGGTCTCATGGTGTGTAATATTTTCGAGTTAATTCAATAATACATTGAACTTCCTCTAGATCACCCTGAGAGGTGCTGAGCGGCCAAGAAATGTCAAATGGACCCGCCCCTTCCTGTCCCCTCTCAAGCCACTCTCCAATGTGGCTGCTCGGCAAACCTTCATTGAGATTGCTGATGATGGCCATGATGATGCCAGCATCAGTGAACTTCTTGAACTGACAGGGAATCTACCATTGGCAGTCAGTCTCATTGCAAGTGTGGCCAGTTCTGAAGGATGTGTGCAGGCACTTTCTCGTTGGAAATATGAAAGTACTCGGATGCTTTCAGATGGGTATGACCAGAGATCAAGTCTGGACATATCCATCATGTTGTCATACACCAGCCCCCGGATGACCCCAGGGGCCCAGGAATTGCTCAGCATTCTTTCTATGCTGCCTGATGGGCTCACAGATGCTGATTTAGTGCAAGCCAAACTCCCCATCTTCAACATCCTTACCTGCAAGACAACTCTTATTCAAACATCATTGGCCTTTGTTGGCGAGGATCAGCACCTGAAGGTACTGGTCCCAATTCGAGAACATATACTCCATATTCATCCTCCGGCAAATGTCTTAAAGCTAAAGCTACGGGAACACTTCCATCAAATTCTTGATCTTTCAAACCAATTCAAGAATTTCAACATAGCTCATATACTCCCTCAAATTGCACAGAATTTGGGCAACTTCAGCACCATTCTACAGGATGGGCTTCAGCTTGAGGGGTCTGATATTGTCCAGAATTTTAGGAGCATCCTGTTTCTTAATCAATTTGTTTATCGGTTTCAAAACACATATTCACCGCTTTTGTTGCAGCTTTCTGGGAAAATGCAGCATTGGAAGGACCATCCAATCTTTGGGGAATATCTTATTCAGCTACTGCAATGCTCTCAATATTTTCCTGACCTGGACCTCAGAAGTGACATCACTCTCGGAACTCAGCATTTCAACTCAAAAGATCCACTGGAACAGGGTAAGACACAATTTGTGTCCCTATGTTAGCAAACTAACTTTCCACCAGCCAGATGGTACCGTGCTCTTGCACTGTACTTCTGGGGAGCAAAGTCAGCTTTTGCAGAAGCCCTCCAGTATTTTCAAACAGCTCATTCTCTGGCAGAAAGTATTGGATATCCCACCATTGTTGGCAACTATGCTTTGGCCGGCATATGCAACATCCTGGCTCTTACTGGAAGGCCCTTGAGTGCACTCACACATGCCAAAGAGGCACATAGATATGCTGAGCACATGGGGGACACCTATGGACAAGCGTGGTCTCTCTTCCTTCAAGCAGAATGTCATGCAATATTGGCAAACTACCGGCATGATCAACTTCTTCTCAGAAAATCCAGAGACTTGTTGATTACTTGTGGTCTACAACAAAGTGCCTTGGATCTTGCTGTCCTGAATCATCAGGCTCAGATACACCTTGTGAAATCTGAGTATCTGGAATCTCGCAATCTTAATGTAGCCATTGCATCCAGCTGCCGGCCATGTTCATATTCTGCCATCCTTGCCAACTTGAACATTGCTTTCATTGATATTGCTACTGGTGCCGACTCAAAAATCATTTGTCAAAATGTGGACCTTTGTCGGTTTCGTGTGAAGGAGGCATTCTATGGGTGTCCTGCCAGATATTGTTGTCTTATAGCTGATTATTCAGCTGCTGAACTCTATCTTCGTGATGGGGCCCTTAACACAGCAAATGCGATGTTTCAAAAATGTTTTGCATCAGCCCTGGATATCAGAGAGCTTGCACTCCTATGCACTGAAAAGGTTGGAGATCTATCCACTGGAATGAATGATATCTCAACTACACTCCAATGGGCAGGAGTATTTATTAGCCTGGCATTGAAGTCCCACGACAAGCGCCAGACAATGCAAGCATTCCGATGCCTTGGCCAGATTTTTTCTGCCCAAGGTGATGATAAAACAGCACTCAGCCTATTCAAGGTTGCTCTTGATGGATTCACAGTAATGGATGTCCACCGCTGGAGGGCAGATTGCATGGTTCGGATTGCCAATATACTGAAAGATTGTGGAGAGGTCATGAAGGCAGTTGAATTATGGAAGACAGCCAGGCCTCTGTTTGAAAGATCTTCCCAGATGAAGGATATAACTCAGATTGATGCAAAGCTGGCAGAGGTTGAATCAGTGGTTTTGGCCGAGTATGAGGAACAATTTCATCCGCTTTCAGAATTGCATGTTGGCGTACCAGATGAGACAATCATTGCGGATGATGAAGAACAGGCCAAACCGGCTGAAGGAACTGATTTTGGGGACAAGGGAGGCAAGGAGTCTTAGTTTGAATTGCAGTCCGGATCTCAGCTAGGGTTTGTAACTCTGTCATGTTCTTCTCTCTCTTCAACTTTCCATGCTCCAGCTATTTCTGGAAAAAAAAAATACTATTCTTGATACTTGTGTATGTCATGTCATGTTCAGGTCATACCATTTTGCCCAGTATTACTGCATTCAGGCACCCCCTAGATTGTGGAAATCATAGAACATCTGAGATGGGTCTACATTTGGTTGGGATGACGTCTATGAGTGCCTATTTACCTAGACCTGTCAAGTCTAGGTGGTCTAGACCCGGCATCTACCGAGACTGTCCGAGACGGGTCTATGTGCCGCCAGTCGAGAGGTGGCTTAGTTGGTGTCTACAATTGCCTAGCCACCTAGAAACAGTGTGTATGAAATTAGCAGGGGGATTTAGTTCTCCATGCTCTTGTGTGGCAGGAAATACCTTTGGATAGCTTACTTAGTGCAGAATTGAACCGGAGGAGACTTCTTGAAGTAAAAAGAAGGGAAATGCCTCATTTGAGGATACAAGAAGGTAAAGAGATGTCGGACCCAGCTCAGATTGCACATTACTACTCTCACACATTTTGTTTTCTGGTGGGAAGTGGACACAACACCGCACCACAACTGAACTTCATTCCGTTCCGATACGACACCGTGCCACTACTGTATATGGCAACCAAGTACATGCGATGGGAAGTATATTCAGGAAAAAAGAAAAGATCGGGCCTGCTCACAAATTGAATGAGTAGATTTTTCCTTAATGCAAGATCCTGCTAAGTAATATTCCAAGAGGCACCATGAGACACAACTCATCAGTGAGAAACATTTGAAGGCAGACGCCGGTGTAGGCACCATTTGAAGTTAAACTTACCATAGGTGCTGTTTTTAAGATGTTTGACTCAAAGTATAGTGATATCAGTTGAGAATATTAATTCCATCTTTATTTAAGAACAACTTTATGTTAGTTTTCTTTCTATCATAAACACTTGTACTACAAGCATAAACTATCAAGCCAATATTAATTCCAAGCAGAATGAAAGTAGAAACATCAGGGCATAATGTCCGAACGGCTATAAACGACCTGACCAGGTACCTAAGAATTGAGCATCCCTATTCGGATTCGCCAGAACAAAAAAAAATATTGAATGGCTCAGACCCGATACCATTCTCATCAATCCCAACATTGCTGCAAGGAGGCACGAGCCTTCTTTGGCTTATCTTTGCACCGCATACTCACTCGAATTACTGCACGTACTGCGATTCATGAATACGCGAGACTGAATGCGCTTAACAGAGCCTTCTTTGGCTTATCTTTGCGCCGACTACCCACTCGAATTACTGCACGTACTGCAATTCACGAATACACAAGACTGAATGCGCTTAACAGACACTGCGTTCAGGCCCCAGGTAGCAGGGCACCGTGGCAAGCTGTATAGCCAGGAAGTAGTTGGCCCCAAATGTCGAGGCCACGCTAGCCACCTCGACGAGATCCGTCGAGCCGTGGCTAGCCAACTAGCCAGAACTAGCCAAGGACCTTGTCACACCCACATCTCTAGCCACTCATAACATTCAGAAGGGAAGATATTGGAATTATAAGCATGTCAAAGTTCGCCAATTGGTTGTGCAGTGTGAGTGGCAAGTGAGTGGATGTTTGTTTGTACCGTATCAAGTGGCAGTGTTTATGTGATCTGAACACTCTCTCGCCAGTCCATCCATCCATAGCAGGCTCCTCTGTTCCGTGAAGGGCTATCTTGAGCTTAATTTCGAGGCGAGGCCAGGTGGTGATTATAGCAGAGCTTAACTTGCAATATGCAATATTTTATTATTAGTACAGTTGACAGAACCATGACCCGTAGTAGCCAGAGGAATAGCCAGCCCTGGAAGACCTAGCAAACTAGCTTCGATGTCATGCTACCAGGCTAGAAAAGCTGCGTCGAGCTGAGTATTGCGGACCTACAATCATCTCGCAATTGCTCTGGCTAGCTGTTGTCTAGGCGACCGGGACGAGCTATTTCGGGCAACTAGCAGGACCTCGCCGAAGCTAGCCGCGGCTACAATCGCCTAAAAATGGCTTCGGCTATCTGGTGCCTGAACGCAGTGAGAGCCTTGTATTTTCTCTGTTTCTCTAATTCTCAAATAAACACGGCTTCCCTCAATGTAAAAAATTACAGTTTATTGCCTGGCAGAAGCCAGCTTTTACTCACTTCCCATGGCTCAGACCCGGATGGAATATGTGACTTTCTCCTTGCAACATCAACCACAGATCTGTGTGTTAACAAACTTGGTAGCAAGCGAAGTGGTTGCACAATACATGAATATATAAAGAGATTACATACTGGACAAAGTTATGGCCTGGACAAGGCATGCTGTGCACACCAAGAACAGGCAGGTATGTATTTGTCTGGAAAATGGCTGGAGCTGTGGAAAGTTGAAGAGAAAGAACAACAAGACTGAAATACAAATCCTGACCATTCGAGATTCAGAGTGCGACTCAAACTAAGCCCTTTGCCTCCCCTTGTCCCCGAAATCACTTTCCTTAGCCAATTAATCCTCCTCCTCCACCTCCACAATGTATGTTTCCTCTGGTGCATTACCAGGTACATACAATTCTGAAAGTCCTTGAAGATGTTTCTCATACTTGACTAAAACAACAGGGCCAATCTTTGCCAGTTTTGCATCAATTAGGGTGATATCCTTCATCTGGGATGATCTTTCAAACAGAGGCCTGGCTGCCTTCCACAACTCAACTGCCTTCATGACTTCTCCACGGCTATTCAGTATATCTGCTATTCAGACCGTGCAATCTGCCCTCCAGTGATGGACATCCATGAATGTGAATCCATTGAGAGCAACATGGAATAAGCTGAGTGCCGTTTCGCTATCACCTTGAGCTGAAAAAATCTGGCCAAGGCAGCGGAAGGCTTGCATTGTCTGACGCTTGTCTCCACACTTCCAAGCTAGGCTAATGAATACTCCTGCCCATTTGAGTGTAGTAGAAATGTCATTCATATTGGTGGAAAGTTCTCCAAGTCTTTCAAGGCATAAGAATGCCAGCTCTGTTGTGATATCTAGAGATGATTTGAAACAGTGTTCAAACACTGGATTCACAGTCCCAAGAACCCCATCTCGAAGGGAGAGGTCAGCAGCCGCAAAATCAGCTGTGAGACATATGTGGCTGGCCACGTGCCCATATAACCGCTTCGAATGAAACCGACAAAGGTCAATATTTTGACGAATAAGTTGGGAATCTGCACCAGTAGCAGTATCAATCGTAGCAATGTTCAAGTTTGCTAGAATGGCATCGTATGAAGTTGGCTGGTAGCTGGATGCAATAGCTACTGAAAGTTTGCGAGATTCTAAATATTCTGATTTCATGAAGTGGATCTCAGCCTGGTGACCTAGAACAAGCTGATGCAAGATACTTTGTTGTTGGCCACAGGCAATCAACATGTCTCTGGTTTTTTGAAGAAGAAGTTGATCATGCGGATAGTTTGCCAATGTTAGATGGCATCTGGCTTGATAGAAGAGGGACCGTGCTTGTGAGTAGATATCCCCCAAGTGCTCAGCATATTCCTGTGCCTCTTTGGCATGTGTGAGGGCACTCAGGGGTTTTCCTGTAATAATCAGGATGCCAGAGATGTAGCTCAAAGCCTGCTGGCCAACAGCGGTGGGGTATCCCATACTTTCTGCGAGGCAAAGGGCTTTCTCAAAATACTTGAGAGCCCCAGAAAAATCTGAGTTTGCCCACCGGAAGTAGATGCCCAGAGCACAGTACCATCGGGCTGGTGCGAAATTAGGTTAGGTGAACGCAACGGCAGTGATTGTGTCTTACCCCGTTCCAGTGGATCTTTTAATTCGAAGTGCTGAGTGCCAAGGGTGATATTGCGATTGGAATCCAGATCAGGTAAATATTCTGAACTCTGGACCAGATGAATAAGATATTCTCCAAAGATTGGCTTGTTTTTCCAACGCAGCATTTGCCCAGAAAGCTGCAGCAAAAGGGGTGAATATGTATTGTGAATCCGACCATAGAAGAGATTGAGAAACAGGATGCTCTCAAAATTCTGGACAATATCGGGTCCCTCTGGGTCAAGCCCATCATGAAGAACAGTGTTGAAGTTGCCCAAATTTCATGAAATTTGTGGGTTTATATCTGATACATTGAGATTCTTGAATTGGTTCCAAAGATTAAGAATTCCATGGAAGTGTTCCCGTAGCCTTAGCTTCAAGGAATTTTTGGGAGGATGCCTGGTAAGGATATGATCTCGAATTGGAACTAGAACTTTGAGATGTTGATCTTGGCTAACAAAGGCAAGGGCTGTCCTAATCAGAGTGGCCTTGCAGGCCAGAATGTCAGGGATTGGGAGTGTGGATTGCACCAAATCAGCATCTGCAAGCCCATCTGGTAGCATAGAAAGAATGCTGAGCCACTCCTGAGCACCTGGAGTCATCCGGGAGCTGGTGTATGATAACATGATAGATATGTCCAGGCTCGATCTCTGGTCATATCCATCTGAAAGCATCCGAGTACTTTCCAATTTCCAACGAGAAAGTGCCTGGGCACATCCTTCAGAATCAGCAACACTTGCAATAAGGCTGACTGCAGTGGAAGATTCCCCGTCAGTTCAAGGAGTTTTGTGACACTGGCATCATCATGGCCATCATCAGCAACCGCATAAAAGGTCTGTTGAGCAGCCACATTGGAAAGTGGCTTGAGGGGGGCCAGGAAAGGCTTGGTCCACTTGACTTTGCTTGGTCGCTCAGCACCTCTAAGGGTGATCTACAGGAAGTTCAGGATATTGCTGTATAGATTCACAAACATCACTCACCATGAGACCCAAGTGTGAGACATCAGTCAGCAGAGATAGAAATTCTTCAACCTCAGAGCGAGATGAGAGGCTTTCCCAAGGGGTCTCCAGATTGTCAAGGATAAGAAGGGAGGGAGGGGCATGGGCAAAATGATGTGCAATCTTATTTGCCATGTTTGAGCCCTTCTCCAACCCAATATAGTCAGCAATTGTAGCTGCCAGCTCAGTGCAAGTCAGGCTTGAGTGGCATGGAACAAAGTATCAATGTGAATATTTGGCTTCCACTTGTGGATTATGGAGGGCTGCTGTGGCAAGGCTTGTCTTTCCCATGCCCCCTGCACCAAGGATAGCAATGTGGGCAGAATCCTGTATGAGGATATTCACTACATCCTGCAGCTCTGCTTCACGGCCATGGAAAATTTGCGGGGAGGGTGGAAGTAGATCAAAGGATCCTGAACTGTTCCAGAATATAGCCACACTGACAGTGTTCTCAGGTCTGGCTCACCTATTATTTCCCAATTTTGCCAAAGTTCCTGTCACCTAACAACCGTGAGCTAAAAATCTTGATCATCATAATGTCTACTCACTGAGGAGCGATCAGAACCGGTCAGGTCAGAATCTGTCTCCAAGAGGGTAACAAGCTGTTCATGTTGTTCCTTTGCATCCTTTTTCATCTGTCCCATTTGAGACAAGGTTGAACCTGTGACTTGAGCCTGCGATGAAAGTTAATCATTTTCATATGTCTTGAAATAGATTTGTAAAACAAACCTTGAACAATTCAACCATCCTACCAAGCTCTTGCTTGCATTTTTCCAATCTCTCAGCAGCCTCTGGCTGTCTAAAAAGACCCTTGATTTTTCCCAGAGTGCCCTTTTGTTGCCCATTCACAACTGTGAACAACTTTTCAAGTGCCCTGGTGTAAAGTATTCAATAAGTCCAATGTCATCATCAGTGGAACTTACTCTGTGAATTTTGCAATGTCATACAAGACTGCCATTGGAAGGACACCCTTGATTTCCGAGGTTGCATGAAGCTGGACAATGATGCACAAGATTTCATGGATGTGCTCCATAATCTCAGCACATTCCTCCTTGTTCAATTTAGTTGTCTATTTTTTCCCTTAAATATGGTACCAATGACAAGAGGAAATGGTTTACTTCGATGCACTTTGTAATTGACAAGCACAATGCGGAAGTCGAGACAAGGAAAGGCACTTCAGTTCTGATGGCAATGCTCTTGGCCGTTGTTGCGGCCAGGATGGTATATTGGATGAGATTGCTGAATTTCGCTGTAGTAGCCATGATGGGCATTGTTGTCAGGGAGAGGTGTAGTCGGCCTATCTTTGACGGACCAAGAAGCCGTTCTCTACGGATATGAATGTTGCACAAGAATCAGTGCTAATGATCTGCTGCCGGAGATCGCTAACATTGATTCTGGAAGGACTTTCCCAGCCTGAGCTTCCCGCGACATGTAATGACGGGAGAAGCCCTGTTTCAAGTCAGGGCGGACTCTACCCACCTTCATCCAACATTTATGTATTGGCGAGCCTGTTGTTGTCAGCTCACGTGCGACGCATCAACAAGGCTCTCTTCAGCTCTCCTCCCGCCACCTGCGCCCCGCCGTCACCTGCATCCGCTGTACGCGGCACTTCCCTGGCATTACCGATACTTATCCTCATGCTCACCTTTAGTCTCACCCCCCACGGACATAGGATGGCTGTCTCTTCCGCCCACACTCTTCGCCCGACGCCACAAATCCCTTCACAAGCGCACGTTCACCCGCCGAAGATGACAAGCTCGCCGCGCGCGGGATGGGGTTCGGGCCGCGGCGGATGCAGGCAAACAGCTCCGCTTCTGTGTCTACGTCTACTACGGCTACATCCACGAGTGCAAGCAGGAGTAGTCCGACACCACACGCCGGCCCGACGCTCCCCCGCTCCACCATCTGCAGGGCTTCGCCACTCGTGATGCGGCAGCCATCGTTGCACACGCCCTCGAACGGCAAACGCACCACCTCCTGCGGCTGTCCCACCCGGCACATTCGCGCTCTCGATGCTGCACCCGTGCTTCAAGACGCCCGAGAGTGCGCGCGGTCATCACTCCCCTCCAGTCCACTGCCGCTGCGGCATTTACGTGACTACGTCGGCCTCTACCGCTGCCGCCGCTGCGCTCCAATCTCGAAATTCCGCCCTAGAAACTCACAACCACAGTGTAATTCAGTCTCTCCACCCATTGCACCCCGGAAGGGGCGGCGTGTATCCGCTATTACGGGGAAGGCGTCGAGGCGGGAATACACGACGCGCGCGCGCAGTACCCCCGCGTCGGTGGGACATCGTACTCGGTGCCATGGGGCGGGAGTGGGATGCGGTGAGCATGGCGTGGAGGGAGGAGGGGCGGATTGGATTTGATCAGGTGCGTTTCCATTATTATTTAGGTGGCGAGTTATGCTTTGTGTTGGGGACGGCGCACAAACGCTCGTTTGCTCGTCATGACGAACCTAGGGTGTTCGCGCGGCGTGGCGCGGCGTGTCGTTTTCTCACTGTGCCGTGGCGGGTCAGAGCCATCGACGGCGCGCCCCGTCGGATTTTACACCTAGCGGCACGCATTTTAGTCTATGCCCACTGGCGAATTGCACACAGACGCCGGGCTTCCCCCCTCGTCCACTCACGCGGACTTCTTTGCGGCGATTCAGCAGTTAATACGGGCGCATTGGATGGGTGCGCTTCTCTGTTCCTCCTTTATTCCTTTGTGTGTCTTTTCTTTTATATATTCATTTATCTGTTAGTGTACGCCGTTCCTTCGCATCATTGTTCCATATTCATATTCATGCGCTGCCCCTCCTCTTTGTTTATTTTTTCGGTGTAATTGATCAATATCAATTGCCCGCGTCTTCTGGCCATCCTGTTTCCGCTTCAACTCTTCCAAGTGTTCAATTGCCCTTCAATTTTCATTTGCACACCATGCACGTTGTCGTGCTTGCTGAATTCTTCACCCTTATTTTACTTGCTCATTATTCCCTCGTGTACTTATACTAACTTTATACCACCTGGAACAGCGTCTCAGTCTACTTCGCGTACGAGCAGACGGGAAACGGTAATGGATAAAGAATGAGGGGTGAGTGATTCTGCTTTCTCTGTTACTTTTCTTCTCATTTGCTTCGTTCTTTTTTATTGTCGTTTTATTTTAAGGGAGAGGTGTAACGCGTGGGGCAATTTTTTCCAGTTTGGGTAGTGAATGAAACTGTTACTGTTCCTTCAGCGGCGCGTGAATGACGCGGGTTGCTCTTTGAGCTACCCATAGAGGGCGCTCGGTTTCACGCTAGGATGGCACGTGAACTGCCTGCGCGCGGCGCGACTTTATTTGGATGGCGTCCACGCTGTCTTCCTTGCTTGCGTGCGGCGCCTTTTGCCTGCAAGTCAGAGCGACCGTACTTCCTCAAACTTATTCCTCACCTACCTACTTAATTACTGGCCGAAATTGATGCGCCCTGGACCATCTCGACAGGTACGACGACTGCATCTTCGCACAGATGAGTGAGTCCTTCTAACCTTTTATTATCGCCTTTTGTTTCCTTCCATTCGCTTCCTCTCATTTTTTTTTGGGGGAGCGGTCTTTTTATCTGTGGTGTGGGTTATTGGCTGTTCTTGACGTAACGCCACGCACACACCACGCATCTTTAGTATGCCTCCGTCCTGACGCCCAGATTTTCTGTTATCATCTTCGCCCCCGGCTTCACCCGCGCGCATTCACTGCGTTCCCTGGGCGCCGAGGCAGAGGCTGTGTCGATGTGCCGAGCTGTGCCGAGAGCTGGAGGCAGACCCTGTGGCCATGATGGCGGCACAGGGCTGCACAGCTGTGCCGCCCTGTGCCGAACCCCTGCGGCGGTGACGGCCACAGACTCTGCCTCCCTCCCGCCACGCACCACGGCAGATCTGCCCAAAGCTCAGTGCTGCCTCAGCTTCGTCTGGAATTACTAGGCCACTATGTCCCTATGTTACGGCTAATATAAAATTAGCTTCATTCGAATATTCTAAGCTTTAAACTTCGATTATCATGGCTTCGCCGCCGCTGACCCTGCACTTTGCGATCCCTTGTAATGCTGGCGGGTATAGTCGGGCATCTGGTGGGGCCAGTCGACCAAGGAGATGACCCTTGCCATCGATGACGATGGGTGTCGAGGAGAGGGTGGCCATGGCGGAGTCTGCAGGCGGCGATGAAGCGGTACTAATATCGGCTCAGCCGCGGCTGTTGACATAATTGATGGGAACGTAGATAAACATGCACAACAAGACACGCAATATTTGCCATCAAACTGTACACTATCCGGCATCTACCATGTTCCTGTACGTGGGTATTTAAAAGGGCATACCCTGTCGCCATTGGACTGGCAGACCTGTGCGTCCATCTGTGCCGACGTGTGCCGCCCTATCGCGGCACAGCCTTTGCCTCGGCGGCCAGGGAACGCAGTGATTGCCTTTTCTTTTATTCATCTCCTACTCATTGCACCCAGGCCCGTCCCTCCTTCTCTGAGACTCGCGCGCTTTGCGTTCCATGCCCCATTCTTTTTTATCCTTTCCTTCGCCCACTCTCGCCGCCTCTTCTCATATGATCGCCAACTAACCATGTTCCCTCCCAATAAAACGGCTTGCGAAACCCAAGGAGTGATGCCGCGCAGTCGCATTCAATTCATACTCCGCGGTGCTTTTACGCCCGCCATCCCGTACTGTCTAATTCATCGAGGCCCTCTTTCTGATCTCCCTTCGCTCTCTGTGCTCTCCGACCACGCTAAGGAAACCCTCGCGGTATCCCACATACCAAGAACCCTCTCTATCGGTGGCTTGTAATTCTTGTCATTCGCCTTAACTTACGTTCACAACGACTCGTCCTCACTGTAGCCCATTTTCAACAGGATTTGGCTCCGAATTTGGGCGACCTTTATGATTCTCGGCCGCAGGGGCGGACTTCTGGCCCGCTATACATATAACCAGTACCACACTTGTCGCCTGGGCTCAGCCTGGCTATCGCTTCGAATCTGTTGTATTTCTAGCTTTTCTGTACGGTCTGCCGTTAATGGCGCTTCCATCTTACGATTCGTGCAATCTATATTCCTCAACCGCTGTCGCAAGTGGGGCTCGAGTGGCATGGAACAAAGTATCGATGTGAATACTTGGCTACCACTTGTGGATTATGGAGGGCTGCTGTAGCAAGACTGGTTTTGTCCATACCACCTGTACCCAAGATGGCAGTGCAGGCGGACTCTTGGAGAAGTACATTGATCACAGCTGTGAAAATTTTTGGGAGATGGTGGAAGCAGACTAAATGATCCTGAACTATTACAGAAATCAGTGGCTATGAACAGTACACCCACCACAATAACAGACCTGTTGCCTGCACTCGAGAGAGCCCCAATGACCTAAATAAAAACATGAGCCGGGAAGCTGGAGTCTGATTTGAACTGCAACTAACAGAGGAGCGATCCGAGCAAGTGAGGTCTGGATCGGCATTGATGAGAGCCATAAGCTCCTCATGCTGCCGCTTTGCATCCTTCTTCATTTGTCCCATTTGAGAGAGTGTTGAGCCGCCAGCTCTAATCTGAATCAATTTTGGTGATGAGATAGCAATGCTTCAGAACTCAATGCCATCAGACATACCCTGAACATTCCGATAACCTTATGGAGTTCCTGCTTGCATGTCTCCAATTTTCCAGCATTATCCGGCTGCTTGAACAGTTGCTTGATCTTTCCCATTTTTTGGTGTGTTTGCAGAAAAGTAAAAATCTTCTGAAGTGTTCTGCCATCATGTCTCACAGACCCTGTTTCATCCTGAAAAGTGAAATAATGACATACTCTGCAAATTTTGCAATGTCATACAAGAGTGCCCTTGGAAGCACCCCTTTAATTTCTGACTTGGAGCACAGTGTTGCAATAGTACAAAAGATTTCGTGGATTTCTTCAACCATTATCATCCACTCATCCCTGTTGGACCTGACAGCCTATATTTACCTTCATCAGCTAGGTGCATCTTACTAGCCATAGGCTAGACCTACCTCCACACATTTCAGAATTGACAAAGTCAAAGCCGTGGCTGAGGTTAAGAAGGGAATCTGGAACGATCCAGCAATCTCTTCCACAGTGCTAGCTGCCACTGTTGTGTACTGGATTAGATTTTCGAGCTTTATCGGTACTTTCATCGGTGGGGAACGCGGAGCGCAGAGTGAAACCTTAGTTACTCTTATATATCCTACGCTCGAGATCACTATCAACAGCTATTCCCACCCATGCTGGACGGCATGTAGTCCTACCTCAATACACTTCAAAATTGACAATGACAATACAGCCATGGACCCCAAGAAAGCCATTTTGGCTGTTTCTCATGTTTGAGACACTAGTCGCAGCCAGGACGGTGAATTGGACAAGATTCTTTGAATTCGCTCTCGTCGGGATGGTGGGAAGAGTTGACGGAAAGGAGTACCGTCTATATATCTTTTCCGGTGTTCTTCTCACAGATATTCTTCTATGCGTTCTCAGAATCGTATGAATCACATCATATGTGCTGGAGGACTCTGCTGATGTTCTACACCCAAATCAAGTGTTGCAAACAAAAGGGAGGGTACTACTTGAATCCCGGCGGATTTCCATTCCGCAAACATTATGTGAACCCAGTTGAAAAGGGTACCATACGGAGAGCTGGCTATGGCAGCCATCCGTTGATGTAACTTCTTACGCTTGTGAAATCACAGCAGCAGAATCCCATCTCCAGTCCCCATCTCCAATCAGTGCGACACCTGACACAATCCGCAGTAGAGCACTGTCGAGAACCGGAACGGAACAGGAGTTCTCCGCTCTCCAAAATGCGATGGTCCAGTGATGGTCCCACGCCCTCACTGCGGCATCCCGTACCTGTTTGTAGTAACCGGGTGCGATTAATAGTGTATGAAGCACACTGAAAGGAAACTACTTGAAGAATGAGAGCGCATTGTAAAGTGAGAAACACGGGCATTTTGGGGCGCTGAAATAACTGCGGAACGCGGAAGGGAAGCCTCATCCAAAAATATAGGACTTCGGCATCAGAAACTTGAACCACGGCTCCCGCGATGGCAGGAGAAACTGTCCCTGGCGTCTGATTCCTTCTAAAAAAGACCGCCCCATGCGGGCAATGCGCCGGCCGAGAAGAGCATCGTGAGATCCTCCAAGCTCTGAATAGATTTCAATACCGAGAGGTTGGAGGCGCACCGGATGCTAAAATAGCCGTACACGGGTGAAAAAAGCGAGAATCATCTTACAGTATGAAGTGGGCAGATACACCGGGATACAGTCACGAAAAAGAAAAGGAAATCGTCGTGCGGGCCAAAAAATTGCTCAGTGAACAGTTTTCTACAGAAGCACGGCTCAAATCGCTCAATCATTCGCTCAAGTGTTATTTGGAAAACAAACTCACCTTGACTTCCGTCGTATAGCCTTACCCCCGACTCGGTATACCTTTAGCCGAGTTTCTCAGCCCGCACTCTCTTCCATCAACACTCCATATGGCTGTGCGAATTCAGCTCGTTGATCGCCGATATCCAGCAATCGTCCCTGAGCTCGTCCGCGACGTGAGAGAGGTGCGCGATCGCGCGCAGGAGTATCCCTGGGTTGCGGGATCTGTGGGGAAGGGTGTGAGGAGGGTGAGAAAGGAATAAATAAAGGCAAGTGCGAGCGATGATAGGAGTGGGAGTGAGAGAAGCAAATACTGAACTGAGTTGAAGGAATGAAAAGCGAAGTGGGTTGGCGTGAAAGAAAAATAAAAAATAAATAGACACGCGTGAGACAGGGGAGAGGAGTACAATTAATATCCGCCCGCGATCGTGCGCGGGGATCACATGAACATTTTCCGCCGTCTCCACAAAATGAATCTCAAAAAAAGAAAATCACAAAGAAAGAAGAAAAGGCGCTCACCGCCAACCAATAACGTCCAGGTCCAGCTATTCCGGCTGCCCGGCTACCTACCCCTACACGAGGATGCAAACGTTGTATCTATTAGTATCAGCCAGTCTGTGCCAAAATAAATAAAGTGAACGGCTCACACAATAATCAGCGAATCTACGACGACTGGCTGGGTATGTAAGATAAAGGTGAACGAACTATTTGAAGATTCAATTGTGAACAAAAGGCGGGTAATCAAAAACAGAATAGAGATAGAGAGTGAATGAGAAGTGCAGCGTAAGAATATGGCACAGGGATATCAGAAGGAACGCGGGCACGCAAAACGCAATGTAAGTGCGAATAAAACAGGGACCACATAAAAAGAAAGAAAGAAAGAAGACGCCCCCATCCACCGCATTCTGCGCGCACTGCGTGATCTCCTCGAACAGGTCTGTGCGTTGATGAGGGGGAATACCTACATAAAGGGCCGTCTGTCAGGTGGCATGAAGTAAAATACGTGCGGCTTGGAAAAATCGACGCGCAGTCAAACGCGGAACGCGCTCGTCGCGCTATGGAACGGGCACGATACCGACGCGGAGCGATCTCCTTCCGGTCCGATTCGGCGCGCGCGCGTCGGGTAGGCGGTCTCTGCTTGGACTAGACGTCGACATCGTACCCCCGGGGTAGTAGTCGTACGTAGCCGCACCAGTCGACACCATACTCGCGGTGGACAACGCCGCCGGCCGCACCCGACAACGCATACCTCTTCGTCCTCGTTCTTCCTTACCAATTTGCTCCTCTCCCCCTTCGCGCGCCGCACTGCGCACGTTCGACGTGAAACGCGGCGCGCTAGTACTCTTGTGTGGAAGGAGCGAGGAGTAGTCCGGGGCGATGTTGGCTGTATTCGCAGTATAAATACTCATCTGGTGGGAGTACTCCAATAACGTGGAGCTCACCGTGAAGTTTCGCGACGCGTCCCGAATCTAGCGTGCAGAGGGCGTAGGCTTCGGGTACTGCCGCTGTAGGAATCGGGTGGAATTGCTGATGGCGAGGAGGCGCCGAATAGATTGCGTTTGGAAGAGGTAACGCGTACGGTGGTGCAGGTCGGTGGGCGTGGGGCGGTGGGCGTGAGCGGGCGGGAAAAAGTGTCGGGCCGCGCAATGGCGTGGTGCTCGTACTGATGTAGCTCCAGTAGTCTGTAGACGTAGTAGTAGCTGCCGACGCCGAGTCATTCGCCTGGAGCGGCCGTAGCCGGAAGCGAGAGATCTTGGTGTAAGTACGTGTGCATTGGCTTGCTTTGGAGAAGCTCAGAGGGCGGAATCCGGATGGTGGATGAAGGCCTTCGGGGTTCGGCAGGCGATGAGGTGAAATCACGGGGAGCGCCGTTTGTTCCGGCACGTGGTGGACAAACAAGCTACAACATCGCGGAGAATACCGGACGCACAGGTGTACGGGAAAAAATGAAAAAAGTCGTTTCAGCTAGACAGGGCAGTTCCAGACCCGAAGGGTATATGTTTTGAAGGGTTCCGTATATATCAAGTGCAGTATGGTTTCTTTAGATTTGTGTGATTTTTACACCTTTCAGAACATCATGATTCATGATCATCATTGAGTCGTTCGAAAATCTACCAATAATAGTGAGATTTGAATGAGCCTTGGGATGGTAGGCCTCAGGAATAGTAAATACATGGCTATGTGCTTTGATAATTTTGATTTGAGAGAAACCGACGAGACGGGGATGTTTCACAGTTGGGCGTGCCGGGTGTTTTCTGGCCGGCGATCCGGATTTTCTTGAATCAAAATAATCTGCTTCCGTGTCCATCGGCTTCGCAGCCGCTTGCCAACTTACAACACATCACCCAAATTCATGTTAAGTGCTACAGCTCCCAACTCTTGACCTGTCTGAATCGGTGTTATTATGTTCGAAGGAACTTCGGCCACAATGCGAATTTTCCAGATTAGGGTAATTTCAGGATCATGTTGATGAATTACTCGATGCTGAGGTATAAGGAACATCTGGAAAAATTTCAGTCTACTGAGGCGTATGTAGTGGGTGTAATTCATGTAGTGTGTCGCTAGACCCCTATTATATACGACACTGTAGCTCACTGCCAAAAAAAAGATAGTGCCGTACTAGACGCTTATAACCGGACCCTACAGCTCGTACGTGCATGCAGTGCCGTAGACGTGTATCACACATTACAGCATGGGAGGTACGATTAGGCCTGCAACCCTTACATCGAACAGTTCCCTGTCAAGCCCTCCATCGTGCCTGGCTCATTTAACCGTTTCGACACAGTCCTTAATCAAATCTTTGTCCATCTCCCTGCTAATCAGTACCTCAGCGCCTAGTGTCGCTCAAGCTGGGCATCGGACTCATCCTGACTTATCCTGTGGCTACTGTATTGCCTTGGTAATGGAGCGTCTACCTAGAACTGTGGTTTATATTTACGATCAAGTGTTGACAGGGTGTCACCCGTCACCAGCGTGTCCATTTTGAGTGCTCGTTTCTTTGACAATGAGCCAGATTACTGAGTCCGTCGCCAGCAAGTGTTCAGTTCACAGGTGGCCGTCGCCACCCACCTGAACACTTGGTCGTAATACAACAATATATCCCTCTGACTACTATAGTTTCCGCCATCAAGCGCCTCACTTTACACAGAACTATAATAGTGCTGTGGCGGCATAAATCTTTATCGTTGACTCTGCGTGCTAGGTCTGGTCGCAAATTGTGGACTCCCCCTCTTTGGATCACATCGACGTCTGTCAGTCTTTCCCAGAATGGAGATTGGATTGGACAAGTTCCATTATTACTTTTCGCCAAGAGCATGTCCTTGAGTAATTAGCTTCCTATAAATTCTGGGCCACACCGAGTGCGGTTCTAATCTCTTTGTAGATACCACTTCTCTTGGCTTGCTCTTGAAACCCCGATTTGTCCTTGCAAACCACCCTCACCTAACAATGTTCGGCTTCACCGCGATCCTCTCTATATCTGTGTCTCTGCTCCTGGCCTCCCAGTCAGGCAAGCTAACTGAACGCAACTGCCGGAAGCGACTCTGACAATGTCTGTTCTCTGATAGTCGTGGCTGTTCCGAGCCCAAACTCTCCGGGTCCTTTCCTGTCCATCCGTCAAAGCGCCTCAGAATCAAACTCGGGCCCAACCGTTCTGGGGCTAACTATTGCCCCTCAATGTGTAAATCCATGCACTAAAATGAATAATACGGACTCGGTAGGTACTGCGTTACACTGATACCCTCCTGACTGTTAATCCGTCGCGGTAGAGCCTGACGACTGTGACTGAGGCGTGCACAAACGCCGTCGTGTCCCAGTATGAAACATGCTTCGATTGCGAGCTTAACGTCTTAGCGGCTTCCGCGGAATTTTTCCAGGACAGTATCAATGGTCTGTCAGAGTCTTACATCCGTAATACACATTCTGACACGCAATGCAGCGTTCGTGCAGAACTGCGCGAACTTGGGCCACCCCGTGAAGAGTGTGAAAATTGTCGCTAAGAATGGTGGGGAGCGTTTGTCTTTGGGCATCTCCGCTTCTGTCGTCGTCGGGCTGGCCGCTCTGTCTCTCGTGGTACTGTAGTGCTCCAGTGCAGACGTCGTGGGGGTGGTGGAATTCGGTCTATCATGCAAAATATATCTACGCTCGCACACTTAATTCTTCGGACATTCCAATGCGCATGATGTTACTGGGCATGGGTGATTCGTGAATCGGAACGCCAGCGAACTACAGCGGAGACGCGCATTGACAAGCATAAACTAAATCAATGAGGCAAAACCCTTCAGACACGTAGTATTTTTTACCTAGTGGGATCGATTAAACTTTCCAGTACGACGCATTAGGAAAAACGTCCTTTGGTAATTTCCCCCGAATTTCCGGAAATCAGAGCACCCATTTGGTAATTTCCCGGATTTGGGGAGATTTTAGGTAATTCACCCCTCGGCCTCTCCAATATCTCGCCCGACATAACATGGTCATCACTGTCCTCCGAGATGAAGTTCCTGGGCTTCGAGTTGGCCATGGACCAGTGTCTCGGGCGGTGGGCACAGCACATCAGGTTTGGATCTGAGTTGTACAACGCTGAGCGGGGAGGAATGAACTCCGTTGCTACCTTCAATTCTGGGCTGTATGAATTGATCCGACAAAGTGAAATCAATCGCCCTTCCATTTACTCGACTAAAGAATAGCACGAACCTGCAGCGACTTCAAATCATTCCAGTTGACAGAAATAATGTATGCTCCTCCAAGGAAGACCGAAATTTTGACGTGCAGCAGGGGTCCCAGTCGGAGGCTACGTCAGTAGGAACCGCGCATATAGGAGAATCACGGAGTCGGGAAACTATCTGTTTGGCGGACGGACGCGCCTCTGGGTCTGCTTTCCAGCATTCCTCCATCAGATCCCAAACATTGTCGGGAACGCTGAGAGACCGTCTTGGTCGTTGGCCTTGCAAGACTTTCAATATGACCGCGCCATCTTTGGTCAAATCGCAAAATGGAAGGTCTCCAGTGAATATCTAAATGACATATTTACTCAGCTTGTTGACGAAAAGGAGGTCTCGAACAGACCTCATAACAGACACATGAAAATGCATACACATCCGAGGCAAAGCTGTTGCGACCTTCCTGAAATAGTTCGGGGGCATGCCATCTCACTGTGCCTCCGTGTTTGCCGCTGGAGGTGGACAGGAAGATTTTGGAGTCTGCCACTGATGCCAACCCGAAATCCGCTAGCACCGCTCGTCCAGACCGAGTAACAAGGACATTTATCTGGAATGGTTTAGAGAGGCAAGTTTGAGACATCAGATCCAGCAAACACCCATACAGCTTTTAAGTCTCCGTGCACAAGCTTCAAGCTGTGAAGATGTTCCAAACCTAGTCCAGCGTCAAAAACCTGTGGAAGAAATCCTCAAATTTATCGCACGAAGTTAAGGTGGAAGCGTTGTTGTTACTCACCAAGGTCAACCGATTGACACCCACAGAATTGTTTTTGAGGTAGCGGGTAATATCCCCATTCTCCATCCATGGAGATATAAGACACAATCGAGACTTGGTCTCTTCTAGATGATAGAGCCCGAAAAATGGAAGTAAATTAGGATGAGACAGTTGGCGCCAAATCAGAGCCTCATGGTAGAACTCCTACAGTCTCGATGAGTTCGAATGTTTCTCTATGCATGTGTGACTTTCCTTCAAAAGTTCTTTGACATCGGCCTCTTGGTAGACTCGCATTACTTTGACGCATACTGTTTCGCCGCGAATCAGGCCTTTCCAAACATCGCTGAAACCCCCTGCTGCTACTTGGTGAGGGCCATCGAGCTGCAGACAGTCCGAGAGCGAAAAACACGTGGGAATCCGACCAGATGAAACTGAAAGTTTGCGAAGAGCTTCCAATATCACTGGGCGAATACGATCATCTAGGAGCGGGTAGTCCAAAAGCTGTGCAAAATAAGTACGGCATAGATGTTTTTCGACGAACATACTCACATCTTGAAGAAGGTCAAGAAGCTGTTGTGCTTGGTCGTTCTGAGCTTTCAAGAAATCTTGACGGGGGACAGGATCAGTCAGAATATCAGCAACTTGAGCGCAGATACAGTGAAGATCGGTTTGCATCATGTCATTAATTAAAGACTTTGGGAGGTCCTGTTCCTAAGAGACCGAGGTGATTCAATTTCCGCTGGTCTCTTTAAAGGGAAATAAATACCTCGATCGATTCCAAGAATTTAAATGTGATAGGCAGGACCGAGCGAAAATTGATCAAGCACGTCATGGTATCCCAAGTTTTCCAGATGTTTATCAATGCCCGAAATTCATCCAATCGGCTGTTCGGGAGGTATGGGATGCATAAATGAGAAAGAATCCGAAACTCTTACTTGGTGTGCTCGGATTTCCTCGAAAGCCATGCAAATGCAGAGGACATCAAGTTCTAAATAGCGTGAATAATTGATACGAGACAATGCGCAGAGGGACTGACTAGAGGTAAGGCTCGCCCCACGTGGTGTACTATGTACGCATTTTCAACCATGTGGATGAACGACATGGTGTTGGAATGGTGGAGGGCATGCGATCGGAGCTGAGCTTTGTTGCAATCTAGAAATATTTGTGGACGGTGCCAGTCCACAGCCTCACTACGAAAATTAAGCTCTGAGTGAGTCAGTTCACCAAGTCGATGCTCCAACAGGCATCTCCAAAATCCAAGAGCCCGATCACCTGGAAGAAATGTTTCCAAGTCCAACAATATGTCGAGATGCGAGTGGCCAGCGAATGAATTCGATGATGTCCAAAGCAAGACTGCTCCGATACGAATTGCAGTATCGTTTTCCAAAGGGGCCAGTCGATGACGAGACGACTGGCGGGTCAAAGTTTCAATACGGCCCCAGTCGTGATAGTCCAGCAGATTGATATATTCCTGCCACGAAGCAGGATAATCATCGATCCAGGAGGAACGTGTATCAGTCTGTGGGATGAGATTTTGGCGGAGCACCTGGTCATCTATCTCATCCCATTGCCACAAACCCCGATGTTTGTCGGCTTTGGATTCGATGATGGCGATGAAAGCTTCTATGTTTTTCAATTCTGGAGACCAGTCTCTGGTCTGGACCCGGAATGCAATCCAGAGGATTACGGGCCATACTGCAGGTCGCTTGAAAAAGTTCGTTGAGTCATCGGTAGCGGAAAACGCTCTGAGTGACTATCAATTTCTCGATTAGAAAGCTGGCATCGGAAACGAACCTAGGTAGTGACTTGAAATCCCCATTGATGGAAAGAGCGAGTTTATTCGGGACTGTGCAGTCCCCTGCCATCGCTCTCAACGAGACCTCCGCATTCTCGATTCGCTTCATCAGCGAATGCAATACCGGCATCAAATCTGCGTCAGTCATCTTATCCGTCATCACAGGAAGTTGGAACCCCATCGACACCTCCGCCGGACCCTGCAGACTCCCCTTCCACTCGGAATAAGGTCGAGACACATGCCCTGAGGCGCTCATCTTGAGTCGAAGGAACAACATCGCCAGCTCGAGCATCTGCTTGTCCGGTGCAGGAACAGTAGACATGCTTTTGAAGAGATCTGCGACACCGATAACCATGATCATGATGCTCCCGTCGGCGCCGCAACTGATAGCGAAATCGCGCAGCTTCTGGGCAGCGACCATCGGCTCGGTTCGCTGGGCGATGTCCACGGCGGTCTGGTACGAAACGTGGTCCCACAGGCCACGGTTGGCGATGATGACGAACTCGTCGAGTTCAGTCAGATCATACGTGAAAATATCAGGGCGAGCGTTGACGATGGGCATGAGGTAGTAGAGGCCAAAGGAGCGCGAGATATCAATTTCGTCGCTGACCAGGCCTGGAGGCGAGATCCACCCCTCAGCGGCACGGATGCGGGCAATCTCGGCGCGGTCATAGGGATCATGCTTCCTCGACACCAGAACCGCGCTCCCCCCCTTCGAGACGACAGCCAACGCATTGCCCACATTCGCGACGTACATCTTCTTGTCCCATATGTACACCACGATGCCCGACGCACCACTGTGAATGATCGAAGGGTCGGTGATGACAGGATTCGTCCCTGTGCTCGTCTCCGACATTTTTCGTGTGGAGCTCATGAGCATACCGTGGAACTCCTGGTTCAGCTTGAGGAAGGAGCGGCGGAGTGCATCTGGAACGCCTTCGCGGCGCTCAGGGTTGAGGGAATTAATTTGTGAGACGAACACGCGGACAAAGTTCTCCTGCAAATACTTGGCGAGGTGATTGGAAGTAGTCGCTGCGGACAATTGCTTGGGAGGATACGCACGCCCGAACATGGCGAACACCGCGTCCTTCTTCATGCCGCCGAACTCGTGCACGAGATCTAGCATGTTGAGGTGCTCGTTCTTCCCGAGCGTATCCGCGATGCCGTACGACATGCCATTGGCGACCGAGGACGAGGTGCGTACCCGGCGATCGTCGTTCTCGTCGGGAATATCGCTCGTATTGGTGCTCGTTGTCGTTATCGTGACATCCATGAGGCCCAGCACGCGAAGCTGCGTGAGCTCCGAGAATCCTGCCAGGCACTCCCGATTCACGGTCGACCTGCTCCGGTGCCCAGGCGTGGAGACATCCGATTTGATCTGGAGTCGCTTATTGCCCGACAAGTTAAGATACCGTAGGTTCTTGTTGAAGTTCCTACACGAAAATGAGTCGATAATAATTCACGCGGACAGGCAACCCACCGATTCCAATCAAACTCCCAATTGTTGGTGCTGTACTCAAGCCGATTGCTCCCAATGTCGAGGATTGTCAGGCTCTTGACTTTGCCGAGTTCCTGCGGCAGCGTCTGCAGCCGATTCCCATTCAAAAACAGGGTAGACAGTCGCGTGAGTTTGGGGAGGTCTTCGCTGGGGAAATCTCTTAGCCCGTTTCCACTCAGGTACACCTCCTCCAGCTTGGTCAGATCGTGGAAGAAATCAAAGGGCATGGTCCAGATGTTGTTAAACGACAGGTTGAGCACGCGCAGCTCCTTGAGGATCATGAGCGGATGCAGAACCTCGTACGTAAACAAGTTCTGGCCGAGGTAGAGCAGCTCGAGCGAATACGCGAGCGGTGGGATATCGGATATGGTGGAGGTCGAGGCTTTGCGGTTGTCCAGAAAGGTCGGGCCTCCGACGACGGTGTTATCTGACAAGGAGGAAACCTCGCTGTGAGGGACAGAAGGGGGAGGGTCGTGCCATACCACCAGCAGGTTCGACGTGACATTGAGCTGAGACAATGAGGCGCAATTCCACAGTGAAGCCGGCAGCTCATTGAGACGGTTGCTATGCACATCTAGCGTCTCGAGCCTCTGCAGCTCCCCGATGCTCTGCGGGAGCGTAGTGAGCCGGTTGTCTGCGCACGACAACGTCTCGAGCCACTTGAGGTCGCCAAGCGAGTCTGGGATGGCCTGAAAGTAGTTGTTGTCAATGTTCAGCCTTTTCAAGAACGCGAGTTGCGAGAGGGTGTAGTCATCCAGAACAGAAAGCTTCGCGTTCGAAATGTCCAGCGACGTTAGTGCAGCTGGGCTCCACCCTACCGGCCCCGGCACTAGCGTGAGCCGCGATATCTCGTTGTGCGAAGCATCGAGCTTCTTCAAGCAAGGTCCCATCGACAGAGGGAGCTCGTGCAGCGCGTTGTGGTCGGCGCTCAGCGTCTCGATCTGCGGCAGCATACATGCCACCGTCAGGTCCAAGATCTGGTTCCTCCTGCAGTCGAGGTCGCGCAGCCGCCCTAACTTACTAAAGTCGTCCGGCAGCCGCGAGATCTGGTTGCCGACGATGACGAGCCGCTCGAGGCTTCTCAGCTCGCCGATCTCCTCGGGGAGCTCCGAGATCATGTTGAACGAGATGTCGAGGTCGCACAGGTTGAGCAGCCGGCTCACAACCGCGGGGAACGTACGGAACTTATTGTTTGAGAGATTCAGCGCTGCGAGCCCCCGCAGGCGCGGGAAGCTCCACGGCAGCTTTTCGAGGCGGTTGTTCTGCACGTACAGGCTGGTCAGCCCGGGCATATCGTCGAAGTACGCTTCGTCGAGAGTGACGATGCGGTTGCAAGATAGATCGAGGCGGGTGAGGGTGGCGCTATGCCGCAGGCTGCGGGGAGCCTGCTTTATCGCCATGTGGGATAGCAGCAGCTCGCGGAGGGTAGTACATGACTGGATGAAATCGAGCGGGATTTCGATCATGGGGTTTCGGGATAGCCGCAGAGACACGATGGAATCAGCATTCTGGTATAGAGCAACGGGGATGGTGCGAAGACTGCGGTCGGTAAGGTCGATTTCGCTGAAATTATCGAATTTCAGGTCTTCCTCCTGAGCCGGCAGTCAGTGCCTCGTAAAGATAAAGAAGAACAGATACATGCAGCAGGGCCGAGAAACCAACTCTTGTACACAAATTTCAGCAAAAACGACAACCCCGCACTGCCAAGCAAATCCAGCCCATCAATTTCGTTGTACCCCGCCTGCTCCAGTCGCCGTCGCACGATATCCGCTGGCCGCTCCGTCCGCTCCAAAATCCGCTCTAAAAAAGCAGCATCAGTATACCGTCTCATACCCCCACACACTCGCAAAGGAGGAAGGTAACTGACCCCGCCCGCGCTCCTTCAAATACAGCTGATGCATCTCGCGCTCCTCCCCCGCCGGCAGCTTCTCGTCCAGCTTCGGCGTGAGCGCCGCGACGGTCGCGTTCGCCGACACCGACACGACCTGGTACGTGTTGTCCGCCTTGTATATCCGTATTCGGATCTTGTGCTGCGCCGCCATCCGCTTCGCCCCCGCACGATTCGCTTGGGCCGCGGCCTCCCAAGCAGAAAGGCTGACCGCGTTCCCTCCCGTGCCGTTGTCCAACCTCGGCTCCGCTCCGCCGACGGGGTCTTTTCCATCCTCGTCCACAACGCTCCAGCTCTCCGGCGCGGTGAAGCCGCTGGGCGGCGAGCTCGCGTCGTTCGAAAGCATGGCGGGGTCGATGATGCCGTCCATCTCGGAAAGGTCAATGTCGAGCACGAAGTCCTGCTCTTCTGGGTCTGGCGGCTTGATGGAGGGCAACGGCTGCATCTCGTCTTGCTGGCTGCTATCCTTCCCCTGGTGCGAGGTCTTCCGCGAAAAGGGGACGGAGATGAAAGACGCTAAACTCGAACTCGTTGGCAGTGGCGGTGGGAGTGAGGGGTACTTGGACTCGTCGTTGGCTCCGGAGCCTGCGCGGAGATTCTTATTGGACTTTTTCACGCGGAGGGAGTTCATCCACGACTTTCTCTTGCGGAGCTCTGGCGAGGGGGAGAACATCGAAGTTGAGGTCGACGCGGTCCTCGAACTTGTCGTCTCGGTGATGCTGAGGTTATTGAAGGGCGGAGCTGGCGGTAGAAGACCCTCGGGGAGCTTTCAGGCGGCCGTGTGAAGATCTCGTCTCGGCTGCGGGTTAGGAGATTGGCGCTCAGCCCAAGAATAACACGGCGTTCGACCAAGTGGGGTACAGTATTGAAGCGAAGAGATATGTAGATAAATAAATGTTCCCGGAGCGGGAGGGTGGCCAAGCGGAGAAAATGTCAGCTGAGGGGACCTCTTCGAGAGCCTCAAACCATTGTGAATTGAAGACCCAGGATATGTATTGCATCTGCCGGGATGTGGATCTGATACTCGTATCAGTGATCATCGAGTTAGACAGTATACGCAACCGGGCAGTGAAGTGATGATGTGATGTGACTCGCGTATCGGAAGACCCCGAAAAAATCTAAGGCACCGACGTTGAAAATTAAAAGGCCCTTTCGGCCGTGATCCGGGATTCCCACCTGCAACCTTCCACCAGCTCCTGTACGTTTAAAGCAATGTCCTCCTCTGCTGCCGCTTCGTGTCTTTGATTTTTACCTGCCCAAGTCCTCCAACTCAATATAGCACGCAGCAATGACGGTGGTGCGCAGCACAACCAGTCCTGTTTCTACTTGACGGCCCGACAACAGCTTCGGAAATTTTCATCATTTTTTTTTTCTGTCTCTTCTTCTCCCCCTTCATCCTGTTTGCTTAGTGATCAAAGCTTCGTGATTCCACATGCTGGTTCAATTCAATTCACCCAATGTGTGGGTCCATCTTCCGCCGCCACCATGTAGCTTTGACCCTGAGTCCTACTTCACACGGGGTGCCAGCGAGAGGAGAAAACAGCTCGCATGTCATAAGCTCCTCCATTTTCAACTCGCGCTTTTACTCGCTCATCCTCCAGCGTCTGCGCTAAGTGAACTAGTCTGATTAAAAGTTTTCATTCGATGGGTTCCTTTCTCCTTGTGTTCGATTCTCTCCATCAGGATTCAGGAAAAATTGGCGCCCAATTGGCGCCCAATTGTCGCAAATTATTATCAAGCTTGACAATCAAAGTGTTCGGCGATAATTTCTGCCAATCGCATAATTTCCGCAGCAATTCACTTGAAGTCTCCAAACAACGATAAATCACTCGGACATGTTGTACCACTTCAGAAAGTGTCTAGACTCCGACATGATGTCGAAAACTGAACGGGCCTCAAAGAACTGAGGTCGGAATTTTGCAGCAAAGTTCCTTGACAGGATCCATCACGCCTCACGATTGCCAACAGACGGTATACGTCAAGCACACGGGGGTGGGAAAATTCCTGGTACCGTTTTAAGAGGTTTTAAGCTTATGTTTCAAGCTTATGTTTCAACCCCTTCCTTCCTTCCTCCTTCGATCGCAGCCTTGAAGTTGATCGTGGATTCGCGCTAACATCAGTACAGCCTCACGGCAACCGCCGACCTTCCTCAAATCGTCGCCAAAATCGCGGATTACCAATCACCCGTGCATCCCCGATCCAGGTTCCCGTTATGTACTGGGTGATGTCTACAAATATTCTGATCTTGAAAACTTTCACATCAGATTGCTCCAAAATTGCACTAGGTATTTATGACATTCGAGAGGTTGGCTGTTCAGTTTTTTTCTCTTTTCAAAACCTCAGAATACTTCCCTACCACACTAGGTAGCTGAGTAGACTTATCCTGGAAGGAATAGGGCCATATTCAAAGCAAAAGCAGCATAAAATATGACTTGGGACTTGCAGTCCAATAGCTATTATAGTGCATGGCGTACAAACCGTAATAATTGGGTGAGCCAAGTGCCGCTTATATTATAGGAAGATTCCTCCCGAAGACACAAGATGCAACGCACAAGACAAACACGCCGAAAGACACGGCTCCCAAGATAAAATATTCAGGTTTCAAGACTAAGATGCCTAAAGATGCAAGTGAAAGATCAAAGCTGTCAAAGACGAAATTGTACTTTTACTGATGCAGGCATGCAAAGAAGCGGAGCTTTTGCATTTTATGAAAGTCCAGAACGTCAACAGCTCTGCGGGGCGGTGGAACTAGATGCCCAGCAGAAGTATATATCCATCTTGGCCATGCAGTCGCTGGCATTGATTTCCGCGGCAGTTTCTTTCGCCATCTCTACACTGAACCCGGACACAGTCTGGATTGACCCCCGTGCCATAGATGTTCCGAGTGCGCGACCCAGCTGATTTGTGGCCTCATCAACAAAATATAAATGCACTTGGAAGGAACATCATCATCGACTAAGCACTCACCAGCACCGGCGCCTGAGAACGGCGCAGAAACCTTGCGGACGTGGACGTCCTGCATGCACGGCAACGACGCCATGATCCCTGCAATCTTTCGCCCAATCTCCCGGTCGGTACCGCGGGAGCGGCCAAATTCGAGGAGCTTCGATTGCCAGAAATGGACTGCAGGCCCGCCCGTCTCAATCATACTCTGCGCATCGGTATCCTCAAGGAGAAGTAAACCGCCGGGCTTCACTAGTCGGGCGGCGCGCACAATGACGTCCTTCCCATTTACAACCTACTTTATGTTATATTGGGGATCAGCGGATGAGTGAATGGAACGAACATGGATGAGCACAAAGCGAGCGTGCACCATATCAAAAGATCCTGATTCGAAATTTAGGTCTGCTGGCAGGTCTGCCATATGAAATTTGAGATTTGCCGGGAAGGAGCTCCTGGTAAAATAATTGGGCGAATATTATTTACGATCTGTTGAACACTGAGTATAATTACACTCGCCGATTCGGGGGTTCAGCCAAATCCACTGCCACAATTTCTGCGTCAGGGAACTGGATCGCGGCCTGCGTGGCCCTAGAGCATCGCAGAAAACGTGAGTCGTCCAATACACGACCACGACTGAGTACTTATTTGCTTTCCCAAGCTCCTGTTCCGCACCTGGCGACGAATGAAACAAAAGAAACCACAAGCACATTCCTCAGGCCGAAGTTAAATTGTACGTACCCCAATTGCAGAACTCGACATGGGTGGGCATCATCCAACGGCGGCAGGCAGAGTTTCCCATCGAGATATTGTTTGAAGGCTTCATGCATCTCACTGAGTCTGCAACGCTCAATCTCCGCACTTTGCTATAGAAGAGTCGGCTGGGCTCGCTCACCGAAGGATTTCTTCTCGTGTCTGAGCACCCGGCTGGATGATATACGTGCATGAAGAGAGATTATGACTCGTTGCGAATGAAACAGACCTTGAGGGTGTAGCTCGAGTTGGACATCTTTGAAGCCAGAGAGCGAGAGCAACCCCGATGACGAGGGGTTGAGCGAAGGATACCAACGTAGAAGCCGAGGAAAATCCAGAGCAACTTGTCAGCAGACGAGGGTTCTCGTGGTAATGCAGCGCCAGATGAGGCGATAACTGATAGAAGTTTTAAATTTGGCACAACTTCTCCCGAATTGGTTTCATGCGCGACCGAGTTGGTTTTTCAACAAAAGTAGCCCCAAAGAATGAACCCCTCCAGATAGTGATGACTGAGGCTTGAGGAAGAAAAAGACCATGGAGCGATAAAATATCCAGTGCGTGAGGGAGTAACGAGCCATAAAATAACAAGGTCGTGGTCAGCTCTCACATATCATATACGATCGTAGCTACTAGAACCCCTCTGGTGGTGGGAGGGCCCGAGCACAAGGGCAAACAAAAAAAGAACACACCGTAATATTATACTCCGCCATAACCCGCTCGCGGTCACGGTCGCACCCCAGCGTCGCCTCGCACAGCGCCTCCGCGAAGCGCGTGATGTGCACCTAGATTACATCCGCAAGTTAACTTCTCTAACCATAAATATGCAAGTGAGATCGCGGCCACGAATAGGAAGAGAATAGAAAAGAAGGGATGAGGATATGAGCAGAAGAAAGAACCGCCCTGCCTATGCTGAGCGCCGTGTACTGTTTGTCGCCCGCCGTGCAGTGTCTCTTCCCGACACGCAGGGAACACGGCTAGCACATACCTCGGCGCGGGGCGCGAATAGGAAGGACGCAGGGGGGGCAGAAGAAGGTGCACAAAGGGCATAGGAAAGGCGCATAGGTGAAAAGAAAATTGCCCACAGCGAGCAGAAAAAAACTGTGCACAGGGCAGAAAAGGCACAGGACGTGGGCGCGAATAGGAAGGGCGCGGGCGCGCAACACCGCGACACAACACCGCCGCGAACTCACGCACGGCGCAGTCACATCCCCACCCGAAATAGACCCAATATCGAACCCAAATCCACCCAAAAATCCACGTCAAACCGAAAAAAAAGAAACCCCACATCCATAAGCCCCGGATTTGCTCTTGCCAGGTCCGCGAGGCGGAATTGCACAAAGTGGCGGAAGTTGTCGCCCATGATCATGTCGCCGCTGGACATGCCGCGTCAGTCTGCGTTTATTTGTTGTTTGTTAGAGGGCGAATTATAGTAGGAGATGAGATGAAAACGGGGTGTGGAACGGACAAGAAAGAGAGAAGGCGGTGGAATGGGAAGAGCAGGGATGCGAGAATGAAAACGGAGGGCGGGCATGAAAAGAGGGGCGTGGAATGGAATAATGAAGAGAGAGAGAGAGAGAGAGAGAATAATAATTGGGAGGGAAGGCAGCAGAACCGCGGAGAGCAAGAAGCGCAACGAGAAAGCACCACAAAAAAGTTAAACGGCACCAAACGAACCGCAGAAAACAAACCCGAGGGAAAGAAAGAAACAAAAAACTCACATATCTTCGGCACCTTCTCCTCCCACCGCACGTTGTCCGCATAGGCGTATCCTGCTTCACCACGAGCGTTCGTAGTAGTACGTATACTGTTTACACAGGAAAAGGAAGAGGCTTTAGTTAGGTGTGTTGCAAAAAAATGAGTGAAGTTCGAAAACCAAATGGCGATTTGTCAAGTGAAAGTTGCCGTGGAGGCAAGGAGTCAGAAGGTGCATGGGAGTAGGGAAAGCGTGAGGGGAGAGGACGAAGCAAGTAACGATGCATCCATGCTCCGGTAAACAATGTGGCTCGAGCAACGATGCGACAAGGGAAGGAAGAATGTTCAGTCACAAAACTGCGGATGAGTCGGTACCGATGGATATGATTTGAGGGTGGGAGGAACGGAGGAGGGACGATCCGGCAAACGGAGGGAGGATTGATGAACGATCCGAAGCGGGAGAAGAATCCGAAAAGCGATGCGGGACACGGGGGCGGATGGATGGAAGGGCGGGGAAAAACTCTTTACCCAAGTTACCGAGTGGACAATTTTTACAATGAGTCTAGATGTGCATTCTCCTTTCAATAGGTTTTAATAATGACTGAAGATGCCTCGAAAGTATTCTGAGCAGCAGACCCAGAGTGCATTGGATGGGTGCCTTATTTCTTTTCTGGTTTGTTTGGTTTCATCCGTATTCTCTGCGTTCATCAGCAGCCTTCCTACGTCTCCATCCATCGGATGTACTTACGCACCGTCCGCCTTTGGCTATTTCTTTGGGTCGTTGATTTTCTCTTCCGCAAGACTGGCTTTTCATATTTTGAATTACTTTACATTTGTTTGAATCGGAACCAAGGCGGCTCAATGCATTTGATGCTGACGAGTACAACAACCGCATTCAGACAGACGGGCAACGGAGGGTGAGTGACTTTTTATTGATTTTGGGGCCCTGGCCATCGGGGTGAGATTTAGGCATCGGGGGAAATCGTTTTTTGGGGACGGGAGCGGTTTCTTTTCTTTTTTTCGTTTTCGCGTGCCGCTAATTTTATTATGCAGCTTGGCGCGGCGCGGCAACACGGTTGTGCTGCATGGCGAGTGATAGTTCTGATATATTCAACTACTTAGAACGAATCATTAGAACGAATCATCGAGTTCATAAATGTTGCGAGACATAAGAATGCATTATGGGTAAGGAAACTCAGTGTTCGTGATAGGTTGGTGGGGGTCCCTTCGTACTCCTCCGCCCACTAAATTGAGAATTCCCAGCCTCCGAAGCAGGATGATAAACCAATGCTCCGACCGAATCTGTTTCTGGGGGAGTCGTGGCGGTATATTGCAAAGATCCCGGAGCCGGAAATGGCTCTGTAATCAAGCCCGACATGACGGGGGACGGCGGAGATCGCGGTGGAATCCACACGTCTTGTGTGTTCTGCCGCCGCCGACGAAGAGCCCATATGCTCAACAAAACAGCTGCCAGGAGGGCGATCCCTCCAACGACGCCCCCGGCGATTGCCCCGACGGGAGCTTTTTTGGATGGGGGAGGTAGAGGGGACTTGTTGTCCCCAGTCGGCGATGGAGAGCCACTCGATTGCGATGGGTCAGGCTCTAGAGGTATCACTGCCAGCAGAGCGGCGAGGCCGTCAGTCTGCCCCTGTCCCGAGAATGTCGTGGCAGGCGGCCCCAGCCACGCGCGTGAATAGATGTTCGATCCGCTCTGAGTAGATAAGTCCAGGACGGCGTTGTACTGGTTCAAATAGAATGCTTCAGCATGAGTTGTGTGATGTTATAAGGAATTTAATCACCTGAACACCCAGATACGCTTTGATATCCTCCCGGAACTCGGGGTTGGTGACATTCCGTGTATATGCGGCGATGAGTCCGTCCACCATTCGCACTATAATAAACACGGTAAGCACGGAAGACTGCAAGAGTACGAAATATTTCACCTCCACCGATGTCGTGAATAATTCCATCATACGATTGCCAGCCGTTAAAGGTAACTGCGGCGGAGACAATATCATTGAGTCTGCACAGACGGTTCAATACACGAAGGACAGCAGAGGGGAAATGAAACGAACAGCACCCGCGTCGATGCGCTGTTTGTGATTGAAGTAAGGACAGCAAGTCCTTGGATGGCGAGACCCGAGTTGTACGAAGCTCTTAGATCACTGTGGGCGCAATTCTGATCCTTTGCGGCCACCACAGTATCTGACACGATCTTTGCGTTATTGATGAGATGGTCCTGAATAAAATCCGCCGATTCGGTCGCGGCTTGAAGGTACATGGCATCCGATGTCGCTTCAGCGAGCAGCGCTGATAGACTGAGGCACCCATAGTTATAATCCGAGTGCAACACACCACGGTCCGGACTTACATGAGAAAAGAGCTAATTGGCACGTGTGAATGGAAAATAATTCCGCAGTACCAAGGAGTAACTCACCCAGTGGTAAGGGCGACTATGTCGGTGTTGTTTCGGTTTCTATGCTCTAGTGAGCGCGCACCCAGAAAGTACCTCCGGCCATGGTTGCTAATACATTCCAAGTGAGGGGAATATCAGCGGATGATCCAGATCACTCACCTTCTTCGCAAACTTTGGACAGTGGAAAAGCCTTGACGGGGCTTTGGCCGGATGAAATGTCACTCTGCGAGAGGGTGTACTGGCGGTTTAACATCCATGATTGGACAGCAAAGTCCAAAAATGGCTTGGTCTTGTATGCGGCATATGCTTTGATGGATGCATGGCCGTACGCCCTGCAACAGATCTCGTGAGAGGGTGTCGGTAATCGCAGAGAAAAATCAACATACATGGCATCGTAGGTCTAAATCGCCCGTACGTTTAGGACTGGCTGATCCGAATTAAATAGTACTCACCCTGACAAAATGGATTAGACAGGAGGCATAAGGACATGGGATTCACTCCTACACATCGGCCGTGAAACCAGCATGGGAACCGAGCGTTAGACGAAGTTTTTCCTCGAGGAAGTCTCGATATCGGGTTTGATTTGTCATGAGGTCAAACTCCGCCATTTGCTCGTACAATCTTCCAGCGATCTGAAAGGGTTCACCTGGAAGGAGCGAGATGAAGCGAGACCGTCTGGAATTAGATAAAGTACATACCGGCGAATTGTCCCGCCGACGTAAGGTGGTTTATGGCCTCCTCTATCCCATCGCTGGCAAGCTTGATACGGTCGGCTGATGAGGAGAAGATGGCAGGTTTCTAGCGCTCGGAAGTCAGGTAGGAAGTCGTGATATGACCAAAAAACGCACCCTCCAAGTAGACGACGCGAGCAGACCGGCGAAAGCAAGGTGGGGTAGAAGGAGCCAAGGGACGACGATGAGGAGGAAGGGAAACATCATCCACACACGCGGCGGCACGTTCGGGTAAATTTAGTGCCGTTGATGCAACGTTGATGAATGATGATTTCTGTTTGGGTTGATTGGTGAGCAGTACATAGTTGAAAAGAAATTCGTGGCCAGGGTTCAAAATGGATATTCAACAGCTCTACCCAGGGGAGCACCATCCGAATCTTCAAACTCGCGTCCGGAGAAGCATTAGCGCAAAGGGTCAATACGGCGCCCGACTGGAGATTGTGTTGATGGTAGATGTCATACTCGGATAGGGTTTGCACCTGTGCCGTATTTTTGCGGTTACGGCCCGTGGGCTTGAAAAATTTGCACAAAGTGGGAATGAGGCTTGAATGAGGATGTATGTGAACCCTAGTAGTCAGTCTCGCCGGTTAGCCACCATCGATGGATTTAGAGTGATTCAAACAACATCAAGGAGAACTGAACGGGACCCCAGCGCGAAGGGATCAGAGACGGATAGGATCGTATTCATTGCAGAAGAGCGGAGAATGAATTTAACAAGAGCTTTGCCAGAAAGCTAATGCACGGCAGCCGCTTAGACGAGATGAGGAGGCAAGTTGTCGCTGATGCCGGATCACACCGGCGCCAAACAAAACCAACCCAAGCGACGACCGGAAATTTGATGGCGACCAGACTTCTCCCTCTGCAGGACGCCAAACAAACACTTTCCCAACCAAAGCCTCAGTGAGCCTCCGAGTCGGTACTCTCCGAGGTTCTGTGTCACGAAGCGTAATCCGCAGAAGCTCGCCTTCTCGTACTGGACTACAGGCGGCAGCCTGCTCTCCCACCCAGTCACCTCCAGCCACCCACGCACACGCTCACGCACGCCACTTCCACGCCTCGCCTGGATCGTCCACACAAGCTCACCACTGGTTCCAGCCCAGGCCGGGCGAGTAACTCCCTCGTCTACGGCTATATCCCTAGAGCTACGAGCACCGAATCCTGCGGCCTGAAGCTCCCCTGCCCGCTCACACACCCGCACCCGCCGCCGTGCGCCCTATCGCCCATCTCTCTCGTAGGATCAACCAGACGCCAGACTTCCTCCCGTATGCGCGCCCCTCAAGCAAACTCACTCTATCTGGCGGCTCGTCCTCCCAGTCCCACCCGAAGCATACGCACTCTCGACGCTCCACGCGCGTTTGAAGGCGCTCGAGAGCGCGCAGCCAAGGCGAGGTACGGCTTATTACTTTCCTCGAGTCCACCGCCGCGTCTCCGACTACCTCCTCCGCCACTGGCGCCTTGCACCGTGACCTCAACACTCTGCAAAATAAAAATTCAGGTATCGCAAGCCTCCCTGTCACTCAAATCTCGCTTTTACTGGAACGTGGACCAAGACATCGGCCCGTCCTTACCCTCTGACCCCGACCCCGACTCGTCCCCGCCGCGCCATCCGTTACAAAATTCTTCCTGCCAGTGCCTCGTCTGGTATTAGATGTTTTCTCTGGTATTCTTCTTCTCCCTGCTGACTAGATACGCCAACATACGTAGCTTATGGTTATGAACACATCTTGACGTGTCCACATCAGACTTTCGACAAAGATCCTGTGACAGCTTGGCGGAGCTTGTTTGGGCCTTTTTCTGGCTCTACAATCTGACAAGCGACAAGCTATGTCTGATTTTCAACCAGCTCATCTCCCTCCCAAAAAGAACTTTTTTTCAAGGTGTTCCGGGGGTTTTTTGTTGCATTTGAACGAACTTTTTTTCTTCGGAGTTTGAGCCTGTGCAGCTTGTGAGCTTGTCGTACGGTACGTAATAGTTGACTCAGGTCAGTGTTGCTGATTCATTTGTTCCGGAATTGGGAGCCGTTCATCCGTTCAAGTCTTCAAGAAAAGAAAAGAGAAGAACTTTGATGAACGGAAGAACAGGCCACAAGGGGATCGATCGTGAGGTTTTCCCGGACCTGTGCGCGGAGTGAGCAACAATTTGTTCGCGAAACAAGATGCTGAAGCTGCGGTTTTTGGCCAAGACCAGCGGAGGCTATAGGGGTGAGCACTCAACTGGTCGAACAAGTCAACAGACTACAACACACGAAGTACGAGCCTCAACGGTTGTAACGTCTGTCTAGGAGAGACTAAGCGGAGGCAGCTCAGGGATTTTCGTTCCAGGCGCTCGGGAACAGGCACCGGCTCCCAAGTAGTGCAAACAGCACATCAACTCGGGAGTTTGGATTGCATCATTCAAGTTCCTAATACTAATTACTGATCCGTTTAGCCGTTGCTAAGTGCTGATCTCCATCATGGGCGATGAGAGGTATAAAGGTGCTGGCCAGCATACGTACTTGAATTATTCTCCATCTTTTCCACCCTTCCACCCCCCTTTTTCTTTTTTCCATGTTTTTCTCTGCGTCGATCGCATTCACTCTCCTACTCTCCTTCACCGGTGTTGTTCAAGGTGCACCCCTGGTGTGTTTCATTAATAAACCATTGGGGACTTTGAGAATCACTGGAGCACTGACAAAAGATCGCAGGCTACCACGAGGGCTCCGAATCCCCCTCCGATTAAAGCTTGCACCGGCATTAATGGAACAGGCGACTGCACCATCCTCAACGTCAGCATCAACAATGGAAGCGGGGTGTGCACCAACGTCAGTAATGCGAAGTCTCTTGTTCTGAACATTGACAATAGCTGTGTGTCGTTCCCGTGAGTGATACTGTGTACAGCCTTCGTTTCACACTAATAACTATTACTCCAGGAAGCCGAACTGCGACTTTGACGTTACGCAAGGTGGTGTGGCGCAGTTCTTCCCATCCGATTCCAGTGAGTTACCGGACGGTATCCTGAGCTTCGAATGTAATCAGCTTGACGGGATTGTGGACGGGCTCTTCCCCGAGTGATGTGGAACTTGATGGAGGATGATGATAATCGTATAAGTAGGAGGAAGAAATGTTTGTACAGATGGATTCTATACAGATGTGATTTTTTCCCTGAGAAGAGAGTCAGGGGTTTGAGAACGAATTTCTTAGATATGATGGGAAAGATGAGAAGGGTTAACCGTGTTGTTCGGGTCAAGTTGGATTAATTGATGCCTTCCTAAATCTCTAGGGACGAAACTGGTGTGTAGGGATAGCCAGCAGCAAGTCGTGGTTCGATTGAATATTCCCCGTGCCCAACTAGGCAACTCGAAGTATAGTTTTTGTCGTTTCAGATTTGACTCGTTCTTCTGGGGCCGGATGTTTAACTCATCCGAAACGCGCCCTCAACAAGGATGCCGGTATTCCAATAGTGCACGGCACTCGACAAGCCCACCTCTCATTGCTTCCGGCTACAGACGTGATATCAAATCACTTGGTGGTTGTGTTTCCTCCACGTTCTTTCGGTTTCTCTATCATCTTGACCGCGCTTTGCATTCTTCTTGCCAGATCAGAAACCCGAGTTACATATATATATATATCGTCCCCTACAGCCCAGATCTGACACGCCCATTGCAAGACGCTGACACGCTCTATCACCAGTGCCATCCCCTCTGAGTCACCGTAGCTATGGCTCAACGGCCGTTCCATGAACTAGGTCAACTACAGGGCTATCGTGCAGGCTTCACACGTTGAAACACGGCCGGAATTATTTGCCGACAATAGGGGAGTTCACGGTAGGGCCGATTTTCTCGTTTGTGAATAAATATATTCATTTGATGGCATGAGTAAAATCGTCGTTTGTGGAATAAATGTGTGATCACCCCGTTTGAGTCTCAGGATATATTTCTATAGCATTAATTCCACCTGCCAGGCATACACACCTCACAAACACCTTATTTTCACCATCTAGTCACAGCTAAACAATAATTTGGTTCAGGGAGTATTATTTCTATTTTTTTTGATGGGAGGCCGGTACTGTTGCAGGCGATGAGTGGGAGAGGTGGGACAATGGGCGAGATGAGGCGGGATGATGGGCGGGATGATGGGCGAGATGATGGGCGGGATGAGGCAGGATGATGAGCGGGAGAGGCAGGATGATGGGCGAGATGATGGGCGGGGGAGGCGGAATGATGGGCGGGATGAGGCGCGATGATGGGCGGGATGATGGGCGGGAGAATGGGCGGGAGAGGCGGGATGATGGGCGTGGCCAGCTTACTTACTCAAGCAGGTATATATATTCCACAAAATATATTTATTTCACGAACGAGATTCAATCTCGTTTGTGGAATAAACATTTTTCGTGAAAATAATGGTCCCATCACTCGATTATTTTTATTCACAAACGACAAAATAATGCCTAGCGTGAACTCCCCTAATTCTGGTGGGGTTTCAAATTCCTTCTTTACCCTTGGATCTCCCGAGGGAACCATACATACATGTGTCCGAGTTCGAATCGAATGAGATATATACCACCAGGTGTGGTACTTTATGCACAAGTGTCAATGGTTCGACTGCATGAAAGCATTGGAGAAGCAGAAAGACGAGGTTCGATTCCTCGTGCCTGATTACAGCGGGGCAACATGCTTTTTATTTATATTTATTTTTTGATATTTTTCATACTTTAATCATATAGCCGGTTCGACGTTCAACAAACATCTAAACTTGGCTTGTGGGCCAGTGCTTCGCATGGCAGTACGAGTCCAGTCCCAGGAGTTTTACTGCCAGTACCCATGACGAAGTCCAGCATCTCGAGCATGCTCATGGTCAAGGGGTAAACCTCAGGAGTCTAGCCAAAACGGGATTGAAGTGAATCAAAAACTAATTTTTTCTTACTTTCTTTAGCTTCAAAGTTCAAACATCAGTAGTCTGACAACCAGAACAGTGAACCTTGAATTTTTACTAGCTCGTACACTGGGGAGCATTCCCGACAGGGACTGTGAGCAAACCTACTGATATTCGGGATCCCCAGGCTATATAACGGGTAGTAGCCATCTTCATCACTTTGATAGCATTTAGGGAAAGTTCATTACTTCCAACAATTTTCTGTGTGTAAGTTCGTCGTTTTGACTGGGCATGGTCCATCATTGTTCCTTCGACACAAGGCCGGGCGGGGTTTTTTCATATAGATCCCTTACCCAAACCAGAACCCAAAACCCTAACGCTAGCCACTAACCTCTAACTGTAACCAGCTAACCCAAACCTAACCAGCTGAGCTCAACACGCCGCTGGTTCTGTGATGTGCCGACAGGCACGCTGTATGTTGATCCAGGGAAAGTGACGAACCTTCGTTGAAATTCCTTGAACTCACGAACTTTCATAGAATGCCATCCAACTGATGAATTTAAGCAACGAAGTGACGAAGATGGGGTGGACTCAACTTCTTCTTTCAGTACTGCACTATTACAATCAATTCGTTAGTCACCCGTCATGCGGGTACCTGTCGATGTGGAATATTGGTGCTTTGTCAATTACCACCCAGCTGCTGTCGAACACCCCAGGCATTTTGTCACGCTGAAAATCGGTGTCCCCATGCAAAACGCTCGGTTTCCACCAAATTTGTGTCAAATTTGTCGAATTTTCTTCGGCCATCACGCAACATTTTGGCGGTTGTCGAGTTGTCAAATTGGAAAAAGGAGGCACGTGCCACCCTGTCTATTTGATTGTAATAGTACAGTATTACTATGAGAACCCCGAATATCAGAGCTTATTATCACTGCAAGTTACCGATAATATCCTTGACCTTGTTATAAGGAATAAAAAGATGAAAACATTAGCATGGCAGGCTTCAATTTCCACCCCCAAATTTGCACCTCAAATCGCGGTATCTGCCGAGAAGGTAACAGGCCCAAACATTTGTTCCACCTGTTGCAATCTCCAGCCAACAGATCTCTGGGGGCACTTCTTAGCGAGTTCCATTTGTTTCTCGAAACTAATGGAAGTCAGCTAATTCTATTAACTCCAGTGGTAGTACATAAAATTTGTTGATCTGGCAAGTTCTATTTTATGAGGGTCCAAAAATGCACATTTAATGGGTGACTTTCCATAACGATAAAATAGTCCTGAGCAATATCCGAGCTTGTTTGAGAGTGCCATTGATGGAATCAAATCAGTTAGTCGTAATACTCTTGTGGGAAGCACAACAGAAATATTATTTGCCTTATCCACCCATATCTATTGCTTTCTTGTCTGGTTCCATGAGCACCACATCTTCACGTCGCCGTACTCTGCTGGAGAATAATCACTGGGGGCTTCGTGGCTTAGACATCACAAGACACGTAAATATGCGTTGGAGACACGTAACGGACACGTCGAGACGTGTCGCGGGCGTACATGAACGCGTGGTTTTTGATGCCCCCCGCAGTGCGGAAGTGTTTTTGGATGTTTCAGACTCGCAAAGACATACTCCATGTTACTCACGCCCCAGTTGTGGAAGGATTTGATCCAATTGGGTTATTCAGGAAATTCTGCGTCTATTGGAATCTGTTCGGGGGGTCGGTACCCCCTGGACAGATTTCTACAGATTCAAAAAGATTCACAATAAATTGTGTACGTTAAAAGTGATGGGGTCCTGACAGCTGTCTCGGCATCGCGGCGGAAATTGTTCAAATACTCCCCAGGAATTTTTTATCGTTATGGAAAGTCACCCAATATGTCGCAACTATTTTTGGTCTGTCGTAAGTATCTTAAGTGATTTGATACATATGCCGCAGCTTTTACGCCTTTTGGTACTGCCAAAAAAGTTGCGGCACCATTCGTGTTGCCGCAACTTTTCTACCTACCTACCTACCACGAGGCGAACACCCGAATTTTGAGATCAGCCGTGAACCGGGAGAACTCGGCTGATGTCGGCTAGTCGGTAAGCCTCGGCAAACACTAACCACGGACCATGGACCATGGACCACGAACCAAAACCACAACCTCATGTTGCAAATCCCCGTCCGCCAAGCAGAACAATATTCGAAAAAAAAGCTTTTATATTCTGGACTTGGTCAAATCCTGCACACAACTCGGTGCTCGGCTCCTTGAGGATCTGATTATACCTAGTAACTGGAAGTGGGTCTTTGATTGGCGGATCCGCACTTTGCGCCGTCATCTCGGGGATTTCTCAGCAGTTTGAAGTTGCCGAAACTTAATTCACGGCCGCCGCGGTCCAGCCTCCAGGGTTGCAATTGTAAATTTCCGCCAGGCAGCGGCCGGCTTGTTTGGCACAGCGAATGCGAACAAGCAACACGAGCAAAGAGTACTGTATCAAGTTGTAGGGGAACAACACGTCAATGATCGTGACAGGCCCCTTGCCTCTTTTTCAGGCAACAGAATCGACCGTGAGAGTGACGGCTGCCTGGACAGGCAACCAGCGTTTTTTTTTTCTAACCTTGTGAAAGGTCCAAGTGGACTTCGAGGGTTAGAATGTAAGTTCACAGGCCATTTTCGTGCCTTCCGGAAATTTTAGTAAAAAATCTGTCCCTGGGCACTTTCTCTGGTATTTTTTTCGCTTTTTATGAGGCAACCAACCACTCCGTAACCGTGACCTTCAGGCAAAAGGGCAACGCAACCAGAGGCCCGCAACAGTGACGGTTGCTCCCCTACAACTTAACACAGTACGAGGCCTGTTCGTGCAGATGTACTTGAATAAGATGATATGTCTCCTGTTCTTGAAGCCGTACTTGGATGATATTGATTCTGGAAATGCAAGAAGAACAGGAGGAGAACAACTCCGCGGTACAGATGGGATAGGGACGAGAGGGAGAATATTGCGCGTGTCGGGTGGATGTGTGGTGGAACGTCAAAGATAGGTTCCAAGTCATAATATTCAGTTTCCAGTCTTCGATGTCAAATATGCGAATGAGGACAGAGGATTATAATTCCAATTGTATCATTGGGGTCATTCTCAACAATATCTTCTGGGCGACATGGATAGCAATCCTCAGAAGACATTAGGTTAACGATCTCTCCGTCTTTTCTTCATCCTTTGATGAAGATCCACCATCCCGAAACCGGTCGTACAATATCATCTCTGCCGGTGGGCGAAAGCTCAATGTCCCTGCTGGAGGAAACCTTCATGCCAATCACACCTGCGGTCATCGTACAATCGAATAACTCCCCGTTATCGTTCAATTTGACGTCCACCTCAGCGTAGCCCGGTGGTACGTTGATGCTGTCCACCCGGTGATATGGCGTGCTGTCGAGGACCAGGTCTTTGGCCGCGTAAGGCGCATATGTAACCCAGAATTGCTCCGCGCTGAGCGATCCCACTTCCTCCGCCGACTTCACATCCTGGATCATATTGATATTTCAAACAGCAAGTCAACAAGAATGAACTCGAAGCCCGCATTGTCCAACCAATTCCCAAGCCACTCCCCCGTCGGACTAAACACAGCGAAGGCGTCGATCCAACCAGAATAATAACTCGGTCCGCTGTCCTGGGTATGGTAGTGTGCGACCCACTGCCAGAAATTGATGTTTTCCCGACTTGCGGGTGCGTCGAAGGCCGCAACGAAATGGGAGATAACGGGGTGTAGCAAGTGATACCATGCAATCGCCTCAACCCATACTCCTTCAGCTTTTCTAGACGCCCCAGAATATTCACCCGATCAGATTTCTCGCCCTCGAGTGTGACACGCGGAATACCGCAAGTCAGATAAAACTCGTAGGAGAAATATGTCTTGAGGGTCGCCATCATGATCACCGCACTCGCTGTAGTGTCTGTGATGGTAGTCGTACTGAAATTCGGTAGAATCCATTCGTGCAGCTTGGGGTCTACGATGTTTTTCTCCATGAGGCCCACCATCTCACGCGACATAGCACCAAAGTCGATGCTGTAATGGGTCCCCACGCCGCTGACGACCAGATGTTTCTTGCCCTCGTGCGCGACGAAGTTGCCGCGGAGAAGCTCGGTGTTGGCATTCACGAAGAAGTTGAACTGGACAAGGATCGAAAGCCAAACATCGTCTGGACGAATTGTGAGCGCGTGGTGCTGACTGTACGCCGAGATGACGGTGTCAACAAATCCGTTGCCCTTGGGTACGAGGTTCGAGATCTTGGCTGTGAAATCGCGGCCCTGCAACATGATAAAAGCCGTGTCAATGCGATTTCAGCTGGGCACATACGATCCTTCCTCAGATGAGGAGTTGGAGAGCAAGAACTGCAAGACCTCCGCATTCTTATACCGGTTCTGCGACGAGATGTGCAGTATTTCTGTCCCAGTCAGCCCGCTTTCCACGCCGACTAATTCAACGGCATTTGCACGATGGTTTGTGACATAGAAACTTATGCCCGGAATCAAGGTTTGATCCATTTGCAGTGTCCGCAACATGTACAGCTTCTGGGGAACGAAGACCAGGAATGCGACATATATCTTTCAGAAATTCAGAACCGCTATTCACTGGGACCAGATATGGACATACGGATCTGAATGGGGTCGAGATGCCTCTGATTACTGACCACTGGATTTCGAGCGGGGCGTATCGATGCCCCAGTCTCATGTACCAAACTGCTATAAGTAACAGAGGTATTACAACCAGAATCGAACGCAGAATTATCGATAACTGGCGTGCAGCATTGGGTGATTCCTTGGGTGCTACACGATGAGTTGAGCAGTGGCGAACACGCACCTTCCTGCGGCGACGGACTTTTAGGTGGAGTCGCCACAGAAGTCTCTTCGGAAGTCTCGTCAGTGGTAGTGCCCTGTGCATCGAGAGGTTACGAGTCCTAAACTTGTTTAGGTAATCGTTCTTAGGAATGTTCTACCGCGTTTTCCTATGTACCCTGTTTTTCGTTAGCCGACTAAATTAGCCTTTCTGTGGGAAAGTTGTGTGGGATTTATGCTCAGCTGATACTCCCGTGCGGCCCGTCGGACCGGCGGGTTTGAAGGTATATTAATATTATGGGTTACGCCGGGATTGAAAACAGACTAGAGTTTGAAAATGCGCTCGCTTCATCTCAGTTTTTCTCGGATGCTCTTAATTCTTCGCGGAACGTGCTCCGACACATATTCTACATTAGACTAGCTAAAAAGATGAAGGGATTCCGTTCGGAATTGAGTGAGTATCAGGACCGGGGGAAAATCAGGCCTGATTCACCCATTCAAATCCTCGCGTTCAGTACTGTCTGCTAAACTGTTTCACTTCGATGTGAGCTCAGGCGGGACGAGCTTGCGAGTCCGCCTGAGTGGTAGACAAGTTAGATTAGATTAGATAGGGCTCTTCACCGCCACCTGTCAAAGTCTTGTACGCGTCCACCACCTCGACGTTTTCAAAGCTCTTTTTCTGAACTACGCATCCTTAAATCAGGCGCTTTTCTGCTTTTCATACACCAGAAAATGCCTCAACAATCCCACTGTGGTCTTTCCCTGCCCCTTGACGCGACTTACGACTTTGCGGCGTGGATGAAGCGCCCCGCCGACTCTCCTTCCTTGCCCATGTTGTCCCTAAAAGAAAAAAATAGGCTCAACCTGGCTACCGAATCCAGGAACGACATCAGCATCCGTATCACCCGTCAATACCAGGATGCCATCGCCGCTGGCACATCGCTCGCCAATATGGATATCGGTTTGCGTCTCGAAGCCTACATGGAATACTCGGACCAAGAAAAACAGCTGCTGGTCTCCTCACGCGATCTCTGCGATGCAGTAGGCCCTCTTCCCCCGTTCATGGTCGAGTTCGTCGCTCTCTGGCGTTTCAATATTGCGAAGGACGAGGCCGACGAAAAGGCGAAGCGTGAAAAGGAGCGTTCGGACAGGGAACTGGAAAAACAAAAGGCTAGTCAGCCCGTCCTCGGTTCTCTTGTTCTGGACAACCCCCATGTCATCTCCGCCGCTCTCAACGGCCCCGTCGTCATCCCTCCTATTTTCCTCTTGTCTTTGGCGCATAAAGTCTATTTCCCTCTTCACTGGTGGACAGACAACAATTTACGTGACGCTTTGGAGAATCCCCACGCGGTTCCCAAGGAGCCAATTCGGGCTATCCAAACGTCGGCGCTTGTGACCCCCGAGAAGATTCAGGTCATTGATGTCACGAAAATGACCAAACTACTCGGGGGCGAGGAAACATGGGCTCAGCTGACGACCAACGCTTGGCGTCAGGCTTCGGCCAATCTTCTTTCCGCTTTTCAACTCCTTTCTGCTCCTCTTACCGCAACACATCCACGTTCGTTCGCCACGGAGTACGAGAAGCACGTACGCTTTTTTGCTAACATTCGTGTGTTCGACGTACTGGGCATGTTCCCCGTGTGGTATTATGTGGAGCGCGATTTACGTCGCAAGATTTTCGCAGGCGGCATTTTTGACGAGGCTTTGTGGTCTTCGGACCTAAATGTCGCTGTATCTACTTATACCACCGCCCTGAGGTTTGGGAACACCCCGATTCTCTCCTTTTCTGCACAGGATCCTGCCTTGTCCTCGTCTTTGCCATCCCTCTTGTCTGCTCCTGTTCCCCCAGCCTCTTCCACGAAGCGCCCGGCCGTAGGCGAGGTACACACCGCCCCTGCCAAAGTCCCGCGTAATGATTCTCGCGGGGAGGCTACGTCGGCTCGCGAGGGTGGTGCACTGCGGGGTCGCGGGCCTTCGTGTCTGATTTGCGCGGGTCCGCATTCGGCCAAGGAACACCCCCCTGCTTCTGTGTCGTTTCAGGACGGGGCGCCGCATTTTTGTAGGAATGACGGCCCTGACGTGCGGACCGTCTCAAATTTTCGGGGGGCGCGCAAAGTCCTCTGCATCTTGTTTAACATCGGTAAAAAGTGTGGCGGAGATCACGGTTCCGCAGAGCGCCTGCACGTCTGCTCCCTTTGCGGGGGTAACCACCCCGCCGTCGTCCGTCATGGCGAATGCGGGCGGGTCCGCGAGGGTGCCTTCGTCCCTTGAGGAGGATGCCCCTCGCTCCTTTCTTGACAGCACACTACTATCTGCACACCCGAGACTACAATATGTTGATCTATCCCCACATGTCCACGCACGCTCGGCGCCCCTGGCCCGCTCAACGAGTTATCTTCACTCCTAGATTGTGTCGTCCATCCCTACGACGATATCGCTTTCGAGGACCTACTACACAAGCACAATCTAACAGCAGACTATCCGCATCTTGTCCGCCATTTACGTGCCGGTTTCCCGCTCGGTCGGATGCCGGTTCTGACAGCCACAGTCATTCTCCCTAATCATAACTCTGCTTTGGTCGAGCGATCCACGGTCCTGGAATATCTAAGCTCCGAGGTTGCGGCGTACAGGATGTCTGGCCCTTTCTCCCGGTCCGAGATGGAGACGATATGCCGTGGTCCTTTCCTTTGTTCCCCTTTGATTGTCGATTCCAACGATCAGGGTCCTGGTCGCGAGCCCAAGAAGCGGGTATGTCGAAATCTTTCCAAAGGCGATTCGTTCTCGGGGACCACGGCAGTAAATGATTCCATTCTCAAAGAAGACTTTCCAACGCGCTTTGATATGCCTTCGAAGATGGCGGAAGTGGTGAGTGCTCTAGTTTAGTTCCCTAGTTTGCTTTCCCCTCTTCCACTTTCGTTTGGGGTGCTCGTGGTCCGTTCTTTATGCCAAGGTTTCGACTGCGGCCCTACCTCGCGGGACGCCGCTCCTACCATATGCGCGACGGTGCTCCTACCTCATGCGGGACGCCGCCCCTACCCTATGCGCGACGGCGCCCCTACCTCATGCGGGACGCCGCCCCTACCCTACGCGTGACGGCGCTCCTATTTCATGCGGGTCGCCGCTCCTACCCTATGCGCGACGGCGCTCCTACCTCATGCGGGACGCCGCTCCTATTTGATGCGCGACGGCGCTCCTACTTGCTACCGGCATGCACGGCTCTTGTACTTATTCGTTGACCAGGTTGCTGGTGCTCCAGATGGCGCCCAGGCTTGTGCTTTTGACATCAAATCTTTTCACCACACCTGTCCCGTTCTCCCCGCTCACAAACCCTATCTCGTCGTCTGCTATGATGGGAAGTTTTTTCTTGATCACTGCTTTCCGTTCGGTGCAGCCTCGGCTAGCAGCAATGCTGGCCAGATTTGCAACGCTCTGGTCGACATATGGAAAGCGGAGGCCGGGGTAGACGCATTGCCGCTCAAGTACGAAGATGATCTTTCCGTCTTTCGCTTCCCGAATACGGCCGGTCCATTTTCTTCGGGCCCCTTCCTTTACCGTTTCGATCGAGCTTCTGTGGTTGCTCCTATTGATCCTTTGCGTGTGCCTTGGCATCCGGGGAAGACGGGTACAGAGTTCTCGACCTCCACTGTCTTTCTCGGCTTTGTCTGGGACCTTTCCCGGCGCCGTGTCTCTCTCCCTACCGAGAAGCGACTCAAAAACCTCGCTCGAGTGCTCTCCATGATATCCGGCATCGAGTCGTCGAAGAAGTTCTCGCTGCTCGATTTGCAGGCTATTCACGGCTCCCTTTGTTACCTTTGTTTCGTCTTTTCGGAGGGCGCGTCACGTTTGGCCGTATTTTCGAACGCCATGGTAGCCTTCAAGGGCAACACATTCGCCGAGCGTTGGCTGTCACGCTCTGTTCTGTCCGAAGAGACGAGCCTTCTCCTCTCGCTGCGTTGGTGGCAGGTGAAGTTGGAGGACACTACTATGTATCGTCAACTCCGCCCGGGAATTTGGGCCAACTCACCGACCTTCCTTTTTGAGAAGTCCGGCTATCATACATCAAATCGCTCAATTGGGAAATGCTCGACGCGTCGCAGACACCTCGGTACCCATTGTCCTTCAGGTCGGTGGCAAGGATGGCGCTTTGGATAAACTCTTTCTACTACTACACCTCAAACAATTTCTCTCGATGTCTACATTCACTTTTCTCTCTGAGAACGAGAAATTCGGCGCACCCCCCGCCACCGCCGCCGCCACCGCTGCCACCGGCCCTCCACCCACTTACCGCAAAAAATTTCGATGGGGAAGTTACGTTCCCCCGGACCAAAATCCAGCGCTCAACGCGCGCAGTACAGCTGCAGCCGTCCCCATCTCTCATCTTAAAATTAATGATGAGCAGCGCGCGTCTATCAAAGCGATGTATCACCCCGAGAGCAGCGCCTCATTCCCGACGCCACCCATAGTTGACCACATTTACGCGCTCGATGATGATTCCCAGCTGCAGGCATCGGCAGTTATGGCTCAGCACGGTCTCGACTCCGAATCCCGAGAGCTCCTTGGTAACCGCTGGTCACACCAATGGAGCCGTCATTCCGAGAAGGCCAAGGTGGATGTCCACAAAATATTGTACCTCTGCGCCTGCGGGTATGATCACCGTGAGCGGAACACGAACTACGACCGCTCGCAGCCTGATGGAGCGCGGGGAACCCAGGAGCGCCACACCAGCTTCCCGTTCACCGGTTGTCTTGCGCACGCCGAGATTACCGTCCGTGAAAATAAAATTCTGCGTGTCCGAGGCCATTTCGAGCACAACCAGGGGTGTAAAACAGCCAATATCGGCCACATACCTCCCATCCCCGTTCATCCATCGGTATACGCCGCGGCACTAGCGCAGTTGCGTGATGGCGCATCTTTCAGCGATATACGGCAGAAAAATCGAGACCTTTTCGAGGCCAGAGCTTACGCAGACTTCCCCGCCGACCTCGCGTCATCCCCTTACCGCTGGCTTTTGACCCACAACGATTCACGTTCCCTTTATCGCCAATATAATCGCATGAAGGGCGTCTCAGTCACGAACGCACCTGAAATTAATGTGGATGATTGGCTTGACCCGCAGTCAGACAAATATAATCCGACTCTTGCGCACGCCATCTTCCACTATTCGGCTCGTGCGGATAGAGGCGAGCGCTTCGAGGTGGCAATTGCGACGGACGAGATGAACCGTGCTGCGTGGACGTACGGGCATGAATCCCAGCTTATTCTTGACGGTACCTTTGGCGTGTGCGATAGCCGACTCTTGCTATTCATTGTCATGACGATAGACGAGAACCGAAAGGGTGTTCCTGTCGCATTCCTGCTGTTTTCGGCGCCTACAGGAAACAAGCAGTCTTCGTCAGGATATAACACCGCGATCCTTACCAAACTGCTGAAGAAATGGTCGGAGTCCCTGAATAAATGCGGGCATCTGTATGGACGTCCAGGCGTTATTTTCAAGCCGTTGTCAGCCATCACAGACACGGACCTGAAGGAGCGTGGGGCGCTAATCGGTGTTTTCCCTGACATTTGGCTGGTGATTTGTCGCTTCCACCTCCGCCAATCTTGGCGAAACCATCGGAACAAATGTCTGAAGGGAAAGAGCGCAGCGTACATGGATCTCAAGAATCAGATGGTTTGCCTTGAGCAGGCGCTCACCGCAACACAGACTATCACAGAGGCTCGAGACCTTCTTGAGGCTGAGCGTCAAGTGATGGTCAAATTATCAGCGGAGCACCCGAAAGCAGCGAGAAAAGCATTGAAGCACATCAATTACCTTGATAGCTACTGGACGACCGACAATCTCTGGCCGAGTTGGTCCGATTATGGTCGGACCGTTCTCGCATCCATGCTCGGCACTGCCGTCGACGGTGTCATCCCCACCACCAATCATCTCGAGTCCTTCAATCGGGTGCTGAAGCGGATACACCTGCGGCGATGGCAGAATGGTGGTCGTAGGCTTCGAGTCGACGTCCTGATTCATGCGCTTGTGGTCTACATCCTGCCATCTATCTTCAAAGAACGCCGCTTGATCAACGAGCAAGCAAACCGAATTGCGGCACTGGTCAGGTTACTGCCGGGTGGCACAGCGCTTCTTGAAAAAAAGGAGGGCCCCAAAGCGGTTCCTGTTGTGCCCAGGGTGGCATATCTTCTTCCTGATCGAAATCGGGATGAGCGGGCCAGAGAGTTGGTGGCACATCGTCAGATCAGTGCGCCGACCGCTCTCCCGGGGAATTTAGGCTTGACGTTGACTTGCTACTCCTCTCGCGCGCTGTCCATCGACACAGACGTGACAACTTACACCATCCGAGTTGGCTTCAACGGCGTTGTGTCGTGTGATTGCCGCGACTTCAAGGAACAAGGGGGGGCCTGCAAGCACATTCGAGGCGCATTAATCATTTTGGAGGACCTGCGCTGTCACGGAACACTCATACCTCATATTCCCATTCCAAAATCGCTCGCCGATGCGCAGGCTTTGCAATCGACGATCCTCACCATTACAATTCGGCCAAATAAAGCCGACTTACCAACTGCTCAAGCCGCTCAGAAAATCGAGGATATTCTGCGTGAAGATGATACCTGTCTGGAGGACGACGTTGCTGTCGAGGGTGTTGATGCGGACGATGACAACGCGAGTGTAGCAACCGACGCGTCATCGGATTCCGAATCTGAATCTGACGAAGATGAAGATGAAGATGTGTTGGAGGTAAGTCCTCGACCTTCTGTTCATTTATCCCAGAGACTGACACTTACCTTCAGAGGGCGAAGGAAATCCGTGCGACTCAAAACATAGCGGCACTTGGGGAACAGGCGGTCTCACGCACCGTATTTGAGCTCGAGGACTTGGCATCAAGACTTTCTGATCTCGGCGAATATCTTGACCAAAGGGCTACTGGTCTCAGCCCCGAGGAGCGCGCGAGAGTCGGGAAGGGATATGGGCAGCTCGCGGGCTTCATGTCGAAGCTCCAACGCGTCATGGATCTCCCGCCGCCATCAGCCCAGCTAATTCCACCCACAATTCCGTCAACATCTGTTCAGAGCACGTCCTCTATTCCTCTTACCCCAGCCTCTGCGCCTACAACCTTGAATCCGAAAAAACGAAAAAAATCATCTCTTACCACCTTCCCCAGAAAAGTTGCAAAAGCGGCACCAGTCATTTGGCATACATTAATATCATTACAGTTATTACATACCGATCGCATGATAAATTGTTTGTTTTTCTTACTTATTCAATATCTCCGTCTCTTTGAGTGTCTTGGGATTGACGTCGTCGGGGGAAGCGAGAGTGAGCGCATCAATATAGGCGCGGGACAATAGAAAGAGATTGTTCATTGTGCTTGCATTGTGCGCCGAATTAGGCCTCCGGGACCACCCGTGCTTGACCCGATCAGTCTTCTCTTGATTGCCGTGGCCTCCCAAAAAGGAAGGACGGTGTGTCGGCCCGACGTCCCTCCGCCCGCTTGGTCCGCTGCGTGATTTTGGTATTTTCGTTGACGCCAGCACGTCTTGGGGTATTGGCATTGTTATTGGCGAGCGCTGGTACACCCTACCTCTCCTTCCGGATTGGAAGCGTCCGGGACGGGACATTTGTTGGCTTGAGGCGGTAGCTATCGAGCTCCTGCTCTTGTTCCTCGTCCAGCTCAACTACCACGACATTCATATTCTCATTCATTCCGACAACAGAGGCGCCATCGGTGCCTACGAGAAGGGCCGGAGCCCGAACGTTCATATTAACCTTTGTGCCCGTCGGGCTTACGCAATCTTAGCGAGTCACATGATTACTGCTAAGATCGTGTATCCTTCTGCCAACAACATCGCCGACGCTCCCTCTCGTGGTGTGCGCCCGCCCAACCTCCTTCCACGCGACCGTCTGGTTCGAAAATTCATTCTACCTGTCGAGTTCACGGATGTCTTTGACACTGTCGCCGTTGGACCGTTATGACCGTGATTTATTTCTTTCCCGCCCGCTTGCCGTGTCTCTGCCTACCGTCCCGTTTGTCTCGCCTAGTCCTGCAGTGATTCCTTCTTCCTCTCTGTCCTCTCCCTTTTCCGTGTCGGGTTCCTTTTTGCCGCTTCATACTGCTGCCCTGCCGTCGTGCGTTCCACATATTTGGTTCCTCCCCACCTCGCTGACTGTCGGATAGGCCATTACCTGAACGTGTTGCTGATTCTGCGCTACCTCGTCCTTGCTCAGTCCGTCCTTCTTGCAACTTTGATCTGTTTCCTTGGCCACCCACTGTCTTGTCATCGCCTTTGCCGTCTTCGAACGCACCCGCCATGCCTTTATTCAATCGTTTCGAACGGCTGGACATATCCATATCACCCCTAGTACCGTCGCCCTCTGTCTCCATTCCCCGCTGTCGCGCGCCATTTTAACGGAGCTGTCAAAATCGACCCGCCCGACGTGTTACGAATCGCAGCCTCCTCACGACACCCCGACTCGCACACAGCTCTCCTTGACATCCGACAGGCGGCGGCCCTTTCTCTTCCTGCTAAGAAGGCCCATCGCCCAGCTGCGAGAAACTTTTTGCGTGCTAGCGTGTACCGACCGCTTGTCGCAGCCGATCGGCGTGTTCTGCTTTGGACATCGCCGTTCTCCGTGGCTGCTCATTCGGCGATGGAAGACGGGGGGTTCACACTGGGTCTCCAACGGCGCATTTTCGAGACGTTAAGGCCCACGTCGCCGAGACTCGTGAGTCCTATGGCGCCGGATTGCTGCGTTTCCATCAGTTCTGTGATCGTGAAGGCTTCGACGAAGCGGCACGGATGCCTGCTAGTCGTTTCTTGCTTTCAGCATTTGTTGCACAGGCCGTTGGGACGTGTTCTGGCAAGGCGATCCGAGGCTGGCTTTCCGGCTTGCGCTTATGGCACCTCTACAACGACGCACCCTGGCATGGGGATGAGGGTTGGCTTCCGTCTATCAAGAAGTCGGCAGATAAAGGTGGGCTCGCCTTCAAGCGACCCCCGCACGGCCCTATCACACCTGCTCATCTTCGTGCCTTCCGTGCATCCCTGGATCTCGAATCCCCATCCGGTGCAGCTTCCTGGTCGGCGGCCACTGCAGCTCTCTGGGGTTGTCGCCGCCTCGGCGAGTTACTCATCCGCAGCGTCGCCAAGTTCTCCACCTTACGCGACACCTGCCGTAGCTCACGGGTTTCGCGCTCTACAGTTAACGGCCGGATCGTGCTCAGCATTCACCTCGTTTGGACTAAAACGACGGGTACAACCGGTGGCGAGGTTTTCCTTACGGCTGTACTTGGCACGGATGCAGATCTCTGCCCAGTCTGGGCCTGGGATAATCATGTGCGCGTAAACCGATCCCCTCCACGCGACACACCGCTTTTTGCGTTTCGTTCTACCGCCGGTTGGCAGCACCTCACCAAGGACTCATACCTCCGGTCTTCGTCCGCCGTTTTCAGCTCGGCTCAGCTGGATCTGGTTTTTGGGCACAGCTACCGTATTGGGGGTTCTCTCGAGCTTCTCTCTGCTGGTGTTGCGCCCGAAGTCGTGATGAAGTTGGGTGGATGGACTTCTCTTTGTTTTCTTATATATTGGCGCCGTCTCGAACTCATACTCCCGCTTGCTATTACCTGCGCATGGGACACACGTATTCGGGAATTTGCTGCGGCTCATGGCCATCCTATTGACTCCGACTCCCTCTCATTTGACGGGTAATCACACAATTCCGCGACTTCCTGTTCTTATCCTACAATTCCTGTAATTATCATATTTGGTCAGCAAATTTCTTGTCTCTCCGCTCTTTGTGTGGGGGCCTCGGGGCTGCCCTACTCACCCTCGCGCGAGCGTTGCTCTTAGAGCTGCGCTCCATTTGGGTTGCTTTGGGTCTCGTACGCCTAGACCCTCGGTGGCTTTTTGCGTACGGGTTTTGCCGTGCCCTCATTCCGCTCTTTCCCGACTCGGGCTTTCCCGCCAGCTTTGGGCTGCGTCGCGGATTACCCTCTCGGCCGGGCACGGCCTAACCCCCCCACACACAAACACACATATCCGACATTTTTCTGTATCCACATTTCTACTACGCATACATATCGCATTTAGCGATAGAGCTCCGTAGGAGCTCCACGCGTCTCTCCCGTCCTCCCAACCCGATCACTAATCGTGATCTAACTTGTCTTTGACAGGTGCACTTTAACGGCTTAAAAAGTGATGTTCCTACAAAAAAATGGAGCGATAAATGGCGCGGGGCGTCTGGGAGGTGGTATATATGCTCGGAAAGCGCTTGAGTCATGCATTGTCACACCAGCTACAAAAAGTCACGCTTTTGGTGAAAGTACCGTCTCCTGGATGCCCCGCGCAAGCTTTCGCTCTGGTCTTTTTGGTAACATAGTTGTTTAAGCCATAAGAGTGTTCCGGTAAAAGGCGAAGTGGAACGGTTCAGCGGACAGTACTGAACGCGAAATTTTGAGTGACACGATCTGGCATCTTTTGCTGGGGCCCTGATGCGTACTCCTTTCTGATTGGAATTGCTTCATTTTTTTGGTAGTCTAATGTAGAATATGTGTCGAAGCATGTTCCGCGAAGAATTATGGGAATCCGAGAAAAATTGAGATGAAGCGAGCGTATTTTCAAACTCTAGTCTGTTTTCAATCCCAGGGGAACCCATAGTAGTGCTCCTCGTGTTTTCTTTGCTTTTCTACTCCCGTGCGGCCCGTCGGACCGGCGGGTTTGAAAGGTGAGTGCTGTGATATTAATAGTGCTCACCGCGTTTTCTTTGCTTTTCTTTTCGTGGCTCGTAATTTAGAATTTAAATTCCCACTATTTTTTCTTTTCCATTCTCTGCTGTTGGGATGCCCTATCCGCCCAATGCGAAGCGGCAACTGGGCGAAGGTTGAGTGGGATATAGAAATCCAACTATTCCCAAATCATGTCAATTTAATTGTACTTGGTCTGTATCCCAGAGACAAATTTAATGTGAGTGAGGGATCACTGGACTAACCTCCTAATCCTGCTTACAACACCTCAAATATTTAATAATCCCCGAGAGCGGTGTGTTCATTCCTTTGGAATATTTCATGTATAGACATGAACACATGAGGATGGTGATAACCCCGCTACACATATGATTTAGTAGTGGGTCTATACAGTGGAATCAAGTTATTTTTGATTAAAAAGTGATCAGTGAGGCTTATCTTATCTTCGGGACTATCCGTGTACCCTACGGCAACTTCCGGCCACGGGCGTTATTTCTTGTCTCTGCAAGTTCTTTATTACTATGGCTGTGCTTGTCTGGTTTGGCTATCGCCTTGAATTGAAACCAATTAATTAAAAAATTCATATTCCAGCCAGAACTAGACCATCACTGCTTCTTCACTCCATTCAGTGCATCTACTATTGTTCCCTTTGGGTCTGGAACTGCCCTGTCTAGCTGGAACAACTTTTTCTCATTTTTTACCGCAAACCTTTGCCCCCGGTATTCTCCGGGTTTTATTATCCTATATCTAATGTATATACGTGCAAAGGAACTAAGTGATTTCGTAAAGGGAAAGTATGGCTAGCTCGTTGCCGGGCTCGTCGATGAGAGGGTAATACAGAATATTACCGAAAATCTCCATGTCCGCTCAGTCCGAAGCTCCGGAAAAATTCAAGCATATTCGTAAACGATAGAAAAAAGTTTCCCTCTCTTCAGAATCTGTTTCCGGAACAATTTGCATATGACCTGGGCAAGAGAGCCACATTGTCACTTCATGTCACAGCCTTGAGAGGAGCTTGACATGTCACACATTTTGCACCTCCCTGCCTAGGATATGGGCACATCATTCCGGGAACATATTCTGAGGAGACAGAAACAATTGTTCATTGTTTAAAAACATGCCTGAATTTTTATGGGGCTTCGAGATCAGCGGACAAGGAGAAAGTACATACTATTTCATATTACCCTCTGATCGCCGTGCCCGGCAATGAGCTATCTATATGTTCTCCTGACAGAATCACTTAGTTCTTTTGCATGTACATGCATCAGACACGTAGTAATAAATGCCGGAGGATACCGGGGGCAAAGGCTTGCGGAAAAAAATGAGAAAAAGTCGTTCCAGCTAGACAGGGCAGTTCCAGACCCGAAGGGAACAATAGTATTCAGTTTGCACATCAAGTGCTAACATTCTTTGACACTGTTAAAGTGCGGCGTCCAGACAATGTGAACAGTACTTCATAGATTTTTTGTGATATTGGCTCCTTGCCCTCGTAGCACTTTTGCTTTTCCGCCTCCACATGCGATCCCAATTGAGTAATTTGATGGCGGCAGCTTTCGGCAAATTCAAGCTCCGCTCACGTCAAACAACGTCAGCCACAGGCAGTGAGCCACCGTTTCTCTCTTCCCCCCACCATCCTCATCGCTTGTCGCACCTTCTGCACGTTTCCATCGCGTCATTGCGCACCGTTGCCGCTCAATGCCGATGCCCCCGACGCCTGCGATCCGCTTTCGAGGAGTTAGGGCAAATGAATAACTCCGGGTATCTGCCGTGTCGTCCCACCGTGGCTGGCTAGAGTTAGGTGAAGATCAGCAAGAGCAAGAAGCGGGAACAAGTCTTTAGTGTGCCCACCTGAGATGCCCCAGCTGTTTCCGAAAACCTTGACACTCGTTAAAAACTTTTGCTCGCAATCAGCTTTTGATGGGTTGCCCAGGATTGCTGTTTTGGGTTAGCCGAGAGCAGCCGAGCCGCGCCAAGCCGCGACAAGCCAACACAAATTTTCCCTCAAATATTCCTCTGTATGTTGCTTGGGTTGTTTTTATGCACAAATAATGGCCCGAGCACGTTGCGGAGGGCTGCAACCGTTTTCAGCCCAAGCACAACTTTTGTGAGCAGAAGATCTTCTGGTCCTTGCCGAACGGGTTGCTGATCCGAGGCCAAATACGGCAATCCTTAGCCTTGCATCAAAAGCTAGACAGCGAACAAAAATACACACAGTGTCAAGGTTTTCGCCGTTCGGAAACAGCTGTAACATGTGGGATGATGCTTGGTCATCGGCGCATTGACGGCAAGGATCCTTGGCAACCCTATCGTGCCGCCATCAAATTCCCTAATCGGGATCGCAGTGGAGGCGGAATTTAAACAAGTCTCTCGTCAATCTCTCGTCGACTAATGTTGCTTCTTACGTGCCTACTAGAACTACAACCTTAAACGTGGTGAACTCGTCAACGGTGCGTAGGTCGTGATGTAGGTAGTGTAATACATTCACTACAACTCGGCACGTTCACTGAAAATATCCGGCTACCACTTCGTGTGGTACAACTCGGAACATTGTCCGCGGAGTTTGAAACGTTGGTGTGTGCCACAGGAACGAGGCATCCATTTCTGCTCTATATTCACCAGACTTCCAGCGTAATGTATCCTGGCCCATAAGTTGCCCATAACTAATATATATTCGTAAATGGGACTCATTGACTCACAACGAAAGTTGGACTCAGAGGGAAAGTCTGTGGACTCGTATTCCCATGTGCAGCAGTGGCCTACAGCCCAAGTAGAGTCTTCGCAGGAGATCGAGAGTCGGCACGATACATGAGAGGGGAACTCGTTGAAGGAAATCAAAAACCAGGCTTGAGCATACTACTTTATCTTACACATCTTCACACTATTACTAATGATACGGTAGTCTCGTTTCCAGACGTTAGGGCAGTGGCTCGCTGCGCGAGAGCAGCACAGCCTGCGGCGGTCCTCCGGACCGCTCGGAGAGATCCGAGGCATGTTTTGATGAGAATTTGATGTTGTTGCACTGGATCACTGACGTTCATCAAAAGCTATGGTATTTTGATCACCGTTCCGGGGCGTAGGATGATCAATGAGGATCAATGCCTATGTCAATCATTTAGCGCCTACCGATTACCTTGGTCAATTCTTCACCGATCCGGGACTTTCTGGGCTCGTTTTTGCTACTTTGATTAGGGCCATTGGGTCCAATCACCACTGACCCTCAACGACGACGATCCGCATGCGCCAGACCCTCAGGAAGAACCAGCTCTGATCCTCGGCGCTTCTATATAGGGAACGGCATCCACACTTGATGTTCATCTCTCTTGGCAGGCGGCCTGTCGCTAGGTTACGAATGGGAAGCCAGTGAAAGAGACTTCCTGTCACAGCCTTTTGCCTCCTTCCCTCACAGTCGAATGTCCTCGCTACCCGGATTATAGACCTTTCTGAATGACAGAGAATTTCAGCAATGTTGCCATTCAGCAACAATTGTACGTCTTCAATCCTGCGTACATCGGTTACGACGCCAATGCCATGCCACCAGAGAAATCTTGCGCTATCTTGTTTTCAGCTCTTTAAGTAAGTCCATGACGAATGATGCAATGGTGTCGTAGTCTTATGATATTCCAGGCATCCTCGGTGCGCCATTGATGCCCAATATCATTGTGCACTGCCTCGTGAATGATTCTGGCAAATAGTGTATGACTACGCTTTGACGTTCCCTGCGGAGGTTGCACGATTCTGGGGCACTCATATGACGTGGGGCACCACCCTCTTCTACCTCAACCGTTATTCCGTACTCCTTGGCACAGCTCCAATCGTTGCGGAGGTACTGTTGACGACAACTGACCCAAGCAAAACCGCAGTGTGTACCCGCTCTATCGATGGCTGGTCCTACATATTTATATAGTCTAGATGTGTGCCGCCCTTCAAGGGTATCGTACATATTTTTCGTGAGCATCGTGCAACCCTGCCCCTCAGTGTTATCTGACTGTTAATAGGCTTCTGTCCGTAATACTCGTCGCTGGTGTGTTATGTCTCCGTTTACGTATCCGAATGTGCTAAGATGATCCTCAAAGTCATACTTATCACGCGAACATACGCTCTCTATGAACGCAACAAACTCGTTTTGTCATTCATGATGGTTGTAGGCCTCGCCGCCTTTGCCTTCGCTCTTGTGAGTTGTTACAATTTCAATGTACTGCAAAGGCATCACAAGGAAATGCAGACCATTTTAATAAGGAGGGAACACCATCGGGATACGCTGGCCTTTCAGCTGAAAACAATTGTATGCCCTTTGCCGAATCCGCATGATTCGTGCGCTATTGTGTTTTCTGCCTTGCATGTGCTCAGCTTAGGTCATTTTTTTATGATAGGAACCGACGTGCGCGTTCCCATCTGTCGCTTTGTCAGTGTCAACGCTGATCTGAATATATAAATAGGTATAGCAGCTGCCTGGGGTGGCATGGTATGCATCTTCAAACCAATCCATTTGCATTTATTCCGACTTGAATTTCAGCTCGTCTTTGACGTCATGATCTTCATGCTTACGCTGTACAAAGCCTTGCGGTATGAAACACGCACCGGGAGCCTTTTCGGCGTTTTGCTTCGCGATGGTGCGTCTCCGTTGGTCTAATTCTGTTCATTTTACTCAAATTCGTCAGGCTCTATGTACTTTGGGTCCGTTCCCCTGTAAATCGCTCTTCAAGCACTAATTTGACACCCCGTCCAGCATAATGACTACCGTGAACGCCATAAATATTGGAATCTACGCTATGGTACTTCATTTTATTCAAGCCGACGCTACTTAACTTCAAGCGCGGTCAATCAGGGCGGCGTAAGCTCCAGATCAACGAAATCTCCGCGTGACTCACCCCTTCCCTTCTCAGCCGATACTGAGCGGCTCAGTAACAGCGATCGCAACAGCGTACGTTCCGTCACGTCCCATTTATTAGGTCTGAGCCCTCATCCGCAGTCTTTCCTCGGTTTTGATAAGTCGGTTAATGTTGAACCTGCGCGATCCGAAAATCCTTCGACTGGCGCAACGAAACCGCACCGCAAGAGTCACGACGGAGAACTTACCTGCGATGACAACTTTGATGGACACAGACAATGGAATGGACCCGATGTGGCGGGAGGATTTGGAGGAAGGTGTAGATCGTAGGCATAGTGAGTACGAAATGCAAGCAATGGTATGTCCGCTTCAATGATTTTTTTCTCGTCTGGCTGATTGGCCCTCTAGCCGATATCTGGCCATCGATGAACCTTGCGCTCCAAGATTGTATCAATAATTATAATGGATGAACTTTGCTGGCTAGTCTGGCTTCCTAACGTTATTCCACGAAAATAACCAGTCTCGTTGCAACCCGCCCTATCTTGGCATTTTTAATTGGTAACCCACCTCAAACCTGGACATTCTCATATCCATTTTCAATTCCCTACAACTTCACCCGATATATGTAATATCTGAGGGACTATTGGGAGAAATAGGGTTAAAATCTGTCATGTACGTACGGTGGGCGTGCGCAGAGGAACAGGGGGAAGAGGTGCGGAAGGATTCACGATGAGGGCGAGAATTACGAAGAGAAGCGCGAACCGGCTGGTGGAGAGGGATGCTGGCGCAAAAAAAAAGCCAGGAACATGGGTGAGAATGAGGGATGCGACGGAGGAACGAAGGAGGGTGGATCATAGTCAAGCAGAAGAGTTCAGGGCTGTGCGCGAGAAATAAGGAGGACACGGTGAGGAAGAGTGGACGACGAGAGCGTGTATGAAGGAAAGGAGTCCAGTGCCTCAAGTCCAAGTCCACTGCAACGACGAAAGTAAAAAAACGAGCCAAAAAACTCACCTCATCGAGATCCATATCCACCCCTCCCAACTGTTGACCAATTCACTCACTTCTCTACTGACTTGCTATTACTGACTATCTAATTAGATTTTTTACTTGCTTACTTGCAATTTACAATTCATTACATTTTTTTCCTGACTACGGATGGTGCATTACATTTATTACTGATAACTTAACTATTATTATTGTTATTAACTACAGTCAAAGCTGTCATAGGCCATAGCTGTCATGAGCCATAATCTGTTATACCCCATAGGTTTTGGCTGTCCACCAAGTTGGTGTCATATTACAGCTAATTGCAGTACCGAAGGCACGAACAGAAAAATTAACGTTTTCGGCGGATTTCGATCTTTGCGACCGATTTGCCCATAACTCTCTGAGTTTTTCACGGATCGAACTGAAACCTAGCTAAATAATTTGTACTAATTCATACGCAATTAGTGATCGAGAGGGAATTTTAAAAATATCATATTTTGTATCTTGACAAATAGATGTCCAAAAATTTGCATTTTTCTTGGACTCCAGAGGCTTTGTGGGTATGTATTTTATAGAACACTCAGTCATCTCCAAAAAAAACCTGGCCCCATCACAGCAGCGCAAGTTACGTTGTGTTTCGCTCAATGTTTAATTGCTATACCTTTCAGCTCTCATTAGCAGATTTCCAAAGATGAAGCCGGCCCTATTCATAAGGATGATGAAACGGCCGGTTACCTTATTTATCCTGGTAAAATCAGTTGACGCCCGTTTAAAACAGAAATTCATGGTCCGTGAGCTTCCAGGAGGATCCGAAATAATATGGAAGATACCCGCTATCTATGAGAATTTGAAGCACCATGACACAGATGAATTCATGGTGAAGATACGAAAATACGAATATCGAATTTACGCATCAACGGCAAGCGATGCCGAATGTTGCCACCATCAATCAAAGTTTGGTGAAAGTTTGCCAGCTGAATGTTGAACCTCAGCTCATAGCAAAACCGTGCAAAACCGATGATATGAATTGGGGGAAACAGTCAACCAACTTTCGTGTGATACTTACTCCGACTTCTCTCAAGTCTCGAATTGAGCCAATGGCTAACTAACTTTTCAGTCCCCACATTGCTTGTATGCTTCTGTCACCAGAAAGTATCTTTATATCTGGATATTTACATGAAAGTAAAGACAGCCAAGTGAACCACAGGACGGCCCAGCACAGCCAATGACTCAGGATGTTTACGTGGTCCGCTCTCTCATAGTCATCCACAATCACATATTTAATCTTGGCGACATGGCAAAACCTTATAATACAAAGTAATAGCAGGTCACCTCTATCAAACCGGGGCAATTTCTAGTCAAAGTTTTGAGTCTTCCGAGTGTATAAAAAAGTGGCCAGGAAATGCTGATAAAGAACAATTACCTGAATAAATTTAGGAATTGTAACACCTCTCCTCTCTTCTTCAAGAATCCACAAACAGATGAAGGATCCAATCGACTCATGAAAAGAGTATTAAGGTATGGGCGCAAATAAATGTCCACCCCATGCTTGTCGGAAAGTAGGAGTGAGTACAATATATCAACACTTGTGGAGAATAGCTCGAGATGCGTGAGACCTGGCAAATGTTCGAAGATGAGATGTGTGCAGAGAGGATTGCATGCCCACCCCGAGTATGTGAACAAGGTCACAACATCCATCATATCTGCGCATTGGATAAAGGCTTCCAACTCCTGCTCCAGCATGGCATGGACATGCAACGAGAGACCCGATGCGCATCTCATCTTAGGCAATACATGTTTGAACAATGTATGACTGCCAAAACAGACCTAGAGGTCGGTGAGGAAATCGAGGCAGGGCATAAGCATGTTCATGATAACTGGTGGGTTCGAGCAACGGATGTTGATGTCGACCAATTTTTGCAAGCAGCACTCCCGCAAATAAATCGCTAAATCGGCTCACGTAAAGGTGACACGGTGGCCCATGTTTCGGAGAACGAGAACACATAAGCGAGGAAAGGGGCGTGAGATAGGCCAGTTGATGTCGACACCGCGCAAGCGAAGCATGGTGAGCGCAGGCATGTGAAGAGGGAACGCAAGCACAGAGTCAACGGCTATTCAATACAGTCCATCAGTGTTGTCATTGACCGGGACTGACTGGGCTTGACCAAATGTCTTGACCATTGACCATTGTCAGACCGCTTTTTTGACCCTTTTGACCCTTTTTGACCGTTTGTGAAAAATATTTATAAACCACACAAAAATGTAGAAAAAACCGATTAGTGTATCTAGTATGAGTAAATGAGTCATATCATTCATCAGTAGGTCTTCCGGTGAACTCAAGTTCTGCTTTTCCAAATAATTTTTATTTATTTAAACCAATCCCAATTCTCAATATTTTCTGTGTCCAGTTGGGGGTATTCAAATAATTCTTGGAGTATCATGGATGGACGGGAGAGCCTTGTCTTAATCATCTTTATTGAAAAGGCTATTCTGAACATGTTAAGTGATGGTGGTGGAGGCAGAAACAAGGTCAAATGGGTTGTCATCTTATAATTAGTGGCCAATTGTTCCACTCCCTGTGGCCCCATATATATTAAGAGTCCTCTTCTGTTAGTACTGTGATGTATCGAGTAATATGGCCCACACATCATTTCCCAAGATGAGCCCCATCAGGCCCGTATTTTCTGTTCACTGGGCAAAAATAAGCCTTGACCATGACAGGCTTTGCAACATAAGATACAAATAATGTAGACGAGGAAATATATGACACCGCAATGGTAAAGCAGCAGTATTTGATGCAGGAAGGCTCAAAATCGGGTTTGTGGGTCCACGGTCAATAAAAGGGTCAAAGACAGTCAGACCGCAGTCAAGCGGTCAAAGTGGTCAATTGTGTCAGACCCTTTTGACCTTTGACTGGTCACTGACAACACTGCAGTCCATGAGGAAGGTACAGTTTACAGCTCTTTGCGGAACTTAGGGCGCGGACCATTTTTTTTCCATTTTGGGTCATTTTTGATATATCACTTGTTCTGGCCTCAAATTTTATCCGTTCAACTAGCGTAGGGGTGTGTTGTAATCGCACGCATATTCTGCAGGGGATGGGCTCTTACAATTTTGTTCTAGGTGCTTTGGGCGACTTCCTGCAGTATTTTTACATACTTTACATATATCACCTGTAGCATTGAATATAGGATATCTTGGCCCTTCGTACCTTTACACAATGGACTTCTTCATATTCTCCAGGGGATCCAGGGTTTTTATAGATATAAAGCACTCCTGGGATTCCAAGAATTCATGTATAATTCTTGTGCTGCTTTTGTCATCTCTTATACTCATGCATAGCTGTTCTGCACCTATATAAAAGCTACATCCCCTAGAGAATATCAAGAAATCCATTGTGTAAAGGTACGGAGGGCCACGATATCCTATATTCAATGCTACAGGTGATATATATAAAGTATGTAAAAATACTGCAGGAAGTCGCCCAAAGCACCTAGAACAAAATTGTAAGAGCCCATCCCCTGCAGAATATGCGTGCGATTACAACGCACCCCTACGCTAGTTGAACGGATAAAATCTGAGGCCAGAACAAGCGATATATCAAAAATGACCCAAAATAGAAAAAAAATGGTCCGCGCCCTAAGTTCCGCAAGGAGCTGTAAAGTCCACGTTCAGAGCGTGGAGCCTGCTAAAAATGTTGATTTCGAAAATGCCATGCATATCCTAGACTAGAACATGACGGCCGCAGAAGATGATACATACAACCTTGACCTTGGAAAAAAAAGGGGCAAATGCGCGAAGGACCCCCACCGAACTTGACCCGTTTCCATGTACACCCGTCACAACGTCCATAAATCCCCTCACACCATAAGACGAATCCGACCGACGAGAGAACCTGTTTGCTATGAGGCAAGGAGTGCAGGAATGGCCAAGGAACAGTTGTGCGAACCTGTAAATGCCCCCAAAACTCGACATTGTCCAAAACTATGGCCTCTATTTAAAACATACAAAGCGAAGCCGATCCAATAAAAAAGTCCATTCGAACTCACCGCTCTCCCTCAACATAATCCATATACTAAGGAGAATGGTCTCATACAGCAGACAATGGATTGACACCCCCTGAAAGGTCAGTATTATTCATTGCGCATGCTGAAGAGACCAGACCCACTTTCCACTGCAGCTTCCACGGACAGTTTTCAATTGTCTGTCGACTCGAGGGGTCATAGCAAACCCATGCGACAATGGATTGAGATGGTGATATCTATGGGGGATGTTAGCAGTCAATTGGCATCTTTGCTCCGACGATTATCTCACCTCTCAAAAGTATTGAACTGGGATAAAGCTATGGCTACACTTCAACTCCCGCATTGCTTATATGCTCCCATAGTCACAAAGAAAGCCAAGCAAACCAAGGCACAGGGCATGACAAACGAAGTTTACGACGAAAGTCATATATGACCACGTAAGCAATCTTGGCAAACTTCGCCAAATCTATAATAAGTAAACGAAGTATCAGGCCACCTCCATCAAACCAGGGCAATGGTAATCCCACGCCTAGTCAAAGTTTTGAGGCTTACGACTGTACAAAAAAGTGGTTAGGAAGTGCTGATAAAGAACGATTACCTAAATAAATTTAGGACTCGTAATAACATGACATGGAGAAAAAATTATGACCACTATATTTTTGGCGGTACTTTAAAACACATCAGTGAGTGGGGAATGTATCATTCGATGTACGACTGGAGAAAAGCCAATGCCAAAGAAAGTTTCGTTCCAATAGAGTCAAGTCCGAATCCGAGATAAGGATGAATCTCCTTTGTTTGTCGATCATGTAAAGCAGGAATTAGTACGTGTATGTATATGCTAGGCCCAAAGGTATGTGTGGTTAGTCTGATTTGGCTCTCAAAGATGAGGATTTTGCATTTAAAATTGAGCGTCGGGCGGGGGACTGCAGGCGCCTAACTCCGCGTCTGGGGGTGGCACATCCCGGATTCGTTCATTCTACGCCTGATTCGACTTGACGATTGTTCCACGATTTCACCCTTGATATTACTCGACTACTCTGTTCCACAAATCCTCTACTTGTTCACCTCATCCGCGGGAACAAGCGGTTCTGCGCGGATTTTACCAATGAATTCACGCTGTAGTTGTGTTAGTCCGCGTTGACTCGGATGGCTTGCACCAGTAGAAAAACTCACTCCGCCCCGATAGTGGGAGAGGATACAGTTGGGTTTGGTGTCAAATTCCTTGTTGAGCACCTCCGCACCGTCCGCAGCGAATGCTCCACGGGGGTACGCCCTCTCAATCTCCTGCACAGTCTTCCGATTGTACAGGAAATCAAGCGAACCAGGTCCGAGCGCGTCATAACCCATCACATCGAACAGCGCGCCAAGGGGGAGGAGCATCCCGACGGCGGACGAGGGCCCGGCAGCGTATTCGCTGGTGTGGAGCATAATGCTCTGGACAATGTCGCCGACCTGATTCGCGTCTAGCTTCGGATCGGTAGCGTGCAGGTGGTCATACGCCATGATCCCCCCGAATATTTCGAAGGACATGGCGTGCGCGGGATGGGCCATGCCCTCTGGCTCTGCTGTCCACCCGAGATCGTGGAGAATACACGCGTGGTAGAGCCGCTTGTTAAGCTCTTCGAACGTGATCTGGGGCACGCCGGGCGTGCCCGAGGGGAACCCATTGTGCAGGATTGTCAAGGCGAAGTAGTATGTGCGGACGCAGTGAAAGAAGCCCGTGTTGGCGAGCATCTTGTTGGCATATTCGTATGATGCCTTATGCGCATCCTCGAGCTGGATGGCCTTGAGGGCGTCGAATGGGATGTAGTTTGGTTGGATTTTTGCGAGAGCGAAGAACTCGGTGGGGTTGGCTGGGACGAAGGCATCGAACGTGGCGGGGAAAGGCATGTTGCTTAGGATGCAGAACAATGAACGCAGCGGGACTTATATAGCTTTTGGGACGTGGCACCACCAGCATCAAAAGGTTTATTTCTGGCCTGGCATGATTACAGATCCACCATAGCCTTGTTGACAAATCTGTCGGCTGGTTTTAGTTCTTTCCCGTGCGCTTCCGGGATAAAAATTCTCACGCTTCCGGGATGAAAATCCTCACATCAGGATCCCCATCCTGCAAACCAAAAATCGGAAACACGGCACCCAAGTTGTGTGGACTTTTCACTTCTTTTATTTCCGGGAAAAGAAATTCATGACAGCTATCTATGTCAAGAGTCCGGTGCATGGATGTCTAGAGACTTAGTTGAAGAGGACACGCAACGCTACGGCAGACAATGAAGTGTGCGTGATCGCTCCTGGCCTTGAACCCCAATGGGCCAAACAAGCCGAGTGCCGACGGACGCGTCGGTACTTGGCACCAACGTATGTCTGACGGCAAGATCTTTCAATAAGCTAAGCGCTTGGAACTGGCCATGGCAATGAAGAAAATAAGATCGACACCACATGGGCATTTCGCGTCCAGAGTTGGAACTCCCAGAGTTACAATCGTCAAAAAATAATCGATTCTTCGGACAAGGTGTAAGATGAGTGGCCTCTTGAAAATAAAAATGATACAACTACCACGATCTGAATTTAATTGAAGGATTCGCGCATCTCGTAAAATTGATAATATCCCTGCGGGTTCGGTCAGTAGGCATCGCGCAGTGCGCAGCCCCGTCACTGTCGGATGCGAGATTGAAATCAATGATGCAAATCCTGATGAGGTCAAACTCAACGTTCAAAATAGGCAATGAGTATCATATAACCCTCCCTCCCCCATTTAAGCGATAATACACAATTAAATAAAGGAGCCTCGGGTAAGCGGCAGAAATTACAAGAATACAAGAATATACAATAATGACTTCGATGGCGTTTCCCCCTGAACTTGGTAAAATCCGATACATTTGGTGGAAATCGAAGCCCTCTTTTGCTTTGGAAGTAGCAAATGCTCAAGGTCACTCAGGGAAGACGGAACAATCGGAACAATCGGGAAAATTGGACATCACTGTGGCAGGCCAACGAAATATTGCTATGAGATCTCTTACATGCTTGCAATTTGATACTGGTCTTTAGAGACTAAGTACCGTGCAAAGTTCCGCTATTCGACGCGTGCTCAGTGCTTCAATTTCGATGCCTAACATGAGAGCATCGAACCCGCCGGGATCAGTTCTCTAGATACAAAACCAGAGAGAAAACTGATGCAGTGATGGACTCGCGTAGAATTCTCCAGAGACAAAAAAGATGGAACTGAGAGACAGCGCCAGGGACAAATTGATGCGGCTGATGGAAGCACCAAAGGTCATGTCGTCCTGGAAGTTCCACTCACTCACTTCGGACCTTGCCGTAGGCACGACGAGCAGGCCATACTGCGGTATTGCCGGAGTCATAATTTAATTACTTCTCCTCCTTCCATTCTGAAGAACATATACTTTTCTTTGATGCCCTCTACATGGCACACTCATAAGTAGCATAAAGTACTGATTCCTGTATATACTACGGGCCAAGTATTAGACTGTCTAATTTATTCAAACATTTTTTACAAGCGCGCAGACGATCAAATGCAATGTGGGCCGAATATCTCATTCCTTAAAGCGTGAGACAAATCTGAGAGCCAGCTCACGCGCAACTTTCATAGAATATTGATGGGGCTCTCTCTGGAGAAAAATTTGATGAGCGGCAACTTCATCAATTCTCTGGTTTTGTCTCTGGAGACTCTCTTCTCCAGCGGACTCGAACTCCTGAAACAAGCACACAAATCGCGTCGCATGGAATAACCACATGGAGCGGGATATTGCCCTCCGATACGTCAGATTCTCATTTGCATCGCCGACAATTACGCAGTGTACGGATGTCGCCTGGACATGGAAAACGGCGGATATCACTGAATTGAATACGGAACTTGTAACATTTACCAAGCAGCTCATGGTTCAGGAGGGCCTACTTGTCGCCATTTCTGTGGAGAATCTCCTATACGGCGGCTTTGAGGCTAATTAGAAGCAGCTCGACATGAAAAAAAAGGAGATTGAACTGGAGGGTCTATATCGTGATGCATGCCATTGCCCGCGCGACAACAGCCGTGTTTCCTGTCCCGAAATGATTAATATGGAATTTTGTATGCTGGTACCCAGCTACATATGGGGGAAGCTTGCCTAATCCGAATTGAAGCCGAAGCCAATTGTTCAGCGCAGTTTTATTCTTTACTTCAATCTATTGGACTTGTCTTTCCTTCAAGCCAGACACATCAACACTTCTGAATTCTTTCCCCGCAAAAAGAGCAAAAAAAAACAGAGACAAGAGCGAGGCAAGCCGCACGAGGACTAACTGCCAGATGACCGGGTTACATTTGGTAAGTGTTGGAGATTTATATTTACTGGTGGTTTTAGTTATGGATGGCGCTTTTGAGCCTGAAGCGACAAATGTTGGCATCGGACAGGTGTCCCACGGGGGGACCATCAAACAAACAAGACCACTCTCAGTCGTTTGCACAGCCACTAGCATTTTCGGTCTCACTCGGATAGATGGGGTCGCAAGCTCCCCCAATAAAAGGGCTCGTAGGCGACGGAGAATACAATCTTATCAACTTGGTATCGTATCCTTTCACAGTTAACGCGCCATTCTGATGCCCTGCAGCTGAAACGTCTTTTTGAACACGATTCTACAGGTAATCGCCATATTAAAGAGCTCTACCTCTTCATTCGCCCTTTCGTCGAGCACCAATATCGATGTCCAGAAGGATCGCCCGACAATATGAAAGCATTCGCCTATACTTTAGTCATTCTGAGGAATTTCTACATCGTAGCCACGCTGATTGGCATCCTCGAGACATATGTACGCCCTTTCAATTGTCCTTCTGAATCGAGAGCTGACGTCAACGAACTATGACTAGCTTGGCCACCCTTCTAATTCATCTATCCCGACCACCATGGGCGGTGAACTGAAAAATGAAGATCGATACCACGCGAAACAAACAGCCCGGGAAGAGAGGAACCTAACAGGCTTTCGAGTTGATCAATCTCAATGTAAAGAGTATGCGGCTATATCTCTGCATGCGTGTTATTCATGCAGCACCACAACTCAGGATCGCAGTATTTTCAAAAAGTGTGGACAGTGCCAACTAGTTTGGTGTTTTTCCAGGTGGGGTTCTACCTCATTCACTGCGCCGATATCGTTAATTTCAGTGATATCAGTAGATAATATTAATTCCGTCTTTATTTAAGTACAAATTTGTGTTAATTTTCTTTCTATTGTAAACAGTGGCACTACCGCGTAAACTAACAAACCAGTATTAATTCCGGGCAAAATGAAATATAAGAAGAAATAGTCGGTGAGAATAAACCAAAGCGAGCCAGAATGAAACTTACAAAGTAGACTTAATTTTACATTGCAAGGGGCGAAGAATCTAGATTGAAGGATAAGTTGCAGTGAATCAGAGCGAAAGGATGCAAGACTTGCTGGGAGTGGGATTAATTTTGTGTTGAATGAAGGGAAATTAATTTTGCAGGTGGAATGAAGGCTGAGAAGAGGAAAATTAATCTGGACTAGAACTGTACCTGAAATGAAAATGAAACCCAGGTTATTAATTCTTCTATTAGTTTTCGATTAATTCCGTGTTTAATTCACTACGGGACGGTTTAAAACTTACTCGGGGATAAGACCTAGCCCGCGAGACACCCAAAAGTCGAGTGGAGTCCGCGCCGGCGCTACGTGCGGCAGGTGCGCAGCGATGTGTGAAAGAAGTGTGCAGGACGCCGCGCGCGCGTCGGGAGAGTTGAGATAGCTGGAGAAGTCAAATGTACGAGTATACCTCGGCGCTGCGCGCCGCAAGCGCGTCGCGAAGTCATCAAAGAACCGCTGGAATATATAATAAGTACAGAGAAAGAAAGATGCCTGAAAACAACATACTGTGAGCAGTTGGGGCGCAAAAACAAACACGCTCCACGCCGAGAGACGTCGGCGGGAGCGTGAACTTCAGAAGGCGGCGCGGCACGTGGCGGATACGTCAGGAATACGCCAAGCGCATCAGGAGATAACTGTGAGTACTAAACATGATATGTGAATGAAATGGGTGTACTGTTGGTTGCAGGGACACCAAATACCAATCAAGAAGTGCGCCACTGAAGAACAAAGGTGGCAAGTGGCCGTCAAGGTTAAGACTCTCCTGACACGCAGTCAGGCCGAAGCATTGACGCTGATCTTGAGGCCCGGAGTAGAAGAGGATGATGGTCCACAGAGTTCCTTCCGTGCATGGGATGTTTGGGAGATGATGGTCGAAGCGAAAGAGAGACGCAGTGTTTGGCCTCAATGGCCCATCATTGTTTGAGAACCTGTCGGCCAGACAGGAAACACTAAGGCTGAGAATCACACGGGAAGTCGACAGGACCACGCTATGGATTCGAGAGGACGAGCGGGGAGCAAGTACACAGTAGACGACAAGGAACAACTGACTACATAAGTGTCGGATCGGTCCGTAAACCGGGACCGGGTTTACATTGTTGTGCCAAAGATATTGATGGCGGAACACGCTTTCTTCTTCCACCAGTGCCCACCACGGTCTGCAACAAGTCGTCGTGGTTTACCCTGCTACCGATTATTGAAGAATAAAGGCCGACATACCAGTGGTGCGCACTCAGGGAAGTTTCAAACCTTATTCTCGCCTGACTCCGACAGTCTTCTCACGCGACGCGACGCCTCGTCGCCAGTGCCACTGGACCCAATTGCACTTGGATGCGCCGGTATCCCCGGTATTACCCATAAACCCTCACTTCTGATGGTTCTACTCTTTGCAGTCATATTTTTGGCTCGCAAAGTGCCACTTTCATTGCTTCTGGGTGATATACTAGTGCATTGCAATCCCTTCCTCCTCAGTCTTTTCACTGACTAATCTTCCTAATATACAGTACTGCAGATACTGAGATGAATATACTCCCTCCACCTGTGCTTCCCTGAGCTCATCCTTGGTCACCGCGCATCGCAAACACGCAGCCCCCCCGGCCCTGCTGACCGCCTTACGCCTCCGAGTGCGCGTGCACGGCGCCCAACAGCAGAGTGAGCCACCTTTTTTTGCTATCCTTTTGTCTGTTTCCTTCTCGTCCCACTACGTCTTCTGGAGTGCCTACCAGAGTTTAGTCACGGCACGCGGCGCCCTGCTCGCTAATGCATGCGGTGCTTCGTCGTCCGCCAGAGCGCTCACCAACACCGTAGGCCGTGCGCGCGAAGGGCGGCTCGGGCGCACCAGCGCCCCCACGCAGACTCGTATCCGAATCGGCGAGGCATGCTCGCCGCAGCGGCACGCACAGCCCACGCATGCTGCGAGGCCGTATCTCGCGCGCTATTTGCCGCGAGCGCAAGGCGCCCGTGGCGCCCGCGGTCGGCAACTGGGTTATCACTCGAGCATTCACTATTCCTTGTCATTTCAGGTTCTATTTCTATTTTATTTCTATCGTGATCTTCATTTCATTCATTTTCATTTTCATTTTCATTTTTCATTCATTTTCATCTCAACTTTCTTCTGTCGCACACAGGTTCACAATTCATGTTCACAATTTGTTTTCATTTTAATTTCATTCCAAGTTATTTGCATACATAGCTCATAGATGATGAGACAAGAAGAAAAATTAACACAAAGTTGTTCTTAAATAAAGTGAATATTAATATTATCAACTGAGGAGGATGCTAATTTTCATCGCAGCGCATGCCAAACGAAGGATTGGAGCAACCATAAAAAGTTCTGCGGAAAACAACACTTCGATTCTCAGATTCTAGCGCCCACTCCGGAAAGCCCCGACGACTTCATTGGTTGCCCTTCCATAGCCCTTGGTTTCATTCGCACACCGGCGCTGTGCCGTCAGATCTGGCATCTGCGCAAACCAGACTCACAGCACAGGGGTTACCACGTGAGTTACCTCGATACGGCTGACTGAACTGGGGATCGCGCCAAATTGTGTGGTTTGACACGACTCCTAAGCACACCGTATCAATCCGAATTATGTGCCCTCCTGGCAGTATGCCCCTCCGTTCTCTGGCGAAATGGCAAGTAATATGATGGTATTATCCAGCTCACATCATCTTTCTGGTCGCTCATCGGCGCCCCCCGCGATTCACATGATGTACCACATCGTCGAATTTCAAGAAAGACTCGGTCTACATGAACTCACCCTCGACCAAAACCGAGACCAGTTCGAACGGGAATACCGGGTGAAAATTACGCCCGATATGATTAAAGCTGCTGGTCCTTTTTCACCCCCAACACAGCAAGAACTTGATGAAGAGGAGTCGTATTACCTCCAGTGCGTGGCCAGCGTCGAGGCTTGATCATGATCTGCACGCGTATTTTATTTTGCTACATTCACTGCTCCGCCATTGGCAACCCCGATAATTACCTCTTGACGATGCTGTATTTTGTGATGGGTTTTGAATCATAGCTGGCAACTGTCGCCAGTTGAATCGTATTTCTGATATAAATTCCATACACGTTTACGCACTGCCAGTTCTGCCAGCTCTCATCGGTGGTTTTCGGTTTCAGGCCTCAGCGGTGGATCTAAGTCCTTTAGCATTTGCGTCTTGGTAGATCCGAATTCCACTCGTAGGCTGTGCATAAGCAGAAAGAGAGCAAACGAGTCCTCGGCTTGCGCTCAGCACTTGCAAGTGCCGGCAATTGCCGGAAATGGCATCATGATGGCCGATCCGTCGCCATCCAAAACATGCATTCATGTCAGCACCTCGTGCGATTCACTCCAGTCCACACCCCAATCCGACTCTTGGCCACACGTCCTCCAAATAGTATCCGGGGTCAACGTATATCTTCGCCAAAGTCAGCATGACCGCTTATCCTTTTCTCTGCGTTCCGAGGCCCCGTCGGCAGGCTGTGCCGACATCGGCTGATCCATGCCGACGGGGATCAGCACCCAGCCCAATTTTGCCGACGTCAGGTCGGCAAGCGGTTTCAAGCGGTGCTGATCCCCGTCGGCATAGCCGATGTCAGGCACAGTCTGCCGACGGGGCTTCGGAACGCAGTGTTTCATGGGTGTTCTCCAGGAGATATTTCAAAATTTGGGAGCAGTTGGGCAGACGACGTGGGCTTCGCAAACTATTTCTTCGGGACGTTCAAATTCAATCTTGCTCTCTGCCACTGTCGCACATATTTCTAATTGACATCGAAAGAAATGTGCGGAATAGCCTTCAATGTTTTTCGTGGGCATAAACGTAGATTACATCCAAGACGATGTCTCCTCCCGACCTCCGTGCATTGCTAAGATCACTTTTCACTGCCACCTGCTGAGCCACTTGTCTTCGGACTCCATTAAAGCATCTTGGATAGAAAGACCAGTTAGCCAAAAGTTGACTGGATGGTAGGTGGCCGCGACAGCCTCCACTGATTAATATATCAACATAGCCAGGTGGACCGTGGCTGCCGCGGCGTCGAAGTGCGCAGTCTGTCGGTGACGACGTTGCGCGGAAAGTGACAGGAAGAATGAAGCAGGGAAGAAGGATGTGGCCGCTCCTGTGGCCGTTAATGTCCCAAGAATGTATCCAAGAGATTGGCGCAGCATCTGGGAGGCCGGAGGAGCATAAACGGAGAAAGAGCATAAAGGGGACCATACGAAAGCCGGTCATCTCATCAAGAGAACGGTACATTTACGTCTCCTGCCGGTCCATATCCGGATGACGACAACATAATGATAACTTTGCCGTTGGCCCAGAGCTTGTATCACGTACTTCTACCGCCGGTTGTGCCAGGGCCGCGCATGAACAACTGGACTACACATCTGGTAGGTGGGTTGGTAAATATTCAGCTCTCCATCTGCCCCCAGTTCGCCGCTCAACTTTTGCCCATTCACATAACAGCACAAGGCGTGTGATACTCAAGAGCAGCACGCACACGACAAAATGTGTGAATGGACGGCGTTGCTGCGTTCGGTGGCGCTCGATCTCTCCGCGCCTGAATTTGGCTATGTCATAACAAAATGTGGAAGAGAAGCTCCATTGAATAGCTTTCGCAGGCCGCGGGGGATGGAGTAGTTGCTTCACAATAGCGAATAGTCCTTCAAATCTGAAGGGCTCGCCGTCGATCGGCATAGGGAACTGCTAGAGTCGCTCCAATACGACCAGTTCAGAATCAATCTGCAAGGGAGACAGTCAGATCACAATCATAGCATAGCATAGAAAGACGTGAACGAACTGAAGTAGCCATGCCGGAGGATCTGTAAGGATGCTGAATTTCAGAGTTCGAGTAATTGTTTGAGACTTCCTAGAAGCCATTGAGGATGGAATCTGGGTCAGGACAGTCAGAAGGGGAAGAGAGGAACGTAGAATGGAGTCTCAATGTCTCAGGCGGCCAACATGCCCTCTTCGGTCTGACTTTCGCCATTCCCTGGTGACGAGTAATACCGCAGAACACGAGGTATAAAGGAAACATTAATGTAAGGCGACGGACCTTCATGGTGCGCCGTCTCCGCCACAATTTATAATTCAAATGTTGGTACCACGCAAGTGTCAATGTAAACAGTACTTCGTACAAATCAGCGATTTCGTCGCGATTTCCCCCCTAATGAATTGTTGAACAGGCGTCCTGATATCGTCTTGAGTGACTCACATAAAAGATGGTTCGACCCTGGAAATGATGACTCAGCCCTGAACGGGCTCGGGCGGTTCTGACGTTCGGTAGTGAATCACTAAGCAGTTCGTCCGGGGAATCTCAATGGAACAAGATGTGACATGGAAGAGGGACACTTCCACATTAAAGGAGGGAGATTCGGCGGCTCTGAACGAAACTGACAAAGATGCAATCAAGGACGCCTACATACATCAAAATCGACTCACATACTGGCTGTGGTCACGCATTATTGTGCGTAAGGAGGCAAGATAGATAGACACCGGGGTTGGTGGCTAGCCTCGCGGACGACTTCGACCCAAATCGAGAATGTTGCTGGGAAGCAATTGATAATTATAGGCGTTTAACGTGAGTCCGAGCGGGAAAGTCGTGGGCGATTGCGCCACAGACGCCTACAAGATGTGTATAAAACGTGAGGGTCCCCAATATCCAGTCAACAAGTCCCCATCTCCTACACCTGCACACGACGACATCTTGTGAAGCTAGACATGGCCAACGGAGACCAGGACGTTCATCTAGATCTCAGCAGCGATGAACATGGCAATCCTGTGTGGACAGCGACGTCTACGAGTGGTCAAATCATTCTGTACCTGGACAAACATCTCCAAATTAACACCGGGCAGAAATATACAACTCACTTTACGGGAAGGGGAATCAATGCGCAAGGCGAACTCTGTTTCTCAGGGATCGAGGCGCGTCACCAGACTCATGCTGATGGAAAGGATCCCATCACTAGCAAGGGGTTCATCGCCAGAAGGGATTTTGTAGAAAATGAGCCCGCTTTGTTCGCCTCTCTCAGTCCACCAGTTCGCAATTCTGACGAATTTCAGAACGGTGAACATCCTCGAGGACGATGCCCATATGGTGGCCATACCCACCTTCGATGTGCCTTTCCAGGTGACCCTAGAATCGTCTAGCTTGTATGGTGCGCTGAAGGAGTCTGCAGATCAAGAGCGAGAGGAACGACAGCAGCGTGGCCACCATAGAGACCTTGCTGAAAGTTCAGTCGGAGGTGAGCGTGTTTTGCTGTCGCGCCGATGATACGCTGATGAGAATACATAGAACCCGCCGGGGGAAAAAGCCAGCAGAGAGGAAGTAGAGAAGTGGATGAACAGGGCGGTGCCTCCGGCCAAGTTCAAGCTGACCGTGAAGGTTGGGGAGACTTGGGCCATGTACGCAGCGGTGTGGATGTCGTGGTATTCGCTCCATGTTCTGAATCAAGTGTGGAGCAGCCCGACTACAGCTGCTCCGTGAACTCGGCTACTCCCGGCCGATGAGACTTCCGGGGAGGCCATCAGGACTTGAATGAAAGTGGAGAGCTAGCGCAGGTGGGATAGCGATAATCATGTTCGCAGTTCTATCGAGGCTTCTGAGATTTCAGTTCCCAATCAAGGCGGAAGTTCAGAGAGTAAGCATTCACACATACTTGGAGAAACAGCAAACTGGACGAAGGTAACTACAATTTGACTTCAGTCCCCAATTGAGGCGGCGAGTCAGAGAGTAGGGCGAACGGGATTGAGTTAAATTCACCTCGACGTTATTGAGGGCGACGCCAAACGCGAACGTCGAAGGATCTGCGACTTAGATCAGCTCAGTGGGCCCGAGGAGAACGGTGAGTCAACGTACGTCACTGCGCCGTCGTCCTCTGTGTAGAGATCCCACCGAGATATTTGTAGACCGCCTCAACGCGCGCGCTGCGGCCAAATCGTGGGCGCCGTGCGCGCGGAGAATACGCACTGATAGGTAACTGAGTAACCGGAGAGAGGAGAAACGGCACTGAAACGGTCCTATATCAAGGCGCTCTCGGCCACGCCTGGTAGTCAGAGTCTGGGCTGAACGTTCGACACGGATCCCGCCAGCACAGCGCGTAAGATACGTGTGGGATAGGATGTGGTAATAAAGAGAGGTCCCGCTCAAGAATTGAGATATACGGACAAATACAGCAGCGATGGATGAAGAAGACCCCATGTCCGGCTCGCCACTTGCGTCCGACGACGTTGCAGCATCAAACGAAACCACTTTTTGCGGAGATTCCTTTCAAGAGAGGACGTATGAGCAGTAGGAGCGCGATATAAGGAATTGGTTCAAAGAGCGACGAGATTCCAGAAGGCGGGACTCATTACATCCAAGGCTACCGCAGCTCCTTCCGAAATTCCAATGTCACCAGCGCAAAGGACATTTGCGAGTTATCGCGAGCTTGAGTCCCGGGGCCAGAGGAGACGACTCAGATGAGGGACAAGAGGATGCGTCGTTTTGGACTCGAAGGAAGTTCTCCGGCCCGGAACCTCCGCCGGAATACATCGCCACACAAATGACGTCACTCCAAGGTTCTGTCTCCAAACTCATTCAGTTTCCACCTGAAATACCGAATGACTTGTCCACCTGGAAGGCTCCGCGTCTCGGACTTCCCTGTTTCCCTCGGCGCCAAATTAATTAAAACAACGTCGAAACCTTTCTCCTACCGACGCCATTCCTCTACCGGCTACATCTCCACTAATTCTTGGCTAGTGCATTAATTATAGATGGACTTCACAATCTCTCGTGTTCTGATTTCTCGTGCTTTGAGAAAATGTTACTTTGCCGGTCGTACCATCGCTAGCTCTTCCATAGGAGCCGGGCAGGACTAATATTCCTTGGTACAATTATTCTTGAAGGCTTTGAACCTCGGCTACATTTGAACTTCGAAGGACCACTCGTGTATATACTTCTTGGTACGGGCCCAGTGTTCGAAATGTGGTGCACATTGCAACCAAGTCGTGTTTTCATACACATTCAAATTCTATCCTTGACTACTTGGTGCACCGCTCTAAGTTGGATAAAATGTCGCGCCATGCAAGAGGCGAACGAATAGGACGACACTCTACCACCTGAGGTAGGCTCATCAGCGCGGTAGGTGCCTCCTTCATCTCTCTCGCCACACACTGTAATAAAACCAGTCTAGCCAAGGCCATATTCCTGCTCTTTCTCATTGTGTTCGTGGACCAGCCGTGTTCTCGGTCACTGACACAAAAAATTGGTGGGTACGGGAGGACATCTGCTGGAAAAGCCGGCACCACAGGTTTCGTGGTGTGCGTCGAAAATATCGCAGATCGATGTTCTATCTTTTCCTGAGGGAGCCGAGTCGTCGCTGGATATATGTATAGCTCTGGGCGCGAGATGTCTGGGGCCAGAAACGCATCGCCATTATCTAAGGAGCCAGTTTCCATGCGAGTCGCTGTATCTGTCTTTTGATAAGGCACCCGCGTACTCTCCCAGGCCGAATATAAAGTCGAAGGAAGATATTGGTTTGTTTTCGGAGCCATTTTGGTAGTGGCCGCCTTGGGTGGCAGAGGTCGTTCAAAGCCAATGGGCTTAATAGCGGTATAATTGGAAGGTTTTCTTTGGATCCTGGTAGTCCCAGCGTACAATTCCTGAGCCAATGCCGTTCGAGACGCAGTGACGGTGGCGGCTAAATACAGTGCTGATTGCACGGTGGGCTGAGATTTGTCAGTCGACGCAAAACTAAACACGAAGGTAACTCACGAGGTGGTATCCCCTGACGGCCGTAAAAGAGTTCCATGCCCGTTGGGTATGAGCCGATCTGTGTGATTTGACTGTCTTCGCGCTCTGGAGGAGAAAGTCACAATTGAAGGGCAGCGCAGTTCATATCAACAAACCTGATTAAACCATGCAGTATCGCGCTCCATTTGAGCACCGGACTCAACGTGAGATGTGGTAGTCATTGATAAGTCGGTCAAAGGTTTTAACGGTGGCACGAAATTCGAATGTCTGGCCCGGGTGGAGGTAGGCCGAAGATTTGGGTGGTTCTCTCGTGAATTTGAGCCCCTTTTAACAAAAGTCGCTTTGATTGGAGCCGCCACACGGCGTGATGTGCAGGATATTCGGAGGACCAAGCGAGTGTTTATCTTTGTTGTGTCATGATCGCTTTGGATATCACGCTTTGACCAGATGAACACCAAAGCGTTTAGGCCCAAGAATACCAAAAAAGGGCCGGATATAGGAATCCAATGATAATATTTTTCAAATGGGGAAATCAAAAAATCGTACAAAGAAAAAAAGCCCGATCTTTCGTCCGTGGAGTTCAAGCAGGAAAATATGCTGTATCATACATCACATGAAGGTATGACCGCTCCCAACGCCACTGAAATTCAAAATCCTTCGATTTGTTTTTGGAGGTATGCAATTAATTACCTCGGCTTCAATCGTTTTGTCCAAAGCAGCCCTGTTCACAACACCAATCGGAGCCACGCGTGCCCAGGGAATCAAATACTAAGAATATGGTCAAGATATGCAGGATCGATTGAGGAAACAAAGTTGCCTGGCCATTGATCTCTTCGGGTGATGCCGTTGTCCCTGCCCATAGCTGTGTCAGGGTACCCATTCTGAACATCTCAGTTTACTGGTGGGGGAGCAACCTCATCGAAAGACTCACATAGTGGGGTAACACATTATGGCGTTCCAAATCTTGCCCTGCCATTCGCCCACATGCCTTCAGGAAATGAGATATTGAAATGCCTGAGGACAAGAGATCGTACTGCATGACGCCTGATCGGATAGTCCCGGGATGTAATGCGCAAGAAACGAGGATGTCCTTGTATTCCTTTGCGTGCCAGTTGGATACGATGATATTCCCAAGTTTACTCTGGCCATAGACAAAGCTTTTTATTCTTTAGATGGCTGCGCAGTTAAGAGACGGAGAAGAGAACATACGTAGGTGCTCCGCTCACACCTGTTCCCCATTTTTTTATCCAAGCATCACGCTCAGGACCGTCCTTGAGCGAAGTCATCTCGATCCCGCGGGGAGTCGGTAGGACGTTGTGAGCATATGAGCTGATATGGATAACGCGAGCAGGAGTCTTGTTCTGATCGTGCGATGCAGTTAGGGCAGGAATCTGGAAAAATAGTTTGTCGGGACGTGATTCTCAAGATCGCGAAAAGAATGGCGCACCAGCAATTCTGTCAGAAAAAAATGGCCGAGGACGTTCGTTCCAAACTCTGAAGCTGGTTGTTTGGATTTCTACCAATGAAGATACGATACACATACGTAAATCGTATTTTTGTATTGTCAGCATTTCTATTGGTGAGGCCATGAGGCCGCTGCAGAGCGCGAACGATTAACAATGTTGTGGGACGGCGGAACTACGCACCCATTGTTGAACAGTATGTCCAGTCTTGATTCCAGCGCAAGGAATTCAGTGGCAGCCTTCCGAACACTGGTCAAATTAGCAAGATCTAGGTGCACGAACACGGCAGTCTGCTGAGTCTCTGCTTTGAGTTTCTCGATCGCCGCTGCGGTCTTCTCGGGCGAACGAGACGCGATGTAGACCTTGGCTCCTTTGAGCAGGAGAGCTTTGGTAGTTTCATAGCCGATTCCGGTGTTCCCACCAGTCACCAACGCAATCTGCTTAAATGTCAGACCGTAGAAGTACTAGTCCTCTGGTAATGATGATTGACCTTGCCTGTCAAATCTGGCATGTCGCGAGCGGGAATGAAAGCAGGAGACGGAGGAAAGAAGGAGGTGGATATTGCGGATGTAGGAGCGATCTTCACAAGGATGTTTCCCATGTCGGTAGGATGCAAGGAATGCGACAGGAGCGCTAAGTGGGTCCCTTGTGGGTCTGGAAAGCCGCTACTTATATTTTATTATTGATGCCCCGGCATGTTCCAATCACCGATGAGATTGATATCAGTGATGACCGATTCCCCGAAATCAGAGTCCGGCGAAAAGCGTTCGGCGTATTTTACTCTGAGTTCCCCTCATGACATGTGATGGCCGCCTTACTCTTTCGGCACAGTTCGGAATCTAGGGAGACTCGCAAAAGGTTGGCGAAAGGGCAACAGGTGCAATGCACGGTTCAACTAGCAGCATCATCCTGCCAAAGATCTAGCCAAAATTATAGGTACCGAAAACTTCTTGAAAAATACATTCAATTCATTCCGATGAATATGAAAATAAGTGAATTCAAGTTCCGTACCAGTAATGCGGCGCAGAATGGACATTTTTAAAAAGCAAGGTTGCATGTACCATATTACATCCAAGGCAATACGTCCCCCAATTAAGTATCACTCTCATTCTCCTCAATTCAGTGTCTGCAAATCGCAAGAAAGATGGGATACATGTTCTGCGGTAAACCAGGAAATGTCAAATCGTCCAAGGGAGAGGTTGTGTGGGGTACATCCAGCCTGTACACTTTTAAAACTTACCTCTATATTCGAAAGTGCCCCAATATCGAATTAAGGCCTTACTTGAGTCTGTAAAAATACCACAGTACGATTCAGTACAAATAAAAAGATATTATCAAAAAAAGACCGCAGCTCCTGCTTTATATCCTCATGTGCATCACGCACCGATAGTGGGCTAGGTTCTACGTACTTCGCGAGGGACTCAACGCCGCCGACGTAAATTACTGTCTGCGAAGTTCATGAGTTTATTATATTACACTATCTCTCTTCAGCAGAGTATGCTTCTTCCGATCTCCCTCCTGAGCTAGAAGTTGCCATCGACATACTTTCCAAATGGCCTAGGATTAGCTTATATCGACGTAAAGTCTCTCTGCGAGTCGTAGGGTCCATATTTGGTTCAGCATGAATCCTTTCCATCTTGACTAATGCCAGATCCCGTGGCGTCAAGTCCATAAACTTGAGGCTGGTGTCCGCTCTTTTTTCCAATAAAGCTGTGACGACCTCCAGATTACACCGAAGGGTTGCCGTCCACAGTGCAGTCCCCATAGCAGGATGAGTTTGATCAATGTTCCCCCTATAGAGTTTTTCAGCGAGCAAACATTGCATCATCTTACCCAGGACTAGACACCCCAAATTAGTCTGAGGCGGGCTAAAGGCCGCGAAATGCAGAACTGAGAGGTTATTCCTTGAGTCGATGATGAAGGATGGAACTGTTCGTGGTGAAATATTCTGGAGTGGGGACGTGGACGTGGGGAGAGGAAAGAGATTTGGCGGGGATATTTTTCCTGATCCGAGAAGATACTGCAGTGATTCAAGATTTTGTTCCGTGGGATTTATGACAAGTTCGCCGAGAATTGTCATCCAAGATCCATTTGGCTTGGGGCAATATGTGAAATTAATGTCCGCCCCGTGGGCAAGCAGCAGATCTGCCAACTGGAAATTCTGGTTCTTCACCGCGAAGGCGAATGCAGATCGGGTCCCGTCAGGCAGGGGGTCCACTGGAACAGCCGTCTTGATCAAATACTCTGCGATGAAAAAGCCTGTTCGAGACTGCGGAGGCCGGTTGGCGGAAACTTGTAAAAGAGTCATGCACGAGCCGTTCTCGACCGTCATCTTTGTCTGCATATCGGCACCGTGTCCAACCAAAAGTCGAAAAAGGGAATCATGATTAAGCTTCACGGCCTCCACAATCGGACAGGCATCCGGCGTGCCATTGACTGGGAATCCTAGTTGAAGCAGATCTTCGACAATGTCAAGTCGTCCCAACGAAACCATCCGTGCGAGAATGGTATTGTTAGCGCGAGTTCTGGACTCCCTTCCCTCATTTAGCCAGCTCTTGGATGCGAGGTCGCGTAAATGTAAGATTCCGAGTGTTTCGAACATCGCAGATTTATATTCCGCCCCACAACGACTGAGTCGACTTTGCAGGGATGTTGAATCTGCAACAGTTATTGATTTATCGATGGCAATTTGAAGCATCTCTGCAGCCGTGAACAATCGTGGGGGATCGTCTGCCTTGGAATCCACATATGCCAGCAACGTTTCGAGAATTCGAGGGAGCGTCAACACTGCGGCCGTGACTACAGGTGTCTGGGAAGCGAAAGCAATGGCGCCAGGCTGCGAGGAGAACCCCTCCAAAGGGTCAGCACCCAGTTCCAGAAGAATCTTTACGGCGTGAAGACTCTGCATCATCACAGCTCGAGAAAGTGGCGATACTGGAAGAGATAAGAGATTTTCTGAATCGGCCCACACGGAACCCGTTCTCAAGCGATGGCGTCTGTTTCTTCCGGATTGTGCCAAGGACGCCCCAGCACTGACCAATTTCCGCGCAATCACGCCAGCGTCATCTGGGTTAAATGAACACAACCAGTATAGTGGGGTTTCCTCCCCATAGTCGTCTGATCCATCGGGCCGTGCACCATGCTCCAGGAGGAATAGTGCGCACTCCAAGTGGCCATTGCGACACGCCGACAGCAATGGTGTTTCCGATTTCACCTGGTTCTCCAAATCAATGTTGGCACTGTAGGTGTCGACCAGGTGCCGGAGAGCCTTCAATTCGCCCATTGCAGCGGCCATGTGAAGGAGGCCGTCGCCGCGATGGTTCACAAAAATCTGGTCCACGGAATTTATTCCGCGCACGGCGAACTCCGATTGAATATCTCGGTCGAGAATGTCCAGGTCGTCGAGATTATAGTCTCTCCGTAGTTTGCGGGGGAAGAAATACGGCATTCCGACCCCACCAGCACCGCGATGGAGGTGATATGTGTGCTTCGTCAGCTCCGCTGACCACAGTCTCTTGTCGTCGCCGTCCGTCATAAGTTCGGAAATGTTCTGCGCATCCGTGATGCAACGCCGATGACCCCGAAATACGGACAACATCATCCAATTGCGGAGGACGGCGAGTTCAACGTCCAAAGTTTGACCCAGTGCCTGGTGTATTCGCCAGCACCACGCTTGAGCCAAGTAATTTTCTTGACATTCGTCGCTGGAGCTCGCACATGTTCGCAGCCAATGACACGCCCTCTCGGCGTCAAATTCGACGCCGAATTCGTGGACGTAGCATCGGAAGAGATAAAACGACGCAAGGACCCTAGATACTTGGGTGGGCGATGCGCTTTCCGCTGCGACCGCCGCGTTTTCAAGATCCTGGAATATTTCCACTTGAAGAGACCAATCCAACAGTCCCTTCAAACGCTCTGGGTCGAAAAGAAACTGGTAGTACATGCGGGTTACAATCTGCACGGTAGAAGACTGTGTGCTGACTCACTTCGCCTGGATCGGGATGGGAAAGATGAGGCCTGTATCCTGGCCTAAAGTAAAATATTAATGGGGAGAATTGGATGATACGGCGAACAATATGAACGTACCCATCGCTCTGGTAATCATGGTCGTGCTCGTAGTTAATTTTGGCAAGATAAAGTCCTAATGAGTCTCGAGTGATTCCATGAGCGCCCTGGATGTATACCAAACGTGAATATGGAGTGAAAGATAAATAGTGGCAGACAACGGCACGTACGGGAGCGCGATTTATTATGTACTGATTCTCCTCTACATTTTTCTCATCCACCGCGGCAAGTAAATCTGGGACTTCCGAGATGCTGAGGCCAAATTAGGTCAGCGTTGAGAATTTAGGGAGTACCGAAAACTCGCCAGTGAACCTGCAGTGCAGCCGTGGTATTTCTCAAACTGCGATTCTCTGGGATCATCTTGAGAGTATTGTTGAATACAAAATCAATGATGTCCTTCTCGTCGTTGGTGAGCTGCATTGCTTCGTCATCCCGAATGCAGTGCACAGCTATTGGAAGTAGCGCGTCGATAGCTTTCAACTGCTGAATTTGCTCGAGGGTGAGACTGGAAAGGGCTGTAATCTTGAAAGGATTCTTTCCGTCGAGAATGGTGCGCCAGACGAGAATGCCCAGGGAATAGACATCTGTATTTTTCAAGCCTTCTCCATCCAAGCCCCGGTGAGATTCGGGAGCATCAAATGGAGGGGTTCCGCCAGAAGGAAGGAATCGTCTCTCTCCTTCCTGAAAATCCATGGCGCTTCCACCGAAATCGGCCAGTTTCGCTGTGTACTTTACTTCGGCATTTTCAACTTTATTTCGGAACACAAGGACGTTCTCGTGTTTAAGATCTCCATGTGTGATTCCGCAAGCATGTAAAATTGCTAAGCCCTTGGATACATCGTGGCAGAGTTTTTCTTCACAGAGAACGGGAAAGGATCCGAAGTCCCCTGCAATTGAGCCAGGGACCCGAACTGAGCGTATTCGAGAACCAGCATCGGAAAAACGGAGCGCATTCCCTGGGCGGCACCCCAGGATAATCCGAGGAGTCGGACGATGTTGGGGTGATAACGAATGGGCTCGTGGAGTAATGCACGGATTTCAAGCAAAATCTGCTTCCAATTGCCGTGCTCTGTGTGTTCCTCCCTCCTGCGGACATATTTCAACGCGACGAACTTGCCCCATCCGTGTTTCTTGCTGGTCTCCAGCCCGATCGGCGAGCGACCTCTCCATTCAGAACGCTCGACTGTGAAGGAGGCTCCTGAGCCCACTGGCGTCCGAGGCGAAAGGAAAGAGGTGTTGAAATCGAACAGGATGGAATCGTCCTTCAGTGTGGCTTCGAGGCCAGTAACGAGGAGGATGAATGACGCAATTTGGCCGGTGTATGGTCCCAGCGTGGGTCTAGGTATTGGCCGCACTCGGGGCGGTTCTAGGGCCTCATCGATGCTGGTAGAAAGAGTCTGAAGTGAGGACCTGCTGAAGGGCGAAGGGTATATCGAGGAGTTCGCAGTGTCCATGGGGAATGCAAAGGGGAAGGGGGTCAACGTGCGGCCCAATTTGTCCTAGATTATAGTCAGGATATAAACAGAGCGCCGGCGTCGCGGAAATGAAGTGAGCAGACCCGGGAATAGATTTTTATATAGGTGCGGCCCGACGTTGAGACGAGTCCGCGCTCTTGACGATCCTGAAGTGCTCTACCTGGTTGCCCCTTCCTATAGCAACGGCCTCAGGAGACAAACTTCGAAGAGCAGCTGTTGGAAGTGAAAACAGAGTCCGCGGCTTTGACATCACTTCCCATGACTCGGAGGCTGTGCTTCAGTGACAGACAGCCTTGACAGCAGATTCATTCGACACCTCAAGTCGCTCACGGCAGTACGCCACCTGCGACTACATATGCCCGGCAGAGTAGGCGAGCACAACCCACTCAACCTAATCATCGCTGGCATGGAGGTGGCACTCCCAGTGATAGGCCTGCTAGGCCAGTGCTACACCGGCGCCGTTCAAGCATATCTCCTCATTCAGACAGCCATCGATTTCCCGGATGCCGCTGCCAAGCTGGTGATCCAATTGGAAGTCGAACGCATCCGACTCCAGCTATGGGGACGGAATTCTGGGGCTGATTCTGACGCGCTGTATCCTGCGCTGGCTCTGTTTGAGCCTATCATACTCGAAATCTTGACCAAAATCGAGAAATTGCTCACCGATTCTGACAAATTAAAGAACGACTATGGTCTGGTTAGCAGCATGGACGATTCCATGCTTGACGTTGACCGCGGAAACCAACCAGATAGGTATCGACTCGTCAATCAGCTCCGGAAAACTCTTCGGACTGCCGCGGAGCGCACAAGCGGCGAGAAGCAGTCGAAAAGGGAGCCTTCCGGAGGATCCCCAGCTCCAATGCCGACACAGGGGACGCTTTCCCGCAAAGCGTATGATCGTATACGATGGGCGGTGGCATCCAAGTCACGCTTCGAGACTTTGGTGATTGACTTGCGTCATCTAACCAACAATCTCAACGAACTTCTACGAGAATCGCAATTCCAACTGCTGTCGCAGCAATGGCATTCGATCGGGATGCACACCATAGCAGCTACCAATGACCCGCAGGTGCTTAGCACTCTGCAGGAGGCAACAGTCGGAGACGAGAATTGTCGCGACATTTTGTCCATGGCGCGTCGCAAATCCACTATTCTGTCCCAACAGGGCGAAGTCGGGGATCGCGACATAGAGGACAATTTGGATCTTCCTGCCGACTTTCCCAATTATCCCCGATGCATCGCCGTTTACCGACCTCTACTCTCCGATCAACCGCATAAATACGTCCTCGTGGAGCGCAAGCATTACGACAGCAACATCTCCGTCGAGGACAAAGCGAAACTCTTGTCGCGTCTTCACAACCTGATCAAACTAATAAACTCGCCACCCAGCGACTATTCTCCCTGTCTGGGATACTGGAGCGAGCCCCAATCACATTGCTGGTGCCTTGTCTTTGAATTTCCGCTCCATGGTGTTATTCCGCTGAACGGAAAAAATCTCACCACCCCAGCTTCACCACATCCGCTGTCCCTCCTCGTCCTCATTGCTGCGCGCACTTTTCAGCCTCCTCTCGAGGCACGCCATGGTCTCGCATTTAAACTCGCCAGCGTATTCTCGCGACTCTACGGAAGCAAGTGGCTGCACAAGAGCATCTGCAGCGATAACATCCTATTTCCTTTCGCCGGTACCGGAGGCGTGTACGACATTTCCTCACCTCTTGTCACTGGATTCGAGTACTCGCGCCAGTATACTGAGCAGGAGACGATCGACCGCACGCCTTATGACCGTACCCGCGCGATCTACCGTCATCCCCGCTACCAGGGCCTCGCAGCACGCGGGTATCGCATGGCGTACGATATCTATGCGTTTGGGTTAGTGCTCGCGGAGATTGCGTGGTGGGTTCCCCTGGAGAGTTTGCAGACGGATGCGGTCAAAGGGAAAAAGGCCGAGGGATCCGCGAGTCATTTTGGGGCGCAGGAAGCGGGGGAGTTGCGCAAGCGCCTGATTAAGCGACTGAGGAGCGAAATGGCGTTTAGGGTAGGCACGGGATACAAGGATGCAGTTGAGTGGTGTTTGACAAGAGGCGATGAGGCTGATACTCTGAGGGATGCGGAGCTTGCGGTGGAGTTTTACGCGAAGGTAGTTATTCCTCTCCAAAATACTCTATAGCTCGCGGAATTTAATACTGGGCTTGCTTTAATGCTCAAACACGTATTTCAGCACAGTTTAGCATACTAGAGGTCGTCATATTCTAGCTCAAAATGTCTGCTCTATATATTGTTATCTACAGGGGAGAAATCTACGACTCGGATTCTGGGGGGGAAATGAAGTCCCCTGAAATCTTGATTATTGGTCTGCCCTTGGCCTCCTCTTCTTAAGGTCCATCGTTGCCCTTCATCTCCCTCTCGTTTTCTATTTCTCTTATGTATTTTTTCGGCAGTTGTTTTGCAGACTGGTAACGAGTCTATTTAACAACTACCAACGAACCTTATAACCGATTCGGGAGATGCTTGTAAAGCAGCCTGGGGGGGAAAGACGAACAGAAATAATTACCTAGGCGTAAAAATGTCTCAAGGAGTAAATAACAGAGAGGAAGAAGGGGGAACCCCCAAAGTAAGTACGTTGTGTGAGGTAAAGTGTCAAAAGGTATCAGGAAATTACCTGTTGTTCAGACAAACGTTCGGGATACTGAATTTGCTAAAGCAGTGGTGTAATCATCCCCACGACGACGGAGTCCAGCACATGCAGATAGATTAACAACTTATGGATGCCGGCTGAAGTAATTCATCCAGAAATTTTCTTGTTGTTGTTGAGTATTTAATAGGGTTTTCATGTGTTTTTCCCCTGAAACTGAAGCACAGGAGGCACTGTAAGTACTTGTAGTGGAGCAACGGCCACGACGGTCACTGTGGGACCCGCTGCATTGCGAAAAATTGGCAGGGTCACGGTCCTGCCAGTGGGGTATAGTATGCTATTAACGAGTTGTTTCAATTTTTTTCCGATGAGGATTAGCAGAGGAAATTCCAATTCATTATGCAAGTCTTAGTTCGTCCGTTGATCCAAAAAATGTTAGACGAGATGACACTGACACTATGTCAAGTAGATCTATTGTGGATCTATCACTGCCGCATTTATTGCTTGTCATCTCATCTCCCTTAGAATTTACCTTCAATAAATTGTGGACATGGCGGGATCCCATCTTTTCTCTTGTCAGGTTTAAATTCTAAATTCTGCTTTCTGGATTTATTCGAATTCATGGCGATAGCTTCGTACTCCTTTCATCTCTTCCGCGCAATGAATTTGCCTGAGGAACGGCCAAACTTGATCTCAATCTGATCTTTTCTTTCCGTCAAGAATTTAAAGGATTACGATATACACCCGCTCATGCCTAGCTTGCAACGAAATCTCAGTTCGCGCATAGGGGATCCAAAGTCATGCCGTACTTGGAGAGTGAAGAATCTTGAAAAAAGCGAGGTGTGCATCGAATTGTTCCCTGTAATAAATCAATGCTAAATGGCATAATCTGGACGAAGATGGGCGATTTCGTAGCGGATAGACAAATGCAGTCATTTATATACTGCTCAGACTAGTGTTGCCGTCGAGCTGAGCCCAACTCGAGTTGTGACTCGGCTCGGTGATCGAGTTGATGAACTCGATTGAGCGAGTCGAGTCGAGTTGGCACCGAGTTGGTGATGAGTTGGGCCCAATCTGGATGGCATCAACTTCCCATCCGCCAAATTTGTGATCCCGTGTGAAGACGCGACATAGACGAGCAGGTAGAGAGCATACACACTGTTATTCGCGCTCCAGAAAATGCGAAAAAAGACTTGTGTAGCTTCTAGAATCATTCCCCAAGTTTATTTTGGCATCCCGGAGAAAAAAGATCCGCCAAACTTGAATAATGTAACCAAAAAATTCCGAATACCTTGCAGGGCTCTGAAAAATGCGTAAAAAGCTATCAAATAATTTGGACAGCTGGCGAGTCTGTTTCTAACTATAAATCTCATTCTCTTTGAGTATTTTAGGCTCCCAACTGCTTACCCTGAGTATAATAATTTCCCTTTCGTGACTGATGTTACACATAGTCACTCCACGTGCTCCAACTCGAACTCGACTCGACTCGCTGTCAATCATCGAGTTAGCATCGAGTTAGCGACTCGACTCGACTCGACTCAGCTCGCGGCAACACTAGCTCAGACATGGGAACAATGTTCGGCAATTTCGCGGCATGGTACTGAGTTTGATCCGAGCCGGTCCGGTTACGTCACCCTGTAAGTATCGTAACTGGCAACTGGCGATGACGTACCACTGACCCAATCCTCAGTGATTCTACTAGAAACGCGCCCACCATTTCCGCCGCCCTCCACCACACCAACGTTGCGCCATGACGCCGTCCCATTCGATACCTGCGATCCATCCTTCCCCCATGGCAATTGAGAAAGCCCATCCGATTCACCGCCTGGCGGCCGAACTGTTAGCTCTAATTCTCATAGAGTCACTCCCCGACGGCCTCCCCCTCATCTCGCGTCATCCCAGCCACGTCTTCTCTCACGTATGCGGCTTCTGGCGTTCGGTCGCCGTCGCAATACCCCGGTTGTGGGCAACCTTCACATTTGCCCTCAGCTCATGGACCTACCCCGATCCTAGTCCTAACTGCGGTAACCCACACCCACGGCTCCTTGCCCTCTTCCTCCAGCGTTCGGGTGTATGTGGACTGAGGCTTCGCACATTCATCCACGGGGCAGGAGCCATTGATACGCCCAGCTTACGGCTGTTCTTGGATGCCTCAGATCGTTGGGCTCACATCCATCTCTTTTATCTACACAACGCCGACCAAATATCGCCCGTCTACGGAAAAATACCATGTCTCCGTATCCTCACCCTGCAGGAGGTGGAATCACCTTGGCGTCTTGATCCATCCTCCGGACAATTTCGTGCTTTCGAGGTCGCTCCTCGTTTAGAGACAGTGAATCCGATCAGCATACGAACCCCGAGTATGGTTCACATTCCAGTCAGGCAACTGGACCACCTCACACTCTCTGGTATTGATGGGTGGAATCTGCTTCCAAATTTGGGTGGAGAATCAGGTGTAAAAAATCTACATCTTATCATCGACTATAGGCATAGAGAAAATGTCCATCCCCCTTCCGTCTATACAGCTCTGCGTGCTCTGGTGGTGTCACAGCATCCCAGGGGAAGTACACCGCTTGCGTTTATGGCGGCGCTCGACCTCGTGACGGCTCCGAATCTGGCGAGTCTGATCATCCGCGATAAATTGGAGCCCACATGTCCTCGGCAATCCATTACATCTCTTGTCCAACGCTCGGGCTGTACCCTTCACGATCTGACCCTTTCCAAGTCGTGCATCCGCGGCACAAACCTCTTGTTGCTTCTTCCCCACATTGAATCCCTCCGACGCCTTACGCTCACCGGCCTATTGCCTCACGGAATCACCGACAAGGTGCTCGAAGCCCTCACTCCCCAGCGCGATCGGCCCGCGTTGCTCCAAAATCTCGAGTACCTCAAGATCGCGGGTGCTTACATCTTTCGTACGCAGGTTCTCCGCGCCATGATACAGTCCCGAACGTCGTGGGCGAGGATCGCAGAGAATGCTACGGCCGATATGCTGATCGTGGATCTTGCTTTATCCGATCATCAAGTATCTTCTGATGAACTCGTCCTTCTCCAAGAGTTCAAAGAACATGGCATGAGGATCACTCTGCGCTGCCTTGATGAATCGAAGACGTTTGTTCAAAAGATCTAAGTAGCTAACCAACCGGTATACGTATGCATAACCTATTCATGACCGACAGTCTGTCTCACATTCTTCTCTTTTGATATTCAACCCATATTGCTTTGATAAGATAAACGACGATGTGTCCGGATGTTCCTCGTAACAGAGTCTCCGTGACTCGCGGTATTCTCGAATATGCCGGATTGCGCGGGTTTGGCTGCCGCTAAAAGGCATGGCCTTTCATCTTCCTTTTTCCTTTTTCCTTCTTCTATAGTATGCTTGTTCTGGAGGTTTTTTTTTCTATGCACGCGATTTATCTATACTTGAATGGGCTGCAGAAGAGTCGCCTACTCTGGAGTCCGAGATGTCCGCGGTTGATGTTTCATTTTCCCGCATTCTCTCGCATCGGGCTCTCATTTTCGTCCTTCAAATTCCTGCTCTCGCGTTTGTCGAGTCTCATTACCGTCGGCGGATGGATTCCGGGTGGGGAGCATCGGATAAGCTGGTGCATCAGCAGCACGGTCATGCCGTTATATATCCCAGTACACTGAGTTAAATATTTTTCCGACATGAGCAATCGAAGTTGCCTCTCATCACCATCCTCAATTCACCAATTTACCCACAGACTAGACTCGTAACTAGTCTGTAACCCATTGCCGAAAAATATGGCAAGCACTTCGGTGGTTACAGGCTGGTATTCGGCTGTCCGCGGAGTTTGAAAATTTGGCGAGGGTCCTGTTCTGGGCTGTAGTTTAGATATGAATGGGCTTGGAGTACACAGGAACGATTTTACTAAAAATGGTTCAATTTGCCTCCTCACTTATTTTTTAATCCAACTTGGAAGAGTGGAAAGACCCATCAACTTTCGACCAGAATTGATGGCTCTTGTGCCGGCCGATCACGGCACCCGCTAAATTTTCAAACTCCGGGGACAGCTCAATCGCTGTAAGACCAGTCTGTAACCACCGAAAGTGCTTGCCACATTTTCGGCAATTGGCGACAGACTGATTACGAGGTCTACCCACAGACCAGGTCTATTTTTGTGATGGCGGATGTGACATTTACTTGTCTGCCGGATCCTCTCTCAAGCCGTTCAACTAGCTCTGCGATGTTTCGTTGGCACTCGCTACATTTCCAATCTTTACTGTGAGACTAATTGACTCATTTCGAAGCGCTTGATGATGCTGACGCGTAGGCCGGCACTTTTGCGACGATATCCATCAAAATTGAGTGTCTGCCGCAGGTTTGCGTGTCTTGTGGCACAGGGCAGCGGTTGCCTGCTCACAAATCCGTGTGCCTACATTGCTCCACCGGGAAAGTTATTTCCATCGACTGTCTCCTTTGATGTTCCGATATGCCACGCACAAAAGCATATAAACTTCAGAGCCGCGGTCCTTCAAGTCACCTTCTGGAGCAAAATGTCCTTCACTCCTACTTTCGACGCTTACGTCCCGTCCAATTTCTCTGATTTTTTGGCCTTGGCTAAACTTCAGCCAAACTACGTCTCCTTTGACACACTCAACTCGCTCCCGCTTGATCATGCGCAGAAGGCCTCGTACAATTATGCGCTGAAGCTGCTGCCCAAAATTGGGTTCCTCCACGTCCTCCGCACCTACTTTTACGCCCTCGTAATCCTGTTCAATGGATTCCCTTCCAACACCCCCGGCGTTCCCCAGATCTCGTTCCAGGAGCTGAACACACGTCTCTACCACGCCGCGATCCTCCACGACCTCGGTTTGACGCTCGGTCCAGACAGCGTTGCCCACCCCGCACATGCAATGTCGTTTGAAATTTTTGGGGGTATCATGGCGTACGACCACTTGCACGCTACGGCTCCTCGATTGGATGCTCATCAAGTCGGGGACATCGTACAAAGCATCATGCTCCACACGAGTGAATTTGGCATTGGGAACTCCTCCGCCGTTGGCATGCTCCTCGTTCTCGGGTCCCAGTTCGACCTCGTTGGATTTTTGGGGGTCGGAGGGGCCGCGTTGAACCGGTCCACCGTGCACGAGATTGAAGAAGCATTCCCTCGAGGGCAGTTCGCGGCCTTCGCAAAGGACGGGCTGACAAGGGAGTTCGACAAGAAACCGAACTGTATTGTTTCCCACTATCGCGGTGGGGTGAGTTATTGTGTAACGGTTTCCGGCTCCTGGGCTGACCAAAAATACAGCGTGCTATACTCAACGTCATCCCAGATGATCCGTTCGGAAACGAATGAGTGTCAAGTTTGGAATAGCAAAGGGAATTCAAATTGATTATATTCAATGTTACAAATGATTCAGTTGATTTAAAACCAAGATGTAGCCCGAAAAATGATACTCAGAGTCGAAAGTGAAGCTTGACGAGGCCAGCCACGCCCTGAAAATGTTCTATGAACTGTGATGGACTCGAGGGCGTTTGGCGCCTATGGAGTGAGTGGAGGCGATACCAGTTCATTATTGGCGGGGACAATTGTGACAATGCGAGGGACCAGACCACCACGACAGCATGTTCTGGAGAGAAATTTAGAGTGATTCACTCGATATATATGGGAAATATCCAGGTTTGCTATCTTTCCAAGTTTTTGGAGAAAATACGTATCATAAATACCTGCCTGGACAGTGTGTGCGTGGGACAGTCTCCCAGAGGCAGCAGTAGATTTCGTACCTCAAGATACCTATCAGATACGGAATGTCCTGAGGCACGAAGGTTCGGGTGCAGTATCTACTCTGATTCTACTCTGCCTCGAAGAGTCGAAGCGACTGGCATAGCATGATCAGAGCTTTGGATTCCGTTTGCTGATCTCTCCCCTGTGGCTATAGCGAAATTAGGGCTCGGGACAAGATATGCGGGCTTCTTTTTTTTCTCCCGCTTTCTGTCGCTTCGGTCGTCTTCAAATTTCTCAAGAGCGATCGGCGGATTACGGGTCTGTCCATCGGATCAACTCGTAGTCTCGTACATCACCTCATGTCATGCCAACTATGCCGTTTTTGCTTGGTTTTTGCCCTTGTTCTGAACCGCGCAGACCTCGGGTTCAGACTTGCTCGGCATGGATTTAGTAGGCTCCTGCCAACTATTACAACGTCTAAATCTCATTTCCGTTCAGGTTTCCCACACAAATCCGTCCAACCAATCGATTGGTGGTCGTTTATCGGCCGATGTTATTTGCGAAATCCTCCTCCTTCTGTTGGGGCACTGGGAGGAGGACAGCAACAGCTACGACAGAAGCGACACCGGACATCCGTGGGACCATGACGAAAACCTTCTCATGGACATTCCGATCGCACCCAATCTGCCGCAGCTCGCCTTGTCCCACATTTGTCGTCAGTGGCGGCTTGTCGCTCTCGATCTGCCGAGATTCTGGGCCTCGTTCTTCGTTTCTGTTCGCGGGGACCATCAAAACTTTGGGCCGGCGCGCATTCCGGGGCGCACTGCTGCACTGCACGCCTCGATGGCGCGGTCCGGCGATTATCCCATGAACATAGCTGTTCACTGTATTAATTGGGATGCCCCCGATCTTAAGGGCCTTCTAGAGGCCCTCATTACCTATGGCCAGCGATTGAAATATGCCAAGATATCCGTGCCGGCTCCCTTCTTCTCGGTTCTGCGAACTCTATCCGGCGCACAGGTGCCGAATCTTGAACGCCTGACAATCATCGTTTGGGAGGACTTTGATCCCGAGGCACCGTTCGATGCCAACAACGATTTTTTTCTGGACGCCAACCTGCTCTTTGTCGCCACTGCGCCTCGGCTTGTACATCTGTCTTTTGATGTGCTGGACGGTAATTGCACGCGGCTGCCTCCACTCCCACACAGTCAGCTCCGAACTCTCCACTTGCAGTGCGAGGAGTTTGGCTCGTATGCTCTGTGCACCACGTCCATCCTGAACCTCCTACACATTTCGCCTTCTCTCGTCTCACTCTCCATCTCGATGCCTGGCACCGAATATCAAAACAACGAACCCGACTGGGATATTATGCCATCCGAGGAGGACTGGTTCGAAACACATGACGTCCATGCACCGAATCTCGAATACCTAGAGCTCGAGGTGTTCGTGGGTTCCGAGCACATTGACACCGACACCATCCTGCGCACGCTGATTGCCCCTAAACTACACACCCTCACCCTCCCCTCCGGCAAAACGACTGCCCCCGACGCGCTTGACCGTTTCCTCGCGCGCTCCAAGCCCCCGCTCCGGACGCTCAAAAATTCCGACGGACGCACGGTGGGAAGCATCACCTCCGAGCCGTGAGTGACGCTCGAGGAGCTGCGACCAATTCTGTAGAAGCACATAAGTAAATAGGCAATAAATAGCTATTTCGATTACCCTGTCCCGCAGTTTAACACCATAATATTCATCTTCCTACGGTGGTACTTGGGTATAAATACCTCGATGAATCCAATGAGAGAAAGAAAATTAAGTATCGTCAGATGCTGCCGTAAGTCGAGTCGAAAGCCACAAATGCGGAAATACATATCATCTTTTCACTCGAGCCCTTGTGGATCAGTGGTATATCATCCACCTATTGTAAAGGACAGGATACCGTTCTGTGGCTTCGAGGGCATGAATTGGAACGCATTCGGTTTTTTTTGGGATGTTCGCAAGAACTTCACCCCAATTCAATTGGACTTGTCAACTCGGTGTTTTCTTACGGCGTGTTTATACATAAACGATGCAGTGGTGTCCACATGTCCTTATTTGCTGTCAAGCCCTTGTGGGTCAATGGTAGATCATCCACATTTTATATGAGTTGGACAGTAAATCTCGTGGACGGCGCGGGTTCGACTCCCGCCGAGGGCATGAGTAGGATGTCACCATTTTTTGTTTGATTTCCTCCTTCCGTTTGTATGATTTTTTGTGTTGCCTCAAGCCCCAGCAGTTGGGTTGTTTCGCGGAAATTAATTCGAGACCCTAGATCTTCGACGGCAGATCTGGAGCTGTACTGATCCAGCAATGCCCAGATATCCATTTCTTCCATGAAGCCTTCGTAGATCAGCGGAAGATCCTCCACATTTCTTAGATATGAAGCAAATGATTTGTCTCTGATGGACGGCACCGGTTCGCGAACTTCGACTCCCGCCGAGGGTATGTGGGATGCTCGTTCTATTTTTATTTTTTGCTTGCCTTGCGCACTAACTTACTAAAGATTCCCACCTCTCGGGATGTCCAATTTTCTCCCGCAAGCCTTCGTGGATCAGCGGTACATCGTCTGCATTTGTGGACAAAGCGGAGTCAACTATGGGCATGGCATCCTTGATGAAGCTTTTGTTTCTGCTTTCAACCTTGCCCCGGACCCCCGTACCTGCTCTCTGCATGTTTATTGTGCCGAAACAAGCCCTCGTAGATCAGCGGTAGATCCTCCATATTTGTTCACTTTGCATTCCCAGGATATGTGGATGATGTGGGTTCGACTCCCACCGCGGGCATGGCAATGTTGTCGTGAGATTTTTGCTTTTTTTGTCTCGTTTCCTCTTTACTGATTACTGATATCGCTCCTTCCTTCTTCAAGCCCTCGTAGATCAGTGGTAGATCCTCCACAGTTGTTAGAGAAGTGTGAATTCAATATATGGACGACGTGGGTTCGACTCCCGCCGAGGGTGTGGTCCATCCGTCCTGTTTTTATTATTTACGACTTTGTTTTTTTGCTTTTACTGTCCGTCAATTGCGTCGAAGGGTTGAAAAATATTTTCGTATACGTAGTGTTCCGTGAAGTGAAGTTCATTTACAAGCCTTTAAATTCTGATTCTGTTCTGTTCTCTATCATACAACACATGTCCCTACAACCGCTCGACACACTACTATCTTCCCTCGTACGTCCGACGCCAACCAAAAAGGGGTAATGAAGAGAAAAGGAGCTTCAGAACGTGCTCCCTTCGGGCGGCTGGGGGAGCTTGCGGTTCGCGGGGGAGGCCATTTCTCTGTTTTTTTTTGTTGGGTTTATTTAGTGTTTTATTGTATTTGGGGGAGGGTGGAATACGTATGAAAGGATAAAAGTGAGCTTTTGAATAAATAAATAGAAAGAGGAAAATAGAAACGAAGAGAGGGAAGGGGAGGAAAAGAAAAAACACGTACTTCCTGATCTCGACCAACAGGGTCTCGAGACTACTCGCGCGGGTCCAGGTTGCGAGGACGGCGAGGCGGGCGGGGTCGACGAGGCCGGTGGTGGAGGCGACGAAGGGGAGGTTTACGCGGGAGAGGAACTGTGTAAGTTAGTGTTGGTAATTATGAAGAAGATGAGTGGAAGGGTGGGGAAGAGGAATAATAAAAGACAGTCGAAGAATAGAACGAGGAAGAGGAGGATAATAGTAAAACGATAGGAGGAGGAATGATGAATGATAACAACGGATAGAAAAGGATGGATGGCATGGATGGCAGAACAAGTGAGATGATAGCTCGAGCGATTGGAATAACAAGGGCGTATAATACACAAATGGAAGAGTAACGCACCTGCACAGTCGGCGCGGCGTCGGGGTACGCGTCGCCGCATGTTATTTTGAGCGAGTAGATGCGGTTCTCGTGGACTGTCTGTTTGTTGTGTCAGCGCCCAGTTCGTCCAGGAATAAAGCAAACGAAACACTCACATGTCCCGGGCCAATGATTGTGCCGTTCCAGTCGCGCATGAGGATGTCGTCGGAGGTGTCGAGGCCGTAGGAGCAGGAGCCGTCGCCGATGCCCTTTTCGCCCTTTTCGAGCTCCTCGAGGAGGCGGAAGTTGCGGGGGACTGGGGGGTGGGGGGTTAGTATATGAGAGTAGTCACAACAGGGTGGAAAGTGAATGGAAAGGAATGGGAAGGAAGGGATGCGCAGAATAGACAGATAGCGCCCACGTACCCTTTGCCATTACTTCTACAGTGCGCGCGAGTGTCGAGAGCAAGATGCGATTGATTAGATGTGGCGTGACAGGCATCTGTGACGGGTGACTTCGCCACACTCACAGCTAAGCGCAGTCTGCGTTACCGCTTTGCAGCAAGACCTACACGACTGGACGCACGACCGCAACGACGACCATGTTCGGAGGAACGTCGAACAACCCGTACGACGAGATCGTCAGTGCGTCCCCCCATAAATCCATTCATTAATTAGGATACTGATATTGATACGCAAATCCTACAGTCAAAACGACCGACGAGAACCTAACCTCAGAGAACTGGGAGCTCATCCTCAACCTCTGCGACAAGGTCCAAGACGAAGGCCCCACGGGCGCGCACAACGTCGTCGCCGCGCTGCTGCGCCGCCTGACGCACCGCAACCCGAACGTGCAGCTGTATGCGCTGAGCCTTGCGGAGGCGCTGTCGAAGAACTGCAGCATCGAGCTGCACAGGGAGCTGGCGAGCCGCGCGTGGACGGGCGGGCTGGAGAGGGTTATTACGGATAGGGTGAGTGCGGCGTTGATTTGATTTTTTTTGGAAGGGTGGGGCGTGGTAGGCTCTGGGACTGCGTGGAGCGGCGGTAGCCTTGCGGATGGCGACGGAGTCCAGGCTTGGAATCTAGATTCCGTTACTTGGCGTATCTGCCCGCCGCCGTCCGCCGGATACGCGGTCCGGTATTGGGTACACCCGTTACTTCGCGGATTTGCTGTATCTGCCTCGGTAGCGGCGTCTTCGCCCACTGCCCGCTGCCGGATACGTCCCGCCCATCTCCGTCCTCATCCTCCGCCCAAATATCCTGCCCCTTCCCTCCCTCTTTCCCTACCTAATTTATTATAATATTATACTCACCTCCCTTCCACAAACAGACAACGCACGACAAGGTGCGCACGCGCGCGCTCGGCCTCGTCGCCATGTGGGCCGCAGAGTTCGCACACGACAGCACCCTCGGCATTATGCAGGAGTGCTACGACGGGCTCAAGGCAAAGAGTGAGTTTTTTCTTTTCTTGTATTTTTTGGCGGTTGGGGTTTGGGGCCGGGGGGCGGGGCCGATGACGATGGGTGGTCCATATTGACCGCGAGCGAGGGAGGCCCGAAGAGCCGAGCGAGCACCACTGAGAGATTAACGGCAGGTAGCTAGAATTGGGCGGAACGGCACTTGGGGGCGGTCGTCCTTCCCGATGGGTGGTCCATATTGACCTTCCCCTTCTTCCCCTCCTCCTCACCTCCTCCCCACCTCCCTCTTTTTCCGCCTTTCTCTCCCTTCTCTCTTCTTTTTCTTCACGCCATCCACCCCTTCCCGTCCTCTCACTAACCCCATCCGCAGACTACAAATACACACCCCCCGTCGAAGCGCCCCCGCCCGCCGTCGACGACGCCATCCGGCGCAAAGAGGAGGAAGAGCTACAGCGCGTGCTCGAGATGAGCGTGCGCGACCGCGGGGGGCGGGACTACTCCTCCTCTACATTCGGCACTTCCTCCTCTGGCGCGGGTGCGTCTAGTGCGTCTGCGGGTGCAAGCTACGGCGGCACGTCGTCCTCGTCTACCGCAGCTGCGGGATATGGCGCCAACGCGGACCTGGAGTACAGCGCCGGCAGCTCGGGGGGAGGTGGGGGAGCGGGGGGGATGAGCGGGATGAGCGGCGGGTATGGGGGGGCGGCGGCGTTTACGAGTGGGTATACGCCTGCGCAGCAGACGCAGCAGCAGAGGGAGCGCACGCCGTCGCCTGCGCCGGCTGATTATGGTGTGTATTTGCTTTCCTTTCCTTTGCTTCCTTTCTATCGTTGTCGTGCCTCGGCTCTGCGCCTTGGTCGCTTTTCGTCCCTATCTCCCTGCCCCTCCCTCCCCGCCTACCTCATTCCCTTCCGCCACGCTGCCCCGCTTCTGGCCTCTCCTCCTCTCCCCCCTCCTACCTTCCTTCCGCTCACAATGCTCTCCCTCCTCCTTTACTTGCATCTCCTCTCTCCTCCCATACTCACTAACCCCTAGGCCCATCAACGACGACGACCAGCACAGGAGGCGGAATCGACCCGGGCGCGATCGTGACGCGCGTGCGCGCGCTGCACCCGTTCACGCCGACCGAGGCGGGCGAGCTGGGGTTCGAGAAGGGGGATGTTATTAAGGTGGGTATTTTTTCGACTGTTGTAATTTTTTTCTTTTGAGGGGGAGGGCGTTTTTATTTTTTGGGGGGAGGGGGTTTTTTTTAGAGGGAGGGAGGCGCGACGCCGCGGGCCTGGATATCCGGAGACCTATTTGTGCAGGCGTGCTCATGGGCCAGCCATCGAGTCGTCGCTTCACCCTGCGCCATTTCGCTGGGGAGCGCGGTTTCCTGGGCGGCGCGTCGTGGGCCTGGATAGCCGGGACCCGTTTTTTGCAGGGTGCGGCGGCCGCGGCTAGTCGTATTTCCGCGGGTGGCGCGGGGGCCACCACGGATGCGGTGTGTCGGCGACCGGAGCTCGTCTCTGCGCGGGTGGTGAGCGGTAGCGCAGGCTCGCTTTGCTGGGGAGCGAGGGGGTGGTAGCGTTTCCGCGCGGCGAACTGATTCCTACACCGGGAGCTCTTCGTCTCTGCGCGGGTGGTGGGCGGGTTGTTCTGTGCTTTACCCCAATCCAATCCGCGTTGGAGCCTATGCCTCGCTCTTTTGGACCTTTCTTCTGGAAGAGAGGTGCAGTGTAGGGCGGCCGCGCTTGGCGCTTTCTTATCTTTTCGGCGATGCAATGATCGTAAACACTTATCTTGTCTCTTTTTTTTTTTCGTGGGCGCGGGGTCGTGTCGTACCCCCGCCGCCGCCTCTATTCCGCTTAACCACAATCCCTCTATTCCATTCCGCCCAACACACCCTTGCTCACGCTGACCACCTCCTTTCCTTATATGTCCAGGTCGTCGACCGCGGGTACCGCGACTGGTGGCGCGGGCAGCTGCGCGGGCGGACGGGGATATTCCCAGTTAATTATGTGGTGAGTGTCTCCCTCTGCTCTGTTTTCTGGCGAGGCATGCGCCTGTGAAGAGGCGTCGGTGCCCGTCCCTTCCACGCGCAACTCGTCCATTCCCATTCCCTCCACGATACCACACTACACATTACCTACCCCCGTCCTCCCCGAAAGAGACATACTGGCCGCGCGCGTTTATTCCCTATTCTTCCCCCCCTCCTCACAACTCTCGCTAACCACCCCGCAGGAACCCCTCCCGGAGCCTACGCCCGCCGAGCTCGCCGCGGAAGCTGCGCAGGAGGCTGCCGTGTTCGCGCAGGCGGTCAACGTGGAGCGGCTGCTCAATATGCTGCGCGCGCTCGACCCGAGCAAGGGGGACAATTTGGCGGATGATGAGGAGATTCAGGTGTGTGTTTTTTTTTTTGAGCGGGGTTCTTTTTGGGCGGGAAAGGAGTGCGATGGGTGCGATTCATGCCGTGGCCTTTCGACCCACCGTTTGGGTCGCGACGTATGCTGCGTGCTCGATAGCGCGACGCAGTACGACGCGGAGGCTTCTTGCCAGACAGGGATGCCTTCGTTTCTGCAAGACGCGGTGCGGTGCTTTCGCCCTGCGCGATGGCTGCTTTCGCCCTGCGCGATGGCTTTGTACTCGTTCCTATATCTCGCCTGCCACCGTCGAGACCTCGATGCTGACTGTATACACCCCCAGGAACTCTACCGATCCAGCATGGCACTGCGCCCCAAGATCGTCAAGCTGATCGACAAGTACAGCCAGAAGCGGGGTGCGTTTTCTTCTCTCCTCCTTCTCGTCCCTTGCCCCTCCCCGTCCCCGTCTTTCCCTTCCCGTCCTCCTCCTACTTCATTCCATACCTTCCCTCCTTCCTCCTTCTCCGTCGTTCATTCCATAGCATACTAACGCCTCCCTCAGCCGACCTCGTCTCGATGAACGAGACCTTCGTGCGCGCGCGCACCATCTTCGACCGCATGATGGAGGAGAGCCTCGCGCGGCACTCGGGCGGCGTGTACGAGACACAGGCGCCGCAGCAGCAGTATCCTGGGCAGCAGTATCCCGGGCAGCAGCAGGCGGGGTACGGGGGCACGCCGTACGCGGGTGGCGCGCCTCAGGGTGCGCCGGGCGGTGCGGCGTACTTCCCGACGCCTGCGGCGGGGGGATATGCGCAGCAGCCGCAGGACGCGGCGGCGGCGTATGCGTATGCGCAGCAGCAGGCGCAGCACCCGCAGCAGCAACAGCAGCAGGCGCAACAGGCGCAACAACCACAGCAGCAGGGGTACGGGGCGTATGGGGTGCAGGGGCCGACGCCGTATCCCGCGCAGGCGCAGCAGGGGCAGTCGCCGGCGCCGCAGGAGTATCAGGCGCAGCCCGTCCAGCAGCAGCAAGTTCAGCAGCAGCCTGTCCAGCAACAGCAGCCCGTTCAGCAACAGCAGCCCGTCCAGCAAGCGCAGCCAGTTCAACAGGCCCAGCCCGTCCAGCAGGCCCAGCCCGTCCAGCAACAACAGCCGATCCAGCAACAACAGCCCATCCAGCAACAACAGCCCGTCCAGCAAGCGCAGCCTGTCCAGCAGCAACAACAACCGGAGCCGCAGGCCCAACCGCAAGCGCAGGCCCAGCCAGCCGCACAGACGGGCCCGCCGTACATCTACGACCCCAACACGACGTATGCGGACCCGAACGTGCAGGCGTGGGCGCAGTACTACGCTGCGGGCGGGAAGGACTTGGCGGGGAGCGTGTACTTTGTGAGCATCCCGGGGATTACAGACCCGGCGACGCCGCCTCAGGCACAGGCGCAGGTGCAGCAGACGCAGGTGCAACCCCAGGCTCAGCAGGCCCAGGCGCAGCCCCAGGTGCAGACACAGGTGCAGGCCGCGCAGCCGCAGCAGGAGGAGAGCTCGAGCGCGGTGTCGGACAGTGTGCCGGATGGGTATTTCCCGGATCCGTATGCCGCGGCGGCGGCGGCGCAGGGGCAGAATGCGGACTATCAGCAACAGCAGCAGCCCGCGGCGGCGCAGGACTATCACCAGCCATCGTACCAGCGCCACGGGCACACCGCAAGCCAGGGGAGCATCGGGCACGCGGTGCATGCCGCAAGCATTGGGCATGGCGGTGGGGAGCTGGCACATGCGCTCGGGCCGTCCGGCGCGAGCCCGTACGGCGGCGGGTACGCGCTACAGGACCCGGGCGCAGGTTCGGCGGGGCAGCACCAGCAGCAGCCGCGCAAGGGGTATTCGCTGACGGACCCGGGGTCGGGGTCTGCGGGGGCCGCTGCGCCGGTGATTGCGGCGGGGTCGTCGAGCCCTGTGGCGGCGTATGGGGGGCCGGCGAGCCCGGTACATGGGGGGCATGCGCCGCCGAGTCCGGATGCCGGGCAGGGCGCGAGCGTGCCGTCGTGGGTGCTGCCGAAGAAGGGCGGGGGTCCTACGACGCCGGGTGGACGTGCGGCTGCGAGCTCCCCGGGGGCGGGGCTCGCGGGGCAGTTTGCGGGGATGCAGATGTCGACGTGAGGGGAGGATCAGGACGGGTTTCAATGAAAGAGGAGGAAAGAAGGAAGGATGTAGGGAACGAATCAGGACGAAAATAACGGACGACGACGAATATGGAACTTTCCGTATACCCCCCTATACTACCTACATTCTCTGACTCTTGCATGCGAAATACTACCTACTTAGCTACTGTATTTATTCTGCTCTTTTGCTTTCCTTTCTTTTTGGCACTGGAATGTGACTCGATTGCGTCACGCACGCCAAATGCATGTTTCGTCCCGACTATGCGAATCTTGACTTGGAATATCGTGAGTTCGCTTTGTTGACGGTATACGACCATCTCACGACCTCGTATACAGAACGGGATCCGGACAATACCCCAATATCACCCGTAGGCACCTCTCCTTGCTCAGACTTTCAGAACTTCGCGTACCAATGAATTCCCAGCTGGAATACGCTCAAAACACACGATGCCATCCTTGATCACCTCCAGGCCGATATCGTCTGCTTCCAAGGTGCATTTCCGCGCATGAAACGCGTTGATATTCATATTATTTATTGACGTGCCACAGAGATGAAAACGTCGCGGCAGAATCTCACCAAGGACGTCGCGGTCCCGCCCTCGTACGACTCGTTCTTCTCGTTCCCGCAGCAGAAGAGCGGGTACTCGGGCGTCGCGGTGTATACGCGCGCGGGGTGCGTCGTGCCGTCCAAGGCGGAGGAGGGTATCACTGGCGTCATGCAACCGAAACCGCCCTTGACGGCGGCGGAGCGCGTGTCCGCGCGGGAGGCGTACCCGGGCGAGGTCATGCCCGAGGCGCATGACATGAACTTCCGGGACTTGGACAGCGAGGGGCGCGCGCTCGTGCTCGATTTCGGGCTGTTCGTGCTGATTAACGTGTACTGCCCGAACGACGGGACCGAGACCGAGGAGCGGCTGCAGTACAAGATGGACTTTCATCGGACGCTGGAGGCGCGTGTCAAGGGGCTCATCGAGGTGGACAAGCGGGAGGTGATTGTCGTGGGCGATTTGAACGCGTGCGCGGCGGTTGTGGATCACTGTGAGGGGAATCTGATGATCGCGCGGGCGCAGGCGGAGGGCAAGGAGGGCGATGCTGGGTTCTGGGAGCGAGACGTTCGACGGTGGCTCAGGAGCTGGCTGATATCGGACTCGGAGGACGGTGGGAGCGGATGCCTCGTTGACGTCGTTCGGCGTTTTTGGCCCGATCGCAAGGGCATGTATACTTGTACGCTTTTTTCATTTCGTTTCGAAGCAGAAAAAAAATGACTTTTATTCCATCAGGCTGGAACACCAAAATCTCGGCGCGAGAGTCAAATTATGGGACGCGCATCGACTATATTCTAGCTACGCCCGGCCTGCTGCCCTGGATCAAGGCTGGGGATATCCAGCCAGAAATCAAAGGGAGTGACCACTGTCCGGTCTTTATCGATCTCCACGACCAAATAGTGGACGCGAGCGGCGTTAACCTTAGTTTGAGGGATGCAATGCATTTCCGACAAGGCACCGAGCCACCACGTCTCGCAGCCAGATTCTGGGACGAGTATTCCGGCAAGCAGAGGCTATTGGACACGTTCTTCGGGAAGAAGAAGGCAGATCCTACTCCTGTGGTCCCGAATCCCGTCCCGTCGCTCGTTCCCAAACCATCGCCTGCCAGCGAAGATGTCCAGGATCAGCACTCACTCCCCTCGACGTCGCAGGACTCGTCTGCCTCGGGTGCGACGCTGAAGCGCAAGTCTTCAACGTACACGGCGACGACGACGACGTCATCCAAGAAGCCAAAAAAAGATAGTGCTCCGTCCAAGATCCAGAAAACTGGCCAGGCGAGCCTTGCGGCGTTCTTCACAAAGCCACTCGCGTCTTCCTCGAAAAGCAAACCTCCTGTCGACGATTCGGATATGCTCGATGCCGACTACCGCCTCGCGCTTTCGTTATCCCAGGAACAGGAGTCGAATCCACCGCCGCCGCGAGCTAGCAGTAGCAGCAATGACGGGAGCAAGAAAGCATGGACGACGCTCCTCGCGCCGATCCAGCCGCCGAAATGCATCGTCCACGGCGAGCCAACAAAGGAGTTCACTGTGAATAAGCCGGGCCCGAACAAGGGGAAGAACTTCTTCATTTGCGCCAGGTAAATTATGTACTTTTAGTGATTTTCCGAGGCTCGTATTGATCGCGACATATGCAGGCCGGTTGGGCCTGGGTACGACAAAGGGCGGGCGGAGCGGCTGCGGGAGGAGGTGGACCCGGCATGGAGGTGTGATTATTTCAAGTGGGCGAGCGAGGTGCGGCTTGAGATGACGCGCAAGCGGGGCGTGGAGGGCTTCGGGTAGTAGTGGGTGATTCTCAACATCCTGGGATCTTCGCTGATTTTGTCATAATACTTGCAGGGAATTTATAATAATGATTGTCCGCGGATGGCTAAAATGGGATGTGTCCATATCGTACGGCGGTGCATAAGGTTATGCTCGCCGGTGGTCCATGGACCATGCCACAGCTGCGTTGCCTAATGTTGAAACGTTGTGATCGCCCCGTACGTACCGGCGCGGATCGTTCAAAAGAGCTTCATAGTACGAGGAAGCTTGACCGTGATTTTTACGATAGGTTGCGTTCAAATATTCAGTGCACCCCAGACCTATCGTTCTGCAACTCGCAAACGCTGGGGTATGCCGACTGGTTCGGAGCTTTTAAAAACATTACAAAGGCTCGGAGTTGTAGGGTCAAACCACCCGATATAGGTACGGAGATACGATTGATACGGCCAACTAGTTCAGATCAATGGTTGAAACCTACTTGGGACTCGGCGGAACAAGCTACCTCGCCCCTAACGGTGATCAAAGGAATATTTCCTTTTCTATAAGAGTCTCCCTTTCGCGATCAGAACGTCCAGTCACTTCCCCAGAGCCATGACCCTCGACGACATACCTCTAGAGCTCATCCTCCTCATCCTCCGCGGTGCGGCCGTCGAGGATATCCTGAACTTCACGCGGGTGCGTTGACCCGCCCCAGCCTCAGGCATCGTGCGCTGACAGCCCCTATAGACATCGAGCTATTTCCGGTGCATGTCTTTGAGCAACCGCCGCCTGTGGACGGACGCCTCCGACGCCCACGGACTCCGTCTCCCCCCCGGCGAGACGCTCGCCACCACCAGCGCCTCGCTACTTCCGGTCCACGCTATGCGCAGCGCGTTGATTTCTCGAAAATGGCGCGCGTCGGGCCCTATCGCGCCGGTTCGAACGTACGAGCTGAAGCTTCTATACGACCATGCTTCCTGGGCGATGTGGGCGCCGAGGCGGTATCTGCAGCGCTCTTTGATAGCACGCGCCCCGCCCACGTACATGAACGTCCTGCCCGGGGGAAACCTGTTTCTGTTCGGGACGATGGCGCGTCTGGGCGTATACACGCTCGATGGGCGGTCATGCAGAAACCCCGGGTGTGATTTGGATATTCCCAGCGCCCCCCTCGTCAATTTTTTCAATCTCGAGCAATTCCGCGGCGCGGTCGACTGGGATAGCGCCGACAACGGCGCGCACATTACTCTGGCGACTTTATCGCGGTCCACAAACGCAAATCATGACGTTGAGAGGTGTGTTCTCTGTATTTTCGCCAAGCATATAACTTACCTGGCGGGAAAACAGCAGTTTATGTGTGTTCTCGATTGAGTACACAGACCCATACGCAGGTCCCTCCGTCGTCCGCACGCATCTCCTCAAGCTTCCCGCCCTTGCCGCCACGGCCAGTGGAGTCTGTATCCGAGATTCGACCATTCTCGTGCACAGCAGTACGTTCACCGAATTATGGCTCGTGGACGCGAAAGAGAATACACACGTACGGCTCTACCACTCCTCTCCAGACGAAGTTCCCGAATCTGTGCGTGTTCGCAGCTATTTTTGTTTTCCGAGGAAGATTCATGAGACTTTCAACTTCTTTCTACAGGGCTACGAAATCAGCTCCGCCACCATTTTCCCCAGTGATCGCTCCCTTATCGCTCTCGCCCTAAAATCGCCCAAAAACAACACCCGCACGGTGCAGCTAGTCGATATACCGCCCGACATGCCGCCCATCGACCCACAAACCCTTTCTGCCGACTGGCCGTCCCGCCCCCTGCAGCACACGCCGTGTGCCGACCCCGTCCTCCTCAGATCCGCATCGGACAGCCACGCGCCGCCCGACGCGCACTCGTTCTGCACACTCACCTTGCGGACACTGCAGTCCTCGCGCGGCGCGCAGATGCTCGTCTCGCTCGGGAAAAATCTCGGCGGCAGCCCGCTTACTATCGTGCATACCACCCGCGCGTTCGGTGACATTGGCTTTGGCGCGAAGGATATTATCCCCAGCGGACAAGAACTACACTTCCCGTGCGACCTCCCGGGCGTGGGGCATGTCCTGGGAGTCGATTGTATGTATGGGATTATGCTGGTATACTCGAGGGGGCATGTTGTGGCTCACCTGTATTGAGCGATGATGGGGGACAGGGCAGATATAGATGTACCAAAGAGGTGTAATTTCAGATGGTTGAAAATTATTGTTGGAAGTTCGGTTTATTACGTGGACGACTTCGTCGGGCTATGTGCCCCTTCGTATGGTCATATACAATGACTCTTTTGCAGAATTCCGAACATAAATACCAACACAGAGACAGAGCCTCCGGCTATACGAGACAGCGAAATCCTGCCACTCCTTGTTTTTGGAATCGGAAACGGCGACCGATTATATAAAAAGATGAATAGATTTTTTTAAAATCAATCCCCTGACTCCCGAGGTTAATATTTCATTCCGGGTCAACTGCAGTTAACAAAACCGGCTTAAGCGCAGTGGTAGCACAATGAATGAATAAATAAATGAACTACATACTGGACAAAATGTATGGTCTGCAGATGACATGGTGGTCTGACCAGTTGGGTATGTATTTATCCAAAGTCTATGGAAAGGTTGAAGAGAAAGAAGAACAAGGCTGAAATACAAACCCTGACTGTCCTATATCCAGACTGTAATTCAAAGACTCCTTGACTCCCCTTCATGCCTTGTCGCTTCCATCAGCCAATTTGGCCACTTCCTCATCCTCCACAATGTATGTCTCCTCCAGTGTGCTAACTGGTACATGCAATTCTGAAAGCCGTTGGAGTGGTCCCTCATGCTTGGCCAAAATAGCAGAGTTAACCTCTGTTAGCTTTGCATCAATCTTGGTTATATCCTTCTTCTGGGAGGATCTTTCCAAAAGAGGCCTTGCGGCCTTCCACAATTCAATTGCCTTCATGACCTCTCCACAACCATTCAGGATATCTGCAATTCGAACCATGCAATCTGCCCTCCAGCGATGGATATCCATAAATGTGAATCCATCAAGAGCAACATTGAACAAGCTGAGGGCAGTTTCATTGTCCCCTTCAGCTGAGAAAATCTGCCCAAGGCATCGGAATGCTTGCATTGTCTGGCGCTTCTCCTTGCACTTCAATGCCAGGCCAAGAAATATCCCTGCCCATCCAAGTGTAGTAGAGATGTCATTCATGCCGGTGGAAAGATCTCCAAGTCTCTCAAGGCTTAGGAGTGCCAGTTCTGTTGAGATATACTGAGATGACACAAAACATTTCTCATACATTACTTCTGCAGTCCCAAGAGCCCCATCTCGAAGACAGAGTTCTGCAACTGCATGGTCAGCTGCAAGAGATGTCTGTTTGGCCCGAAACCCATACAATCCCTTCAAATGAAACCGACAAGTGTCCAGATTTTGATTAATGAGTTTGGAATCAGCACCAGTAGCAATATCAATGCAAGCTATGGTCAAGTTTGCCAGGATGGTATAATATGAAGTTGGCTGGCAGTTGGATGTAATGGCAACTTGGAGATTACGAGATTGCAAATACTCAGATTTCAGGAGGTGTATCTCAGCCTGAGGATTTAGGATGGAAAGACCCAAGGTACTTTGTTGTTGACCACAAGCAGTTAGGATTTCCCTGGATTTCTGAAGAAGATATTGATCATGCCGGTAATTTGCCAATATTCTACATCAGGAAAAACCGAAGTTACTCTGTGGTCTATGAGAGACCACCATAGACAAAATAGACACCATAGTAAACCCATGTCTATGAGAGGTGGGGGGGAGGGGGTGGGTCCACTCTCATAGACCATGATAGACACCACCAGTAACACCATAGCACAGATAGGAGCCATAGTCATAAGAGAACTCAGAGACACCCAAGACAGCCGTAGGAAGTGCAAATAATAATAATAATAATAATATATTGAGTAACAACGACAAATGGGCTAAGTAAAAATCTGCGCTGAGCAATCAATACGTTGACACGAATCTTGGCATTAACAAAGGCACAAGAGAAGTGTTCGGCACTTGAAGACGAGAACGTAGATAGGCGAGAGGGTTTGCATGCGGCTTGAGGCTTGGAGGCTCTTGAAGCTGTGAATTTGAAGGCTTGAAGCGTGCGGCTTGAAGCTTGAAGGATTGAAAGCTTGAAGTATGAAGGCGTGGAGGCATGCAGGCTTGGAGGGACTTCCACAGCTTGGTGTACATGGAAAGGCCCAAACAGGGCGGCAACGATGGCATTTGGCCATGAGGCTTGCAGTAGGTCTTTAATCTTGCAGTGTGCTTGAGATACTCCAGAGTCCAGAGGAGGAAGGCGGGTAAAGGGAGACGGGAGATGGGAGAAGATGGGGAGCGAAGAAAACTTTCAAGGCCGTGTGTCCTGATGGCGGAGTTTGAATGACATGTCAAACGAACGCGTGGCATGACATCAGCCGGCCCGAGTAACTCCGACTCATACCGCAACTTTCAACTCGACCTGCGATACTCGACACGAAGACTGGGGGTATGCCATAGTATGCATTCGTAAATTCACCCATACTATTAATTTTCATTTCTGAGACCGTCATATATAGACACTCCAACAACACTCAGAATGGAGTTTCAACCTACAGAGACCAGTATAGACTATCATAGACACACAAAGTGGGCGGGAAACTCAATAGACTTGTATAGACTACCATAGACTATGAGAGTCACCACCGGAACTCTAGAGCATTTGGGTTTTTCCTGATGTATGACATTTAGCTTGAAGTGGAGAGACCATGCTTGTGCATAGACATCCCCTATATGCTCTGCATATCTATGTGCCTCCTCAGCATGTGTGAGTGCACTCAAGAGCTTTCCATTGAAAATCAGCATGTTGCATATGCCAGCTAAAGCATAGTAGCCAACCATGGTTGGGTATCCAATACTTTCTGCCAGAGAATATGCTCTTTGATAATACTTGAGTGCTCCTGCAAAATCTGACTTTGCTCCCCAGAAGTACATTCCAAGAGCACGGTACCAGCTGGCTGGGGAGAAATTAGTGAGGTGGACACAAGGACAATGATGGCATCTTACCCTGTTCCAGTGGATCCTTTGATTTGAAATACTGAGTGCCTAGAGTGATGTGACTATTGAAATCCAACTGAGGCAAAAATTGACAGAATTCCAATAGGCCAATAAGATATTTTCCAAATATTGGATCAGCTTTCCAATAGTTCACTTGCTCAGAAAGCTGCAGCAAAAGGGGCGAATGTGTGTTTTGAGCCCATCCAAGGAAGTGATTTAGAAGTAGGATGCTGTTAAGATTCTGAACAATATCGGGCCCCTGTGGTTCAAGCCCATCATGGAGAACAGTATTGAAGTTGCCCAAATTTTGTGAAATTTGAGGGTTTATATCTGCTACATTGAGATTCTTGAATTGGTTCCAAAGATCAAGAATTTGGTGGAAGTGTTCCTGTAGCTTTAGTTTCAAGCTATGTCCTGGAGGATGAATATGGAGGATATGTTCTCTAATTGGAACCAGAACCTTCAGGTGCTTATCCTGGTCAACAAAGGCCAGTGATGTCTGGATGAGAGTGGCCTTGCAGGCCAGAATGTCTGGGATTGGGAGTTTGGCCTGCACCAAATCAGCATCTGTGAGCCCATCAGGTAGCATAGAAAGTATGCTGAGCAACTCCTGGGCACCCGGGGTCATCCGGGGGCTTGTGTACGACAACATGATGGATATGTCCAGGCTCGATCTCTGGTCATACCCTTCTGAAAGCACCCGGGTACTCTCCAATTTCCAACGAGCAAGTGACTGGGCACATCCTTCAGAACCAGCAACACTCGCAATGAGGCTGACTGCCAGTTAGTGTTGCCACGGCTCGGCTCGCGTGACAGGCTGGCTTCGGCGCGGCTCAGCTTCCACTGCGCTCCAACATGCTGTTGGGGCACATTTTTGTTGCGGGGAGTCTTTATTGGATGTATGGTTTTGTTTCTGTTTAATTAACATTTGTTCCAATGTTCGTCCTTCAGTCGCTATGCAGCAAAAGAAGCGAAACGGCTCGCGGCTCAATTTGATGGCTTGAGCCGTGAGACATTGCCTTCCACAGAGCTCTACAAAATATTTGGGATCAAAATTTGTCCCAAGTATCATACCTGTGTGTTATTTAAGTGTGCCTTAACATCCCTCTGGGTGGAATGAATTGTTGTTCTTGTGCAGGAACGAAAAGATTAATATGTGACAGATGTGACCGGCTCGAGCCGCGGCATCACTACTGCCAGTGGAAGATTCCCAGTCAGTTCAAGAAGTTCTTTGATGCTGCCATCCTCATGGCTGTCATCAGCAATCTCAATGAAGGTCTGCCAAGCAGCAATATCAGACAGTGGCTCAAGAGCGGCCAAAAATGGCCTGCTCCATCTGACTTTGCTTGGTCGCTCAGAACCTCTCAGGGTGATCTACGTCAACTTTAAGGTAGTATTCAATAAACCGGCACATTTCACTCACCATGAGACCTAAGTGAGGGACATCAGTCAGGAGAGATAGAAACTCTTCAACTTCAGACCGAGATGAGATGCTTTCCCATGGGGTCTCCAGATTGTCGAGGGCCAGAAGGGAAGGAGGAGCATTTGTAAAATGATGTACAGTCTTCTTTGCCATGTTTGGGCCCTTCTCCAACCCAATATGATCTGCAATTGTTACTGCCAGCTCAGTAGAAGTGGGGCTTGAGTGGCATGGAACAAAGTATCGATGTAGATATTTTGCTTCCACTTGTGGATTATGGAGTGCTGCTATGGCAAGGCTGGTCTTTCCCATGCCCCCTGCACCGAGGATAGCAATGTGAGCACAATTTTGTACCAAGATATTTACCACATCCTGGAGCTGTGCTTCACGGCCATGGAATATTTGTGGGGAGGGAAGAAGTAGACCAAAGGATCCGGAGCTGTTCAAAAACTTCTGTAAAATTGATTGTATTTGCAGGTTTGGCTCACCTATTATTTCCTAAGCTTGACAGAGTTCCTGTCACCTAACAGCTATGAGGGAAGAAAGTTTAATGAACATAATTTGCTACTCACTGAGGAGCAATCAGAGCTTGTGAGGTCAGAGTGAGTTTTCAAAAGGGCAACAAGTTGTTCATGCTGTTCCTTTGCATCCCTTTTCATTTGTGCCATTTGAGTCAAGGTTGAACCTGTGACTTGAGCCTGCAATGGAAGCCAATGATTTGAATATGCATTAAAATCTGATTTGTCTGAGATACCTTGAATAGTTCAACCATCCTGCTGAGCTCTTGCTTGCATGTTTCCAATCTTTTGTAAGGCTGCTGCTCCAACCTTACTACATTCCTCTACACCGTCCAACCTCTCCCTTCCAGGATTGGTTCAGCCTTTGCTGTCTGCATCACATTGCCACTGTCCTGTGCTATCGCACTGCACTACTGCTGTTCATGCCGCCCTCATCGTATTGCTCCTGTCGATCCCCTTCAGCCTTGGTTTAGCACACCAATGCCTCAGTCCTCACTGCTCCTTGCTATTCTGCATTGTATCTTCACCACTACCATTGATTGATTATTTCTTTTTCATTGACTCGCCCATATCCCTCCTCAATGATCACCTATACCAATCTTCGACATCCTACCTTTACATTACTGTTGTTGCGTCCTTATTTTACATTCTGACTTATATCTTATGTTACATTCTATTGTTGTTACGTATCTGTCATCACATTGATTGTGACTCCGTACTATACTGATAGCATCTTCTCTTCTTGGTCTTGACCACCATGTACCTTCGCTAGTGGCTGCTCTTGAATGACCACGCTATTGTTCTGTCATTCTTGGCTACTCTTAGTTCTGTCTGGCCGACCGCTCCAGTGTTGACTGCCTCCACAATACGGCAGCCTTCCATCTTTCTGCAGTCTCAGGCTGTCTGAAAAGTCCCTTTATTTTGCCTAGAGTGCCTTTTTGTTGCCCATTCAGAACTGTGAACAATTTTGCAAGTTCCCTGATGTAAAATATTAAATCAATACACTATCAAGTAAATGGTAATTACTCTGTGAATTTTGCAATATCATACAAGAGAGCTGTTGGAAGGACACCCTTGATTTCCGAAGTCGAATGAAGCTGGATAATGATACACAAGATTTCATGAATGTGCTCTATAATCTTAGCACATTCTTCCTTGTTTGATCTGGTTGTCTATTTTTTTTTTTGTTGAATATTGTGCCAATGGCCAGATAATTAGATCACCTCAATACACTTCAAGATTGAAAAGCACAATGTAGCAGTTGAACGAAGGAAAGGAACTTGATCTGTTTCTCCAATGTTCTTGGCAGTAGTCGCAACCAGGATAGTATATTGGATAAGATTCTTGAAGTTTGCTGTGGTAGGCATGGTGGGCATTGTTGACAGGAGGGGCGCCGGTCGTCTGGGAGTATATATACTGCAGTGTTTCTCTCAGCATCGTGCGAATCACATCTACGCGCTGGCATAAATATCCGTGAAAATCTTCCGCACCGTTGATGTTCCGCACCGAAAATAAACCCTCTGTTCCAACAGCAGCCGCCTGCTTCGGGCCGCCCGTCCTCGTTGACTGCCGTATATTTAAGAAGCTTTAGTACATTGCCTCGCAACTCAAGCCTGAAGTTCACTATAACACGTATAATGAGGAAAGTACATAGAGAATGGGTAAGTACATCCGCGGTATAATTGGGGAGCTGAAATAAGCGCGGGATACGGAATAGAAGCAATGTTCAAACAGGTAGAACCACGGGCCTCAGAAGCCGCGGCTGCCGACATGGCCAGAACCCGAGTCCCGTGCCCATGGAGTCAGTTGCGTAATTACCTTCTAAAAAAATGCCACCACTGCGCGGGGAAAAGACAAGCCTGAGAAAAAGAATACAGGCAAGATCCTCTGGGTCGCTAATAGGGTCCAAAATCCAGATACTGGAGCTTAGAGGTAAAACAACCGTACATGACGGGTTACTAGGAGAAAGAGACTGGAATTATTTTATGGTATGGAATATGCAGATACACAGGTGTACAGGCTAAATCTGCTCAGTGAAAAATAACTCTCCAGCTCACATCGCTCATGACCTCACCACCGATCCCGTGTATCTGTAACCGAGTTCCACAGTCCCCACCCGTACCCTTGCCGTAAATACCTCATGGGTTGCCCAAGCTTCTTTTTGGAGTCTCGTGCCGAACGAAAGGTATAATCGAGCTAAAGAAAAATGATGGGGATTGTAAAAGCGCGACACGACGCAAAGTAGAGGATTCCTAAGAAACGCAAAAGAGCCTCATCCCACCTGCCCATGCCGCGTCAACCTCGGTGTCTACATGTCCGAGACGCGATATCGCGTGCGGCGCTGGGTTGCGTCGGACAAGGGCGAGGAGGAGGAAGAGACGAAGAGAGTTTCGCTATACTAGTGGTGGGTGGTGAGTATACGCAAATATTTTGCACGCAAAAGTATGAGGAGGATAAAGGTGCGGGAACGAGTAAGAGGGTGAATGTAGGTAAGAGCGACGACGAAGGGTCATGAAATATTGGGGAGGGTGCGCGAAAAACCTAAAGGAGAAGCGGCCGTCCCCCGCCACCCATTCCGGACAGAAAAAAACTCCCTGCAATGGAGATCCGCTCGCAAAATTAAAATGAATAAATAAATAACTCACAATCTCGACAAACTGCCCCTCGAAGGTGTACTCCCAGACTTTGTTTTTCATCTCGTCCGTAACACAGATGAAGTGAGCTACTGCGCGCGGGTTCGTTCCTTGCTTTTCGGGGGTCTGTGGGGCGTGATTCAGAGTCAGTGGCAACAATAAAAAGTAGTGGGGGTGAGTTGAAAAAGTGGAGCGGGGAAGGTAGGGCTTCGACCCGTCCGTTGTGGCACACCTGGCGGCTTGCCAGAGATGGCGGTGCAGAGTTTGGTAGTATTAGGTTCTATTGTCGTAGATTAGTCATACATCGGGTTTTCTGCTTTCACTCCCATCCCGCTGCGAGCCCCGTTGGCTCATCTCCGGCCCAGAGACTCTGCACAGTCTCCATCTTGGTGATGAGAGTAGGATTCGCTCTACTCCACGTGTCCTTCGGCCCAGATAGGCCTTGTCTCCCTCCGAGAGTAGCATCTCTTGATTTGTCTCGCACCTGCTGCTAGCAGATTCCCCGCTTTTTTTTCGACTTATCCCCCATCCATACACCTCTGGCATATACCGGCACCGGCTCCTCGCATCGGCCGCGTCTTTTTAACGCACATTCACGCCCACAGCCCTTTTTTTTTCTTTCTTCGACATCTGCCCCATTTGGCACGGTCATGCCGAAACCTTGGGCAAAAGATAGGAACCGACGAAGGAAAGCGGCAGAGGCACAGGGACAACATATCACTGAGGAGAGAGAACGACGAGCACCCGTGAGTATACACAGTACATTTTCGCTCCCTGCCAGTGCTGCCCCCACCTTTCCGCCATCCTCCCGGTATCATTTCGACACAGGAGGAGTTTATGGCCTGCATCCTGGCCACCCTATGCGCAATGTCTCGGGGCTGCTCCCGGATTTTGACGACTCCGACGATGAGCGTGAGCTCACTCCCATAGTCCCTGTCTACACCATGCCCGCGCCAACGACGCCACGCGACTTTTCTGCTCTCTGCAGCGACTCATCTCATCCTTGGCGCACCATTCGATGCCGACACCACCGTCTGCGTCCTCCGTGTCGTGAGCAGCGCCCCTTTCCCCGCTCGCTCCCCAAACGGGTATCGGCCCCACTTCCCGCAATCCATATGGTTGCCGTTGATTCCATACAGACACCGCTGGCCCCACCACTGTCTGCTGTCGACATCTCTTTCCCTCCAGCCCCAACTCCGGTTTCACCTGCCCCAGCTCCAATTCCAATTCTTCCTTCACCTCCCCATGTATCCGCTACGACCCTCCCAGCTGAGACCGCTTATGGGCTAGTGCACAGCAAGTTTGCCCTGGCATGCGCACGCGAGCTCCCGGACATTGCTGTTACTCTGGACCAGGTCTTCGACCTCGTTTGGGGACCATACACAGGCAACAACCAAAAGAACCTACTGGTGGAACTTCCCCCAGATCGCCTTGTCTTTCTGTGCACTCTTGCAGCGATTGTGGCCCTGGAACCTGTTTTTGAAGGTTTCCTACAGCCCGTCATTATCGATTTCGTGGCTGCGTGGGTTGACCATTGTTCGGGATTTGGATAGGCGCGGGGTCGCGCCGTGTCCTTCGCTTTGCTTGGACACTTTTTGGAGGGGGGTGACTGTGGCACACCTGGCGGCTTGCCAGAGATGGCGGTGCAGAGTTTGGTAGTATTAGGTTCTATTGTCGTAGATTAGTCATACATCGGGTTTTCTGCTTTCACTCCCATCCCGCTGCGAGCCCCGTTGGCTCATCTCCGGCCCAGAGACTCTGCACAGTCTCCACCGTCCCGTCCCGTCACCGTCGCAAAAACGTGCCGTCGTAGAGACGGTATGGGTCCACCCGGCCGTCGAAAGAGAATTTGAACAGCCCTGACGGACGGGTCCCGTCCGTCGACGGGTTACGGCCGTCGTGACGGGTACATCTGGCGATATTTTTTGATTGAAATGGAGTATTACATAGCTAGACTTGTAGGCACCGTTATTATTACCAGGAAAATTTAAGAGAGTTATTTAGACTCGTTCAGATTATTCCAGAGTCGCAATAGGCTTATAAAGTCCTGTTCTAGCACAAATACAAGATATCTCCCTCTGTGATGGGATCAAACCAACTTCAACACAAGCTCGGCAAGGCAATTCAACTTACTCTGAAGATATTAAAGATTAAGCACCAGCCAGATATTCATTAAGCAACCACCGAACTTTTGTCTGAGACTTGTATGAGCTCCAGATCACAGGTAAGGTCCAGACACCAACTATCAACGAAAAAACATAGCATTGTGAAGTCCGTAGAGCCTGGGGAATATCCCGCAGAGCACACAAATTAATTCCCAAGCCACTAGAAGGCACATTACAAGCAAATTGAAAGCCAGGGCTACTCAAAAACATAAGCTGAGTTCAGCGGTCGCAACATCAGTGATATGATACCCCCATTTTGAGGGGCTCCTCCGAGCTTGCCGAGAAGCCGGCTTGACCACGGCGATGCCCGAACCAATCATCTTGCACTGAGCAATCAATACGCAGCCCCTTTTGGCCGACCCGTCACCCGTCGGACGGACGGGTGACGGGTACCCCGTCGACGGGTTAGCCCGTCCCGTACCCGTCCGGCTCAACTCCTCGCAAAATAGCTCGACGGACGGGTCCCGGCACGTTGCGACGGCCCGTCACCCTGTCGCAGCGACGGACGGGTCGAAGCCCTAGGGGAAGGAATGAAATGAAGGGAGCGCGAGCGAAAGAAGGCAACAAGGCGGCTTGGTGGCCAAGAAAAAACAAGAGCTACATGACAAGTGTATAGAAGGAAACAGAAAAGAGAGCGCGGGAAGATAGTCAAAGGCGGGCATCCCTTCCTGCGCCGAATTCCACCCGCGTCATCCACGCGTGAGTCCCGCCCTACCGAAACCCAAAACTGCCCTGACTACCATCGCCCCTGGACGTACAAAACACCAATCCGTGAACAATAAAAAGAATCCCGCAATAATGAAAAGAGGGAGGAAATATTTTTCCGATTAGTCAGCGCGACAAAGTTTAGGTGCACCCTGCGTGGGCTTGCTCAGAACTCTGTGCAGGTAAGGTCTATGTCGACGGAGTCGGTAGCTCAACACCTGACGCCACATTTAACTGACGCAGACTGACGTTGCATGCATTGACGCCAGTGCTGCGTCAAAATCCCTTTGCCCTTGTAGGATTGACGATTGGAGGGTGTATTTTTCGAATTTTAGCGGTATGACGGAACAGGGACAGGGAAAGCCAAGGCGAAGGATAGGCAACTGGGTATCAGGCGAGAAAGCAGCACATTTTTGTATTATTCGAAAGGTCTTTCAGCTACTTCATCAGACTTTTGACAAAAAACTTGTGACCTTGAGACCCTTGTACAAGGTCAAACAAGGGCGCAAAGCTCCCCCCACGGCCACAAGTAGGACCTAACAAGGTCGAACAAGGTCAACAAGCTCCCAATCCACAAGGTTTGTCAAAATTTCCACAAGGTCAAAATATTCCCCCCAAAATTAAAAAAAAAAAAATTGTTCTGGATCGCGTTCAGCATTTGGTTGCAGGGAATTTTCCATTTTTCATGCTTTTGACCTTGTTGTACTTGTCAACAAGCTCACAAGGCCAAAAAAGGCACAAGTTTTTTGTCAAAAGGCTGATGTTACTGACCGTGTGTTGAAAAGAACGCGACATCGAAGTCCAAAAATGGGGGTTGTACTCCATTGTGACGCAAATTTTCCCGTGCCCGGTCAGCGCTGAACTCAGCTATGACGGACTAATTGTAGTCATGCCCGATGTTAAAAAGCGCCATTGGCGACGTCATCGACCAGTCATGCTGAGCAGATCATTTAAACCAGCACGACTGTGCCTCTCGCGCGAAACCACACTTTGACTTGCCCATACAAATTCACTGCAAGGTTCATCAACATGTCGGACAGACCCATCTCGGCGTACAAGGCACGACTCTATACTGTACTTCGATCCGCCGTTGCTTATTTAGGCATTTAGGCTTCCGTGGAGGTCCCAAAACAAACACAAGATAAACTGCCCGGCCTCGATAAACAGATGGTGATACCCGCAGAACACTCGAAAGTCGAATGCTGGGACGAGAACGGGAAGCCGTATCTGAAAGAGTACGTTGGAAGCGAGAAGCTGAAAGGGAAGAAGGCCATTATCACTGGTGGCGATAGTGTGAGTTGTCTTGATTGGCCGTGTGTTTTTGCCTTTCCTCGTGTAAGTACTGACGCTTGGCAGGGAATCGGCCGGACGGTAACGATCTTTTTCGCGCGTGAGGGAGCGGATGTTACGGTTGTGCATCTGCCCGAGGAGGAAGAGGAGTGAGTCGAATCGCCGTGAATGTAGCGCTTTAGACAGGGCTGATATTCAATAGTGCCAAATCACTCGAGAACGAAATCACCAAAAATTCGTCGGCGAAGATCCTGCTCCTCCCGATTGACCTCGCCACCCAAGGCGCAGCACAAAAGATCATATCCGCCCACCTCGACAAATTTGGGCCGCTCGACATTTTGGTGAATAACGCCGGCAAGCAGATAATGTCGTCCGGAATTGAAGAGCTGAAGGTACGTACGCTTTCTTGCGTTGTTGCATCGTATTGTATTATCTTAACGACGTTCGTTGGATTAGGACGAGAATATTTTGAGCACATTCCAGACCAATATCATCCAAATGATGCAACTCACTCGAGAAGCCGTTCCACACATGAAACGCGGCGCCGCAATCATTAATACCTCGTCCGTTGTTGCGTACAAGGTTAGAAAAGATTCAACGCTCCGTGCTAAAGCCTGGCTCACCGGTCTTTTATCATACAGGGATCTTCGCACCTGTTGGATTATTCGGCAACCAAAGGGGCGATCGCGACGTTCACACGCAGTCTTGCAACGCAGGTGAGCAAACGACAACTCTCGAGTTCGCACAGTCCTAACAACGGAAACTCTCGCAGCTGGCTTCAAAAGGGATACGCGTGAATGCAATCGGTAAGCATATTCCGTCCTCCCTTTCTCTACGCTGTCTGAAGTCAGTTTGATTCCAAGCCCCCGGTCTTTTCTATACCCCACTTCAGCCATCTTCGCGAGAGGCCAATCAGATGGAAGTTAGTCACTCATCCTTCTTTTAAACACTCCTCTGCCGTCATCGCTTACCTCTGGACAGGGTTGGGGCCTCGGCGCTGTCCCTCTCCACGGACGGGTCGGCCAACCGGCGGAAATCGGCGAGGTGTACGTCCTCCTCGCGGGCCCAGGCGGCAACTATATTACGGGGACAGTAATTCACGTGAATGGGGGTGTGCACATTGGTGGCGCATGAGGACGATGAAGTAGTGAGACAGATGAAGTAGCGAGGCAGATACTGTACTATTACAATCGAATCGACAGTCACCCGTCACGCGGGTATGAATTTTGGTGCTCCGTCACTCGTCACCCGATTGTTTGTCGAATTTTGTAGACCTGAAAAATCGACATACCTTCACAAAAAAGCTTAATTTCCGTCAAATTTCTGTCGAATGTGTCGAAATTTTTTCCGCCGTCACGCAAAATTTTGGCGGTCAGTGTCGAATTGTCGAATCGGAAAAAGGAGTCACGCATCACCCCCCTTGTCGATTTGATTGTAATATTACAGTACGTAGCGCTTGATGTATTCCAGAGGTGCAAATGTGCAAATATATAATCACAGTCAGATTTAGAACCAAAAATGGGGTCAAGACTAAACATGAACACGAGTGAAATTCCACAAGGAAATCGGAGGACTGTTGTTTTCATTAACAACCTCAGCCCAATTCATCGTGTACCGAGAGGATCCAAGTTGTAACTCGTCTCAAATGTACCACTAAGTAGAATGATTAATTCAAGTAGACCTAGACCCAATTGTTTGCCGGCGCTCCCGCCAATGCGGCCACCAGGAGATCGGGAAAAATAGGTGTTCCCACACCAGCTAGTTTTATGTGTCAGATGTGCTACGAGAAAGACTCCTTCTCGGACAGGATTGACTCACTTAGAGGATCCCATCCTTCTGTTGCGTCAAAGGCCACCTAAGCGTGAACATGAGGAAATCAGAGAGAAATCAACTCACAAGAAAGAGAGAAAAAGCGGAGCAGGTGGCAATTACTGTACTATTTCATTCAATTCGAACGTCACGCGTCACGCGATACCTTTTTTTATTGCGGCAATAATTTTTTCTCGATTTATCAGATTTTTTTTTTCCTCCGAAAAGCCGGGATATTCGAATTGATCGAAATAATAGCGAATCATTAGTCCTGTTGCCATCACGAGAGTCCGATTGGAGTGCGGCCTTGTGACATAATCATCGGAGTTCGAAATTCCGTTGCGAAATACGGCCCTTCCTCGGCGCGTTTTATCACTTTGGACCGCCGCATTCTGGGTTTATACATCTATTACGGATAAATTCTTTTGCTATTCCTAACGATGAATATTAGAGACTTGCAACGTCAGCAATAGATAGGTCATTTTCGGATCTCCCCGATCTGATTCAATTCCTTCGTCGGGATCCGGTTACCCGCATTCAATATCAGCTATTTCTGCCCGCTATCCATTCAAACCTCGACCCTTCCCGAATTTCTCGTGAGGAACTTCTGGACACGGAAGATGTTTCGAGCTTTGTCGACTTCATTCAACGGGCAGCTGCAGCACTTGAGGGTGTAGTGTATCTGCATCGAATGCCCGCAATACCCAGAGAGGTGTTCTCCCTTTTGTGGCCATCATCGTTGAAGTGGATCCACTTCATCCACACCTACTGGGGCTCGCTTTCCTGCTTCGATGGCCCACGTGCGGATAAACATCATTATTCCTTATTCGCAATCTCAATTACTCTACCAGCTGGAGATCCCGCCGCATTTAAACTTCTTTCATCGACTCCTGGTGTAAAAAGTGTGCTAGCAAGAACCTGGCTCGTCTTAGAGGACCCCGATGACCTCGGTGTTGAGACAGCTGCTATGATACTCTAGATCATCAATCATCATATTTTTCACAGGACATCCAGGCTCTCTGGACAAGATCATCGAGGGATCCCGTGGAGGTATTTCGTCTCTCCCGTCACTCATCGTCGCAAGCATGCGGCGCGCGCTGAAGTACACTTCAAATGTGGAGGTCGTTGGACCTCCCGTTCATGTTTTAAGCTTCTTCATCGACCAAATACGCAACGACCTCCCGGGAAATACACTTCTAGATCACAGTGTCCTCAAGCTCATGGTGGAACAGTGGTGCGCTCTTCGAAATGTCCATGCTGGTATCGCCACCCCCGATCGACCCTTCCCGGAGCTTGACCATTGGTATCTTGAAGTTATTGGACACCCCTCCAGGATACACGGGTGACAAAAAGACTTACAACAGTAGGCATGTGAACGCGATTAGATCCCCGTCATTCATATAAGACTACAAGTATCCACTGCTGCTGTTCACCACTTAAAGTTCTCAACCGGTGGTTTATTTGGCCTCCGGTACCGAAAAGTTAATACGCAAGCGGAAATAATAGTGAAGAAACAAAATGGAAGAAAAGACGAGGGATAAAGAAAATGAGAAACCAGTTATCGTTAGCCACCATTGAATTTTCCAGCGGCGCATTTATTACTCCCAATTCGACACATGCTGGCCACCAAGCCTCACCTCCATTCTGCAGCTGATTTCCTACCATCCAACAGCATAAAAAACTATCAACCCTCCAACTCCGGAGGCTAACTTCACTCCTCACCACGCTCAACTACAGATCTGCCCACGCGTTCACAAAACTAGCATCAAGACATGGTAGCACAATAAATGAATAAATACATAGACCACATATTGGACAAAATGGTATGAACTGGACATGACATGGCCCAGGTGGTATGTATTTATTTGTCGAGAAATGGCTGAAGCTGTGGAAGGTAGAGGAGAGATAACAAGACTGAGATATAAATCCTGACTATACAAGATCTAGACTATGGTTCAAACCACAACTCCTTGCCTGCCCTCGTCCCCAACATCGCTTCCATCAGCCACTTTATTCTCTTCTTCCTCTTCCTTATATTCCACAATGTATGTCTCCTCCGGTGCACTACCACGCACATTCAATTCTGCAATTCGTTGAAGCTGTTCCTCAGACTTTACCAAAACCTCAGAGTCAACCTCTGCTAGCTTTGTATCAATTTTGATTATATCTTTCATCTGTGATGATCTTTCAAACAGAAACCTTGCTGCCTTCCACAACTCAATTGCCTTCATTACTTCTCCACAGTCCTGCAGGATATCTGCTATGTGTACCATGCAATCTTCCCTCCAGTGATGGACATCCATGGAGGTGAATCCATCAAGGGCAACCTTGAATAAGCTGAGTGCCATTTCATTGTCACCTTCAGCAGCAAAGATCTGGCCAAGGCATCGGAATGCTTGCATTGTCTGAAGCTTGTCCTGGGATTTCAGAGCCAGGCTGAGGAATACTCCTGCCCATCGGAATGTGGCCATGATATTATTCATCTCTGTGGAAAGATCTGAAAGTCTTGCAAGACCTTGGAGTGCTAGCTCTGCCGATGACATCTCCTGAGAGGAAATGACAAATTTTTTGAGCATTGAATTTGCCATCACAAGGTCCCCATCATTTCGGCAGAGCTCTGCAGCTGTGTAATCGGCTATAAGAGAAATGTGTTTGGCCTCGTACCCATATAATGTCTTCAAATGAGATTGGCAACTGATTAGATTTTGGTGGATGTTTTTTGAGTCAGCACCAGTAGCAATATCAATGGCAGCAATGTTCAAGTTTGCAATGGTGGCAATATATAAAATTGGCTGGCAGCTGGATGCAATGGTGACTTGAAGTTTCCGAGATTCCAGATACTCCGATTTCAGGTGGTAGATCTCAGCCTGATGATGAAGGATGTAAACTCCCAATTGACTCTCTTGTTGACCAGAAGCAGTCAGCATGTCTCTGGCTTGTTGTAGAAGCAATTGATCATGCTGATAGCTTGCAAATTTTGAATGGCATCTGGCCTGAAGGTACAGAGACTGTGGTTGTCCATACATGTCTCCCATCTGCTCAGCATGTCTATATGCTTCCTTGGCATGTGTAAGTGCAATCAAGGGCTTTCCAGTTACAAGCAGGATATTTGCTATGCTAATCAAAGCCTGGCAACCAACAACAGTGGGGTATCCAATGCTTTCTGCCAGGGAAGAGGCTCTTTGATGATACTTGAGGGCTCCCATTAAATCTGACTTTGCCCAGAAGTAAATTCCTAGAGCACGGTACCATCTGGTTGGTAAGATATTAGTTATGTGAACACAAGGACAGTGATTGTGTCATACCCTGTTCCAGTGGAGCCTTTGATTTGAAATGCTGAGTGCCTTGGCTGATGTTGCTATCAAGATCCAGGTTAGGAAAGAATTCTGAAGTTTCCAATAGCTGGATAATATATTCCCCAAAGAGTGGATGGCCCTCCCAATGAAGTATTTTCCCAGAAAGCTGGAGCAGCAGGGGTGAATATGTGGCTTGAAACCAATAAACAAATTGATTGAGAAACAGAATGCTCCTAAAATTCTGGACAATATCAGACCCCTCAAGTTGAAGCCCATCCTGTAGAATGGTGCTAAAGTTGCCCAAATTCCGTGATATTTGAGGGAGTATATGAGCCATGTTGAGGTTCTTGAATTGGTTCCAAAGATCAAGAATTTGATGGAAGTGTTCCCGTAGCTTTAGCTTCAACACATTTAGTGGAGGATGGACACGGAAGATGTGTTCTCGAATTGGAACCAGCACCTTGAGGTGGTGATCCTGGTCAACAAAGGCCAATGATGTCCGCAAAAGAGTTGCTTTGCAGGCAAGAATGTCTATGATGGGGAGTTTGGCTTGCACCAAATCGGCATCTGTGAGCCCATCTGGTAGCATGGACAGAATTCTGAGCAACTCCTGGGCACCTGAGGTCATATGGGAGCTTGTGTATGACAACATGATGGATATGTCCAGGCTTGATCTCTGGTCATATCCTTCTGAAAGCATCTGAGTACTTTCCAATTTCCAATGAGAAAGTGCCTGGGCACATCCTTCAGAACCAGCAACAGTTGCAATGAGGCTGACTGCCAGTGGAAGATTCCCTGTGAGCTCAAGAAGTTCTTTGATGCTGTCTTCATCATGCCTATCATCAGCAACATCAATGAAGGTCTGCTGAGCAGCAACATCAGAAAATGGCTTGAGAGAGGCTAGAAATGGCCTGCTCCATCTGACTTTGCTTGGTCGCTCAGAACCTCTCAGGGTGATCTACATCAACTTTAGGGTAGTATTCAATAAACTGGCACACTTCACTCACCATGAGACCCAAGTGAGGGACATCAGTCAGGAGAGATAGAAACTCTTCAACTTCAGACCGAGATGAAAGGGTTTCCCAAGGAGTCTCCAGATTGTCAAGGACCAGAAGTGAAGTAGGAGCATGGGCAAAGTAATGTGCAATCTTCTTTGCCATGTTTGGGCCCTTCTCCAACCCAATATGGTCTGCAATTGCCATCACCAGTTCAGTGCAAGTGGGGCTGGAGTGGCATGGAACAAAGTATCGATGTGAATACTTTGTTTCCACTTGTGGATCATGGAGGGCTGCTGTTGCAAGGCTTGTCTTTCCCATGCCCCCTGTGCCAAGGATAGCAATATGGGTGGAGTCCTGCATAAGGATATTCACTACATGCTGCAGCTCCACTTCATGGCCATGGAAGATTTGTGGGCAGGGTGGAAGTAGATGAAAGGAGTCTGAGCTGGTCAAGAAGCTGAGAAAAATTGAGTGTGTTTGCAGGTTTGGCTCACCTATTATTTCCTAAGCTTGCCAGAGTTCCTGACACCTAAAAACCATGAGCCAAAAATGACAATCCTCATAATATCCACTCATGGAGGAGCAATCAGAACTGGTGAAGTCGGAGTCAATCTCCAAGAGGGCAACAAGTTGTTCATGTTGTTCTTTTGCATCTTTTTTCATTTGCCCCATTTGAGACAAGGTTGAGCCTGTAACTTGAGCCTGCAGCAAAGCCAATGATCTCAGTGTACATTGAAATTAAATTTGTCTGACAAACCTTGAACAATTCAACCATCCTGCTAAGCTCCTGCTTGCATTTTTCTAATCTTTCAGCAGCATCAGGCTGTCTGAAAATTCCCTTTATTTTTGCCAGAGTTCCCCTTTGTTCCCCATTCAGAACTGTGAACAGCTTTTCAAGCACCCTGGTGTAAAACATTACATTAAGACAAGTTAATGTTCAAAATTCTCTGGCACACTCTGTGAATTTTGCAACGTCATACAAGAGTGCCGTTGGAAGCACACGCTTGATTTCCGAAGTTGAATGAAGCTGGACAATGATGCACAGGATTTCATGAATGTGCTCCATAATCTCAATGTATTCTTCCTTGTTTGATCTGGTCATCTAGTTCTTCTTGTTAAATCTGGTGCCAAATGGCCATGGCACTTAGCTCACCTCGACGAACTTCGTAATGGACAAGCACAATGCAGAAGTTGACCCAAGGAAAGGCACCTTGGCTATTTCAGCAATGTTCTTGGCAGTAGTTGCAGCCAGGATGGTGTATTGGATGACATTCTTGGAATTTGTGCTAGTAGGCATGGCGGGATCTTTGACGGAGGTACCGTCGCGGTTCTGGGATTATATATACCGTTGGCTGTGTTTCTGATGGATAATTGTATTCGGAACCGGGTTTCCCAGAGCAAACCCTTCACATGGGTACTGAGACCGGAAAGCCCTTCCGTAAAACCCCGTGTTTCAATGTATTCCAGCAGTGTAAATGCTCAGGACAGTCTGTAACTATTTTGTGGCCGTATGTAAGCCTTGGGGAATTTTTCATGTACGGAATGGACAGCGGGAAACTGACCAATGCAATTTGAAACAGACTGAAAATTTGTATCTGAAGTAAATGTCATGACAGGAATATTTACAGGTAACACTCATTAGATTCTCCCATATGTAACCACATGGTTCTAAGAGTATTCCAAACCCATTTGGCGAGTGAAATGATCGTGCTGAGATAACTGGAACTTCTTTTGATCCCGTGGTTCACCGTGTTTTCGCGCCATCACTGGCATTCGCACTGCAGCCCAGAACATTCCAAGAAGCATACTCATCGTCATTGTAATTCTTTTCGGCCTGAAGGATGGGATGTAAAAGGAGCCCTCTTAATTTTGAAGTATGGCAGCGTCACCGGAGTTCGGCGGCAACATTACCCCATTACAAATGATATCTACACTAACACAGCAAAAGAAATGTCGCCTATGTATTTGGGCATTTCTCGACTCCCTGTGAACTTTTTGACCTGAACCAAGTTATGAGCCTCTTTACAATGGGTAGACGGGGATTCCTATAAAAAAGTTGAGATCAAAATATGTTGATTTGCCATCAATTTTTCCAAAGAAGAAAACAGCAATTTTTTCAGCGGACCAACCGGATTTTTTCGGAACATTCTGAATCAGCCAGATTGTAGACCTGGATGTGCCATTTGACTCCACAACTTGAATGGCGCAAAAATATACAGGCAATAGGGAGCTATGGGGCCGGCAAGAGAGGCAAAAACAGCACAAAATGACCAAAATAGTCCAAATATGCCAAAATTCACAGTTTTGCCGGCCCCATAGCTCCCTATTGCCTGTATATTTTTGCGCCATTCAAGTTGTGGAGTCAAATGGCACATCCAGGTCTACAATCTGGCTGATTCAGAATGTTCCGAAAAATCCGGTTGGCCCGCTGAAAAAATTGCTGTTTTCTTTTTTGGCAAAATTGACGGCAAATCAACATATTTTGATCTCAACTTTTTTTATAGGAATCCCCGTCTACCCCAGGTTCCTACCCAGCCGCGGTTTCGAGGTTCAAATATACAGAGTAGAGTAAACGGTTCATACAGAATCGAGTGACCGGAAAATACGGACCGATGTGACTGATGTGATGAGTGACAGAAAGTTGAGGTGAACCTCTCCACGGCGGCTGGCGGATAACACTTGTAAATACCACAGCCACAATTTCATCAATTTCATGAAAGGTGCTGGAGATCTCTTCCACACTCAGAATAATTTTTTTTTCTCATGGCCATAGTGTATATTATGAACCTTGGATCATATTATACTGATTTAATAATTAAATTTTAAGAAACTCTTTGGCTGTGGCTCATGTGGATCCCAAAATGCAGCGGAACAGGTACACTTGCTTTCAACATACCGAATTTTTGTTCCAAATCTTCTAAAAACACTTCCGCCATTGAGAAGTATGTTTTGAAAATAATCAACCATTTTTATTCTGAGTGTGGAAGAGATCTCCAGCACCTTTCGTGAAATTGATAAAATTGTGGCTGTGGTATTTACAAGTGTTATCCGCCAGCCGCCGTGGAGAGGTTCACCTCAACTTTCTGTCACTCATCACATCAGTCACATCGGTCCGTATTTTCCGGTCACTCGATTCTGTATGAACCGTTTACTCTACTCTGTATATTTGAACCTCGAAACCGCGGCTGGGTAGGAACCTGCGTCTACCCATTGTAAAGAGACTCATAACTTGGTTCAGGTCAAAAAGCTCACAGGGAGTCGAGAAATGCCCAAATATATAGGCGACATTTCTTTTGCTGTGTTAGTGTATCTACGCACCAATATTTAGACGCACATTGAGTCGGAGGATCGACATTACCGTGTCTGCAACCCCATGGATAAAAAGGTTTGGTAGAGGAATGGTCCGCGTCTTTTCCCGATATACGCGTGGTTCCTGGTTGCGAGGAGAATGTTGCCCGTTTGACTCGGGTCTGAACCATGCAGCAAAAAATTGGGCGTTTATTATTTTGCAAGTGCATGCATATACCGAGGATGGCTCTATAAATCTAACATGGAGTAGAACCAAGATTATCCTGCGCGCTCGGGCGATGGCTCGTGAATCATGAAGGCCAGCCCGAATTGTGAGATTCTGAGAATAAATATTCGATTGCGGTCTATTGAACGAGAACCGGTGCACAACCCTACGCGTTGTTGTGCCTTGTTATGCCTCGCCGAGTCAATCTCTTCCCAGCACCGTCCTGTCCCCGCCGCTCGATCGAGCCTTGCATCCCGCCGACTTCCTGCGCTCCCAGTTATCGCCACACCCAAAGGCTATCAGGAGAACCCGCGTCCTTGTGGTACACCGCCAAAGTGCCGGCACGTTACCTCCAGCTGGAGTGCTCAGGTGGGAGACAGCAATCTAGTAAACTGGCCACTGGTCGCCTACCACCTGGGGGCCAGCTGATTCACTCCGGCTGTCAGCGATCTGCACCGCAGCTGTCAACTACATGGATAGAAAATGTCCGACATATAATCTGCGTGGTGTACTCCATATTACAGGCCCCAATATCAATCCCCTTCGGAGTACTCGCTATCCGAGCCCAAATACAATTCCTCTTCCTCCGAGTCGTTTGAGTCTTCACCGTCTTCCGAATCGAGCTCCTCCTCATTGTCGGCCATTTCCTGGGCTTTCTTCGATTTAGTGACCTTTCGCTTCCCCCGCGTTGCAACCATCGTTTCTCCCTCGGCCCTGGGACCGACTCGAGGGGCTGACCTTCTGGCGCGCTTTCGTGGGCGAGCCACGTCCTCGTCCTCGTTGTCCGAGTGGGGGCCTTTGCGCTTTTTGGATTGCTTTCGTTGCGCACCTTTGGTGTCCAATGTAGTGCGTAGCGTGGTTGCCAGCTCGTCATGTTTCGATCGCTGGTCTGGGAATAGAAGGATCGGTGCGATGAGATCTCGAGGAAGAGTTGCGCGGAGAAGATGTGCATTGTGAAATGCGTGAGTGTTAATGATATAGCGGTCGAGGTCTTTGTGAACGATGAAGTGTTCTACTTTGTCAGAAGGAACACGCTCTTGCATTTGTGCCTTTGTGCCCGTTGCTTCACATTTGGCTGAGTAGCAGTCGTGCTGCGAGTTGAATTTGAATTGCAAATTCTAACGTCCGGAATCAGAAACCGTGCCACGGAAGAATCAAAATAGCTCGCACTTTGACTGGAATAATCATGAAACTTTTTTCTGTGTCTCGCCGCACGAGCACTGGCATTCCATAGACCGGGTCTCGATTTGAAAGCACTTGGAAAACCTCGACCACAACAAACATCGAGGTGGAGGAGACCGAGCATAAGATGTCCGAAATGCGTCCCGGTATTGTGGAGGTCTGAAGAATAATAATGAGTCGATGGAAAGCAACCGTGAGAAACAGCTTGCCTTGTCGACAGCCGAGTTGCCAAAGACCCAGGACCCGACAAAGCACTCCTCCAATGACTCACTCACGGCATATTTGCACTTGTACCAGCCCGAGTCAGCTTGGTACATTCCGAAATTAACAGCATGTGCCGCTGTGGTAGCTCGAAGTTTATAGAGAATCCGGTCTTTTTGGCCCCAAACCAGAGGTTCAAGTTTGACGGTTCCTGGGGGAGCAGAGGTAATCAGGCGCTTTGAAACGAATGGTTAATAAAACAATCAATACCATGCACGAGAGGTTTATTCTCGCTCCACCCAAGTAGTTTCTGGAGAATCGGGTGCTTTTCCAAGAAGTGCCGCACTCCAGGACCCGCCCGCATCCATTCATTTGCCGTAGTTTTCCACCTGCCGCCCGTCAGACGGTGCTTTAAGCCTTCCTGATCACCTAGCTGGATCGCGATATCTCGGCTAGGAGCCAGGTGGTTCGAAAGAATGGAGCAAAATCGAAAGACACCGTTGAAGCATTCATATATCTCGGTAATCATGCCGATGAGAGGACCAAACTCCAGGACATCTTCGTCGATATGTGCCAGTAGATGGTACTTTATCTTCGTGACAATCTTGGAGGGATCGATGGTGGCGAATATATCGAAAACGTTCGCAACCGCAATCTTGAGATCCTGCTAAAGAGTGAGCGCATCAGAGATTGAACCACCGTTGAATAAAATAAAATACCCGGTATTCCTCAAGATTACGGATCTCTGGAAACCAGAGAAGCGCAGAGAGCTCCCCAGCGGCTTTCCAAGCCATGAATTGGACATCTGTTACGAGCCCACAAACATGGAAGACATTTGTCTGCGCGATGGTTTTGAGCTGGCGCCCAATCAGAGAGCCCGCGTACTGCATGATGTAGTTCGCTCGTATGGCATGGATCGAGAGTCCGTCGGTCTCAGTAGCTTGAAGGCGTCGAGAATATGTCTGTTTCTTTTCTGCGGACCACGGTGTGTGAGAAACGTGCCAGATATACTTGATAATGCCGAGAAGTATTGTGTGGAGGATCTCAATGGGTGTATCTTTTGTGGGATCGAATCCTGAAGAGATTAAGAATGTGCGCTCTCATCCATGTACCGTAGAATATACCTTTCATGTTCAGAAACGGACTGTATATTTTCTCTTGGTTATCTACCGTCCATTGAATCAGTTCTTGCTTGATGTCGTCATCGGAACGATTCAGGTGTTTTGCTTTGAGTTCCTTGAAGCGCGATATTAAATGGTCAATCCAATATTGGGTATACACATCCTTGACCCCAGTGTCAGTCTGGGAATCCTTTACGTGTTTTGCTTTGCCCGTGCATGCTAGTCTAACTTGTTTTTGCAGTTCTTCAAGAATCTTCTCCTTCGTGCGAGGAACACCGGCCTGAAACAGGGTCAATCGGACAGTTCTACAGCTCCCTGGTCTGAAAGATAATACCTCAAAAAGGGCGTGGTAGCCGTCATTTGTCGCCTTGGCTTTTTGTGTACCACCTACTTCGCATTTTCGGCAGAGGTAATTGCCTTTCCCCCCGATGTGGGACGAAATCTCGCTTTGCATTGGGTTATCGGAAGGCCCCGCGTTGACGTAAATGCAGATGCAAGTCGTCCCGCCTGTTTCGTCTTCAACACAGATCGGGTCTGTGTGGGTCTTCCTGCAAGCGCTGCAAGTCAGAAAAAAAGAGAACAAGCTTTTAGTTCCGATACTCGCTCGACAAACTGTTCCGAAATGCTTGCGTTTGGCGAAGTTGAGATGAAATGTGTATGGAATTCCTGCTGCAGAAGACTTCGAGGCAGATTTCGGTGTGTAAGGTAAGCGTTCAAGTGTTTGTTCCAGGACTTTGTCCGGTTTCCTGACACATCGTCTCCAAAATAGTCGACGAAGCTGGAGTATATGGGATGGCCTCCCGCAATTTTTCGTTTGGGATTGGGCATACGGCTGGGATGACCGGACGCAATTGATGTTTCTAACATGCCAAGTATCAGCAGGGCAGAAATATAAATCTAAGATAAGAGCTGACGGGACCACTGCGGAACTTCGTTAGAATGTTGAAGGTCTAGGTAGTTGTCCTTCAAATCGGAGGCGCAAATCAGGTCTGTCTCGCTGTCTATTATTGTCGCGTTTTGCTGCTTAAACCGTAAGAAAGATCAAACAAGCTGGGATTTAAAGTTGAATGGAACACACCTGGGCATCAAACGTAATGGAAAATACATCGGCGTGAACCTTCCCCTTGGATATTACCCAGCGAACGGGGACAACGAACTTGCCATTACGGAGGCGCGCGACCTCATTAACGAAGTAGTGGGATGATCCCGCATCATACATAGGACTTAAAATGTCCAAATCCATGTTCTTGCGCCACTTTTGGGTGTGCCAAATCTCACGGATGACGCTGTCCTCAGGGATTTCAGGGTATACACGAATGTGCTTTCGAGTTGTGGATTTGACCAGTCCTGAAATACTGTAAGTACATCGTTGATATTGAGAACCAATAAGCAAAAACGCACCCTAGCAATAATTGTTTTGGGATCGTTGATGAAGAAGATATTTCCTTGCACAGATTTGCACGGTATCGATGGAGTTCCACATTGAGGACGGAGTTCCTTTTGAACTTGGCGAAGACGGTCAAATGAGGGCACATCCTTGCAGCGAGCTTCCTTCAAAATCCAGAGAAACACACGCATCAGCGAATTTGAGATGCGCAAGCGCGGTAGATTGTCCAACATGTCGAGAAGAAAAATCTATGATGAGGAAGAGCCGGGTTATTTCGACTCATGTTGCCATAAAGACGAACACTGACCATCCTGGATGGGTATGGGAACCATTCTGAGTCCGTTTTGGTTTGTTTAAGTTGTTCCGAGCCGTTTTGAATGTCTGCGGGATCTGGTTCATCCAATCCTGAAATTTCCACATCAGTTCGCGTTTCAGAGAGCACAAGTTTTATGGATGAGATTGGGCCAGGAATCTGAAGAGATCCCAAGAATCCAGCAGAGACGCGACAATCGGCGTTAATCGGAGATGCGGCGACGTCAATGTCATGTGACCACGACCAACCATCTCGTCGACTTCTTGGACTGGACACTCACCTGCATGGCGCATAATCTCTGCAAGGAAGTCCTCCTCTTCATCGTCTTCAAGTATCTCGCTCGCCAAATCCCCTCCTCCAAAGCCCAAGCCCCTCGCCACGCCCTCAGGATCCCAGAGCCCGAAAGAGTCAGCGTCCTGGCGCAAACGGTCGAGGCTGATATGCGCGCTATCTGACTGGTCCCCAACGCTGAAATTGGCACCATTCTCTGCAAAGTCCTCCCACATCTCGATCTCTGCTGCACTCGCTGTTCTTCGGGCACCAGACGGACCTGCGGAGACCGGCGTGGGCTGAGCCATGAACTGGATGTTTTGAAGCGCGGTTGTCGCAGCGTCGCTACGTTGCTCTCTCTCCAGCTGCTGGTGTGCTTTTGCTGCTTCTTTCGCCAGCTGCAAGGTCTTCAAGTGGTCCGTCCCGGTCAAGTGTCTGCCCGCGCTCTTGATTGCTATCCAAACACCGTTATCGCAAGCCTTGCATTGCACCTGCAATCCATCCTGACTGTAAACGAATTCTAACCCAATTCTCTGTCAATATTTGTCCAAATTCCATCGCAAAATCTTCGGTTACCTTCCTCGCGACTTTTTTTCGGCGGCATTATGGAGCAAGAGTCAAGACGAGGATCAACGACTCTGCGGCCCCTGCACTGTCAGGTACGGGTGCTATCCGTCGATCTTTTGCCACCGATGAAAGCCTCTCTGGACAACTGCTTGTTAAGCTTTTTTTCATTGTAGCGCAAATCGGACACCAAATGCGGATATGGATGATATATATGTGCGACGACGTCTCTCCTTCAGCCAAAATGTCTTCTCCCTCACCCTCTTCTGATCTCGACGACGTCTTTGATGCCATGGAGCAACCCTCTCCGGTTAGACCCCGCAAGAGACCTCATACAATGATTAACTCGGATAATCTCGACGGCGACGACGAAGACACTGGTCCCACGCCTCCGGATGTCGTGAGCGCTTCTGGTACCGCAAACCCGAACGTCGCTGCGGCGGTTATGCGATTTGTGGACCGCAAGCACCTTCATGGGCACCAGAAAACTGACGTTCAGCAGTTCCTGAATGTCAGTTACTTCTTTCTACCTTATTTTCTACCTCTGACATCTATTTCAGGATCCTCCTTCCGTGCGCGAAGGGAAGAGCTACGCCCAAGCGCTTCACATCGAGAACTTGATCGCCAAGATCATCGTGGCCACTCCGCCGTGGGTCCCGTCTGCTGATTTGAACGTGCGTTCACATCTCTGCTTGACATCCACTAGCCCCGACTCACATCATCCAGATCAACATCTACAGCTACGCCATCGCCATCTTGCTATCGACAAAGCTTAGCGCGTACAAGGGCAATACACTGAAGAAACTCCTCTACGTACATCCGCACATTTTCCACTCGCGCCGCCGCTGCTGACAAGCCTTTGTTACCAGGCCATCCTGAAGAAGCACCGCTTCGATCTTCCTGATGGGATCGAACACAACGCCGCCAATTGGGCCAAGGCTCAAAAGGCGGTTCAAGACGCCTTGACGCAGTTGCGGTCAAAAATTAAAAAAATGGTATGTCGTCTGTATTTTTTTACTGCTACGGGTTCTGACTCTCAGTTGGAGATCAAAGCAAGCTTTCTCCTGAAGAACAAGAAGCGTGCCACCAGCGCCGAGCAGAAGAATATCTTCGACCTGACCACACAGCTGGTAGAAGGCACACAATGCGAGGTCAATGTCCTTCTTTGTGCACGAGTAGCGTTTATGGTATGTGGCTCACGGCAGTTGACATCATCGCTATCCACTGATCTGTTTGCAGCGCAAGTCGTTCGCTAAAGACTCGAGCGCCAAGTTCTGGGATACTGTCGATGAGGACTTGGCGAGGATTCGCGACAACTCCGACGGAGATAGTCAGAAAATCACTCGGTATGTTCTTCTCACGTCTTCTATGCGCGACGGAGCTGACGAGCATCTGCAGCGCATTTCGCTACATTCTCAAAAAGGACAGGGAGACCTACGGCGTCGACGATTACAAGCTCGAAGATACGGTTGATGGGTTTCAGCAGGAGGTTGACGACATGATCGACGCGAATACCGCGGCTTCGGCCTCGGCAAGCGGTGGCGATGGCGCAGGCGAGGGTGGCGAGGGTGATGGTGATGGTGGTGACCGCTCCTAGATTCAGCTGTATACGCGTCGCAAAATTCATTGTTTTCACGGCTATTTTGAATACATATAAATGCGGGATAATATGATACAGCATGTTAGTCGGATGGTGGCCACCCTTGACTTCAGCTGGCCGCCACTCCGCGCTGGCCACAGGCTGGGTCCATTGCGTAATCGGCTGGATTCCAGCTTTTGGCGGGCTGTGTCCAGCTTTTCACGGCATGTGTCCACTAAATCGGCTCCAGCTCGGGTCCACATGTCCGACCGTTGGCGGTGTACTGATTGGTAGGTGCACCTGTCCATCCGCTGGCACCTTCCTACCCAATCTACTCGACCCTAAGCTTACCACACATCCGATATGATGTCTCGCCTCCCACGCCGCATGCCTTGCCCGACACCTCGCCCACGCTGAAACCCACGCTCGCTGGTGAAGAACCTCGGAGACGCGATCCGGTCCAGGCCGCCGCAGACGAACGACTCCGCGTCTACGTCCGCGTTCACTGCAACTATGAGCTCATCTTCGAGCACGACTACATCCCCAGCGGCCTGACGCTCCCCCATCAACTCGCGCGCGCGCGAACACCCACCTCCCGTATTTCTTACTGCATCAACAACAAGGTAGCCATTAAGGCAAAGACATTACATTCAGGGGAGCTTCATTGTTCGCAGCGCCGATACCCTTCTCAAAGCTGCACACGAGCGCGGATGCAAGAGGCCGCGTGGCTCTCTACCCCCTTGAGTCCACCACCTCTGCATCTACTTCGTCCTATACCGCCTCCACCGTGACCTCCACCGACGCAGAAACTACGCAAGCCGCCGCGCTCCTCACGCTCAAATCGGCGGTCCTCTCCTTCAAAACCACGGTGCAAGTCGGATCTTCCAAGCTGTGGCATGCGCTCATGCTGGAACGCGAAAACAGTGAGATTTGGTGCGAGGGGAGAGCGGGAGGCGAGGGTAGCAGAATGCGTTTTGGAGGAGGCGGAGAGGCGCTACGTTGAAAGCTCCAAGATGCGGGGGCGCGAGACGCGGGATTGGAGGAGCGTGTCCGCGTGTTTAAGGGTCGCGTGCGGACTTCCAGCACGAGTACGAATGCGCCCAAGCACGCCGGCTGATCCACGCCGACACCACCACCCCACGCACGTCGAGGCGGACATAGGCAACCCCCGACGCGCGCAGGCCATATCCCGCGGGTTCTGATTCCTATTTTGATTCATGTCGTTTGTTGGTTCATTGGGCTGAACGCCTTGACGTTTGCTGGCGCGGCTCTTCATTCCTCCGTCTAATCCCTTACTTCCCTTTTGCCCGACTGCGTCCCCATCGAATTAACTACTGGCTGATCTTTTATGCCGACAAGTGTAATATCTGCATATTCGCTTACGGACATAAGGGCAACGGCAGGGGCTGGACATGGGAGGGCGAGGGAGTGAGTAGTTCTTTGCTTATTTCCTTCGAGCCTTCTAATCTTATTTATTTCATGCTGTTTATTCTTAGCTTTTCTTAGCTTTTCTTCGTAACAACTCCGTGTTGGTGTCGGGCCGATATATATGTGGGGAGTGTTGGCGCTTCTCTTAAGTCCCTGCGAAACGACGCGCGGATTTTATTTTTATTCTCTTCCGCCCGTAGCCCAACGCTCTATTGTTTTTTTCTCTCTTCCACGTTATTATTTCTTTACTCAACCCGCCTTCCCTCCTCTTTCATTCTCGTTCGCCCTCTTTCTACCCCCCTTTTCTTTGAATCATGCCACCTATTTTTTTATCCTCTCTCTTTCCCTCGCTAACTAACCACCATTTTTATACACCGGGAACGCAAAAGTTGATCACGCACCTCTTCCGTGCTGCCGACGAGATCAAGGACAAGGGGTGAGCGTACACTTCCGAGGGACAGTTTGTCCGGATTAATATTGTGAGTTTTTTTTCTTCGCCTTCGTATCAGCTGATTTTTGGGTGGTACGACTTCTGCATCCCGTTTTTTTTTTCATTTTTCATGCGAGCCTGTCAGATGGACCGAAGCCATGTATTTTGTGGTGATGTTCTGTAAGTTATATCGTAAATTGTATTGGTCGCGGGCGTTGCGGCGTGCCAGCCTTATCTTCTTCATAATGTAAGCCCATCCATCATCATACAACGGTAAAACGAATTTACGCACCGGCAGATGGTGTCCATCCCATAAAAGTAAACGACAGGATGTCTGTTCCGCGGAGGGAAGGAACCGCGGAGACGAAATGTTTTCGCAGTCCATCCTCGTCTTTGCACCGTGTCTGTCTGGCAGAGAGGTGCAAGTGAGCAATTGAGACGCTGTAGGTGCGAGAAGAAGATGTGATTATGGACTGGAGGTTGGACGGGGCGAAAGAGGCGTTGGTCAGCGATATATGTACAATCGACATTGATGACCTCCACGCGAGGGAAGGGCGCAAATCTGGGCAAGAATGGATCCGAGCGCGGCGGGGATGTGCGGGATATGAGTTCCAGAAAGGACGATATCAAATCTGAGGAGGTGGGGCATGTGTGGGAGAGAGGGGAGGGATGGATGTCGGTTGGAGCAGGATATGAGCGCTAGGCGGTATCTGATGAGTGGATACCGATATATAATAAAATCTGAACGAGAACTCCATACCTTCCATGTGTAGCTGGAGGTAGTGTAAGATGGGCGCGACTGCAGTCAGCATGCGCGCTTCAATGGTGGCGCTCACGGCGAATGTGCAGCCGTTGAATGCCTGCTGAAAATGCTGGGGTCCTCGAAAGCATGTCGCAGAAGGATGTTCGCCGCTACCCAGGTCCTGGGAGAGAGAGGAATCGCAGCGTTGGCGAATGAGCATCAAAGTCCGTGACCCCATTGGAGACATCAACGTTGGCACGGGAAATAGTGAGGAAGGACACCGAGGAGGCGATTTGCATAGCGACACGCCGTAGAATATTGTTCAGGTGCATCACATCCAACTGTTAGATGTGGCTGCATGATGACGTCTAAGAGTGCCGCTTCCGAGAGATTCTGCCAGCACATTCGATTTGTATCCACATGCAAGTGCTCGCCGTTCGTCAGGGCACGCAGAATCGGTATGAGGGGATATTGGTCATATTTTGAGAACGGAATGTTGAATGTCAAGTGGTGAATGTATGATGCAATATGTGGGCAGGAGATAATGAATCACTGCGTTTCAAGGCCTCGTCGGCAGAGCTCGGCCGACCCTGATTTACGGCACACCGGGAAGCCTCTGCCATAAGAAATTACATCTCGCAACCCCTCTCAATGCATTCAAAGGGCTCAATTTGGTCTGGGGACCAATTTTGGTGGAAATCTGGAGGTTGAGAGTGGCAGAAAATATTTTGTGTGGAGTTAGTCGGCAGAGGGTAGGCAGAGGCGTCAACCCAGGTCGGCACAGACCTGCCGATCAAGACTCGGCAGGGTTTGCCGCGCCGGGTCGGCAGAAGTCCACTGACGTCAGCCCAAGTCAACCCACTCTGCCGATCCGCCCTTGAAACGCAGTGAATGCCTCTGCGGCATTCAAGACCGTTTTCATGGGTCTGCCCACTGCTTCCGAGAAATTTCGCCCGAAGTGGAACAGTCGACGCTGAGAAGGGGCTAAAAGAATGGCGCAGCGAGAGAACAAGATTTCAGGCAGTCGGTACATATCGTGTAGCTGGTGAACTATGGCATTGATAAGTTCTTGCGCGAGTGTGGACATGGTGGTGTAGGCGAGAGAATGAGTCACCGCCCGAATCGAAGGGGCTGATGATTATGATGATTGTTAAATCTGCGACCAAGATAGATTATTTCCGATTTGTAGGACTTCGACTCGCCCATTTGAGAATATAGATGCTGTAGATGGGTATATGATCGAGGGAGAGTGCCTTGTAATTCATTTTTTCCCCCAGCGACTCAAATATTTCATTCAACCCGTCGTTTTTTTTTAGGTTGAACCAATGTTCAAATAATCTCGGCAGATTCCGAATGCCCCAACGCAGGCAATTGTGAGCAGAAACAGCCTCTTGTTTCTATATAATCTAGTGAATGGAAGTCGGAGGTACATTGGAGGTAAGTCCTCCACATATACGCAGCAGTGTAATGTATGGAAGGTAGTAATAAGCTAACCCTACAGAGAACCGGTTCTGTCGGTTCTCCATGGGAGCCGTTGAAAGCGGTGAGCTGTTCGGTGCGTCCTCCTCGTGCTTGACGCGGGGAAGCGGTCCAGGGAGGCTGGGAACTGGCTGGAGGGCGTCCTCGGGATCTCACATGCCATGAGTGAGGGAGCGCAGGGCTAAGGTTGCACGTTTCTGGCCGTCAACATGCTCTCATCGGATGGTTCCCATCTTCCATCCTACGTACGGACCTGGTCGGAGCTGAGGTTCGAGGCGGATTTGAAGGAGGTCTCAACTGGCCATCCGATGATTGTGATGCCATAGCAGGCTACGAATCTCGCATACCGGGTGTAATTCATGCGAAGCGGGGACCCGACCAACGCGCCTGGGAGGAATTGAGGGGCGGAAGAGCGCGAGCGACGGGCGACTCACTAGCTGCCTTGTTGACCATGGTTTTTTTTTTTTTTTTTTTTTTTGAATCTGTGTTTTATTCCCTTTGTGCCTAAGGCATATGGTAGGAATACAACTGTCTACGTAATTCTGTACTACTGTATGTGTGTGTCTAAAGCGATTCTGGTAGATTGTCATACTCGTGTCTTTGCAAATGCGGCGTGGCAAGTGCGAAGCGGAAGTCCGCAAGGTATAAGTGAGGGCGTTAGCCTCTAGGTAAAAATATAAGTGAAAACGAGGAGAGAGGAGAGATAGGAAGAAAGGAAGTAAAGGGAGAGCATAATATGTCTACTTGTTCTCGTCATCGGGGCGCGGTATCTCCTTGAAGTCGCCAAAAACGGTGTGGAAACGGCCAGAGCGCTGTATATAGTGGAAGAGGTCGGGGAGGAGCTTGGGATCGGTGAGCAGGTGCTTGGTGAAACGGGCTAGGCGTCCAGCCTTATGGAGTTCTCGTCGGGCTGCTGCGTGGGCTGAGCAAAAATGCAGGAAATGTTCGACTGTCTCTGCTGTCTCATTGCAGCACGGGCAGATGGGAGACGGGGACCTGGAGAGGCGGTGCAGGTGTTTCGCGAGAGGAGCATGGTGTGAACGAAGCTGGAATAATAGCGCCGCGTGTTTACGAGGGAGCTTTGCTGTGAGCTTGCGGAACTTGGAAGATGGCGCGGAGGGATCGACCTCCGTGATCCGGGCTTGACGTGGGGATTTTTTATAATGTTTGCTCGCCGCCTTCTTCAATAGCTGCGTGTGTGTCTGGGCCAGCGCGGACTTAGCGTAGGGGAGTCTCTGCAACACCCTGAGGGTGTTTCCAAAGCTGCCTGTCCATGCCGCGCACTTGGCCTCTGCATCCGCCGCCTCGTTCCCTGGGATGTCTACGTGGCCCGGTGTCCAGTCGATCCTGAGGCGAAAGCCTCTGCCATGCACGTCCGTTGCCTTGCGAAGCCGTCTGTGAAAGATGTCCCACAAGTAATGTCCGGGTCCCGGCGCGCTGGACGTCGTCGTCGTGATCGCCGCCCTGTTATCCAGCCCCAACGGAATTGTCCCCTCAATCGCCTCATCCTCCTCCTCCCGCAAGCACTCCACTGCCAGGATCTCACCCACCCCCTCTGCCTCATACACCCCATACCTCGTCGCCGGCCCCAACTGCACCCCCTTCGACCGCTTCACCACCCCGTCTACACACAACAATCCCGCCGCCCCCACCATACCGTCGATGAGTGAGCCATCCGAAAATAGTGTCACCCTCGCGGTCTCCTCCAGTGCCATCCTCTTTCCCTCCTCTTTCGAGGAGGCAACGCGCACATCCAGCCTCGGCCGCCATCCCGCCCCCTTCCTCACTGCCTCTATCGTCTCAACCGCGCCTTGTTTGACGTCCTTGTACGCGTTCATGAGGAAATGTGGCGGCATCGGGTGCTTCAGTACGTGTCTCTTCCCAGCGTTCCCTATCGCCTTGTATAACGGGTGTGTTGTAGGCAACGTCGCATAACGCAGGGCGGCCTTGTGCAGGATCCGGTCGACGGCGAGGTGTACGGGCGGGAGGTCGGCCTGCACGTCGAGTATGTCGCCAGGCGAAGATACCATCCCCCCCACTATCATCCTCGCCGCTCGCAGCTGTATCGTTCGCATCTTCTTCACCACAGCTCTGTCGTCACGCACCCGGTTCTCTCCCCTCTTCCTCTGGTGTACCGGGGCCAAGAATACTTCCGCCGCATAACACATCTGCGGGACGCAAATGGCCAGGTAAAGCTGTCGGATGTAAGCCGTCCCCATCCCCTTCGATCCGTTCGCGATCCACTTGAACATAACCAGCCACTTGTGCCCTTTCGCTATCGCTGCCGCTCGCTGCTCTTTGAACATCAGGCCCTCGTCCAGCCACACCCCCACCAACTTCACCGCCTTACTGGGCTTCACCACCACCCCGTCAATGACGAGGTCCGGACGCGGCTCCGGTCCCCACACCATCTTCCGTCGGAACGGCCCATCCTGCCGCTCCACCAACACTCTCCTCTGCGAAAAATGGCACCCCTGGTCCTTCTCCGCCCCGAACCTGCCGTTGTGGGTCACCCCCCACTCGTTATAACCTCCCTCTCTCGTCACTACGTCCGCCACCACCGCTGACGTCTCCTGCAGTGTGTCGCCTATCGCGAGAACGTTGAGGTCGTCGATGTATAGCCCCCCGTCTGGGTTGATCTTTGCGAGAGGGTATCGAGTTGAAGATCCACAGCACGACAGATTGTGCGTCGCCCTGGTCGAGTCCATCGAGGATGTCAAATAGCTCGGACACATGGTCGTCGAATACGAGGCGAGTTTTCCGACCACCGAATCGGCGCGTGGGAAACTGAACGTGCTCCACAGGTACGCCGGCCATGCGCATGTTGTGCTTGATCCTGGACAGCATCGTGCTGGGGAAGGCACCCTTCACGTTGTCGTACAGTAAACTTGTTGGGGGTAAAAGAGAAAATTCCACACTCCCATCAGGAACTATCAAAATAAACACAAACACATCACGGCCACCCAAACATGTACCAATTGGGGTTTAACGAATTTCCAAATAAGGCAACTAGGCTCCACCCTGCACAGTCGTGCAGCTGCACTGCCGCAATGAGTCGAAATGACTCCCAGCACAGCCAAACACAGCAGTATGACTCTACGAACAGCCGCAATGAGTCAGGATGACTCCCACACACAGCGAAATGACTCAATGCACAGCTATGCACAGTCAAAACTGCCACAATGAGTCAGAATAATTTCCCGAACAGCTGAAACACAGCAATATGGCTCTGCGTACAGCCTTGCACAGTCAGAATGAGTCACTTTTACCCTAGATCAAATTCCCACGCCAGTAGTATATAAGGAGGAGCCTCAGGCCTCCCAAAAGGATAGATAACCACCCACTTGTATTAGCTACGCATCTCAATCTCAAGCGAATTTTCATACGCATCCTCGAATTTCTCAGTTTAGTTCGAATCATCTACCAACCACCAGCACCGAACTTTGAATTTGAGTTATCTCCAGCAACAGCCGTCTTGAGCAAGTTCACCTGAATTGCCTGAACCCAGCACGCCGGACGTGTTGCACTTTCTGGAATCCACTCTATTAGTCATACAAATAATTCCCTTGCGATCTAGGGAACAGTCAGTCAGTCATACGAATATTACCCTTGCGATCTAGGGTAGTCATACGAATAATTCCCTTGCGATCTAGGGAACAGTCAGTCAGTCACACGAATATTACCCTTGCGATCTAGGGTAGTCATACAAATAATTCCCTTGCGATCTAGGGAACAGTCAGTCAGTCACACGAATATTACCCTTGCGATCTAGGGTAGTCATACGAATAATTCCCTTGCGATCTAGGGAACAGTCAGTCAGTCACACGAATATTTCCCTTGCGATTTAGGGACAGTCATACGGAATTTCCTTGCGATCTAGGAACAGCCAGCCGAACAAACCAGCCTCATGAATTTACACGAATTAATCTTCGAAAGCACAACTTACCCCTAACACTTTTCACACTCGACATCAGTGGTGACCGACGTAGGGGGATTTTCTAATCATCGACTTATCCACTACATCCACTCTCCTAATCTCGCAGTCAGAACAAGCTACACTCGCCAAGCCACACACCTATCAACAACTAATAAATGACTGGAATGTCTGATTTTCTTACCGAGGAACAGCAGCGCGAGTATGAGGCTGCCTTCCCTGGTTCCGCATTTCCCCGTTCATCAGCCGCAGGGCCATCCATGAACTATACCTCATCTTTCAAGCCACGACAATCGAAACCTGATAAAGGAAAACAGCGCGCCAAGAAACCTGAACCCTTGTTTACTATGCAGGATGATTCCTCAGAAGATGAATTTGATGAGGACTCAGATGTAGTATTTCCGCGAAAATGGGGGTTAGATCCCCCATCTTCACCAGAGCCTACCCAACCCCGAATGGCGCCGCCAACATCCTTCTTTGCGCCACTTCGAACATCTCTGGACCTCCCAATGTCTGGGCATAAGAATGCTCCAAAAACCTTCAAGGGAAAGCACACGGAGGTACAGCGATTTGTTGACCACTACGACCGACTTCTTAGCATGTGCCGTGTAACAGACGAAAGAGAGAAATGTGAGTTTGTGCTCGAGTACTGCTCGGTTGACGTGCAGAATGTTATCCGCACGATGGAATATTTTTCAAAGAAGAAATGGTCAAAGTTACGAAAAGAGATTTTAAGATTCTATGATGCCGAAAGGGCTGAGCAAAAATATAAGCCTGCAGACGTGGTAGCCTACACAAGGAAATCACGGAATCGTCCATGCCTTAACCTTACTCAATGGAGGAAATATTATGTCAAGTACAATGCTATTGCTGGGGGCACCCTACACCAAGGACACTTGAGCGAAGAAAATTACCTGGGGTATTTTTGGCTAGGAATTCACCCAGTACTTAGGCAAATTCTGGAGAACCGAATTTTACAACAAGACCCACGACAGAGTAATTCTCAATATTCCTTGAAGGTAGTTAATGCCGCAGCTGAATGGTATTTCCGTCGAGACCGTTTCGAGTCACGCATGCTCAATGCAGAGGACTTTGGAATTACTATTGAGGATGAAACATCTGGGGCCGAAACCACTGATAACGAATCATCATCTTCGGACAATGAATCTGACTACGAGGAATTCCGCAAGAAGAAGAAGCAACGTGAAAAGAAGAAGAAAGAAGAGAGGAAGAAATCTGCAGCCAGCAAGAAAGAGCCCAGCAAAGAGAAGCAGAAGTACAGCGGGACTGAAGACGAGATTGCTAGCATGATTCGTAAACTGAATGCCATGAAGCTGGATGATCCCGAATATGCCCCTGTTTATTATAAAGTCATGGTTATGGACCAGACAGGAACAGCCGCTCGGTGCATAAAGCCCCCTAATATTGGGACAAGCAACAACGATACACGAAGAACATCTCGAGGATTTACACCTTTTTCTGGTCCCAGCAACACCAATAACTCAGCATCAAAGGGAGCTGATGCCGCCCCTTCCCCCGCCACATATCCAAATAATATTCCATTAGGCTCTGGAGGTGTACCAGGAACTCCCATGGGTTGTTTTGGATGCGGCAAGGACGGACACCGGATTAACGACTGTGAAGACGTGCGCAAATTGTTAGCACAGGGACTTATATTTTACAATGAAGAAGAGAGGCGTCTAGTGATGAAAGACGGCTCAAAGATCAGTAGAAGATTTAACGAGCCGATAGTGGAGGCAGTTAAAAGAATTGCTGCAGCAGCTCCGCGAGTGATGCTTGGGTTCCTCGATTCTGTAGACTATACCCCTAGGACCACGCATTCCTTCTATCAAGAGGAGGACACTCAAAAGGCCCGGATAGTTGAAGTATATACGGATTCCGAGCCGGAACTGAACATTGAACCACCTACTACGGATTCAAACTCAGAATCAGAGGAGGAAACCTATATTATTGAGCAAGTAGAGGCACATGTAAATGGGAGCCTCCCGCACAAGATTTACCTAGCAGTACCTCGGCAGTTTCAAGCAGGATCTCCAGGACCTTTAGTTCAAGCCGCAGATAGGGGCCAGCCCAGTACGCGATCCACGCGTAAAGAGATATTTGATGGTGTTCACATAAGCGGACGTGAGAAATCCAAGACGCAAGCCTTAAAGGATCTAGCAAAAGATCCGTCGCCGGAAGCGAAGAAAGTTCCGGCAGAGACAGTTCAGAAGACAAGTAAGCCACAAGACAGAGTCCCGGATCTTGTTCCCGTGGACGCGCGTAGAGTACGCTTTGACTCCACGGTCAGGGATGTTGAAATGGAAGAGGTAAAGACAAAACCGGCCACTTCCGGTCAGAAATCTGACAAGAAGAAGCCTAATGGAGATGCCGAGCGAGCCGAGAAACAGACCGAGGTTCAGAAGGCCGGTAGCCGGCAAACGGGTTTAGCCGGAACGGTAAATCGAGCCGATATCCTTAATAGGATACTTGATACCTCCATCACAATGAGTGTACGAGAGATTATGGAGACTGCGAAAGACATCAGGGCGGATTTTCAGGATCTCATTAAACTCAAAAATGTTCGTGCGGTTTATTTAGGGAAGTCTTCCACGCACCCTTTACTGGCAAATTTAGAATGGCCGAGGACCGAGGGAGTTTTGATTAAGGTGGACATGGAAACGTGTGGGAGAATAGTGGTAGCAATCATTGATACAGGGTCTCAACTAGATGTGGTCCGTGCGGACACGGCGGCATTAACATTAGGGCGAGCCGTCGATATGAGCAGAACTACTTGCATGAATGATGCAAATGGTGGGCGTGGACAACTGCGTGGATGGATTGAAGATGTAGAGTTTAATTGCGGTGGTGCGGTAACGCGTACGGACCTGTGGGTAGCTCAAAAGGCACCGTTTGAACTACTTTTAGGACGGCCTTGGCAGCGAGGGAATCTGGTTAGCATTGATGAAAGAGAGGAAGGGACGTACCTGATTTTCAAAGACCGACAGACCAGAAGACCTCGATATGAACTTCTTGTAATTCCGCAGGAAGGATCTGCTCCACATGCCCATTCAATTAGCACAGCCCAATACGACGCATTTGCGTTAATTAAAGAACACAGCTGTGAGGCCGAGCCCCAGGAGAAGCCGTGTAGTATTTCCCCGGCATTACGCAGTCCTGCCGAAGAAAGGGAAATAATCCATGAAGAAAAATCCTTGCTTGAACAAGCTCAGCAGGAGGCCACGAATTCAGTGCGCACTCAATGGATGCGTTTAACGGCCGAGGCCGCGCAGCTCATTCGTGTCTGGATGTCCGTATTTAGCTTAATAGGCGGCTGGATTATGGTTACTTTGGAATTTCAGCTGCGTAAGCAACAAGCTGAGGAGGAGTATAAAATGAGGGAAGGAAACAACGAGAGAGACAACTTTCACATTTCTCAAGACATGTCACTCCAACCCGCACCCGAACCTCCTCATCTCGCTACGCCAGCTTTACCGATCGGGCATTATGAACCTATTGAATTTCTTCCTCGCAACTCGCTTTACCGTACCGGACGCGTCGACCGCGAACTCGGTAGCCTTTCCCCGGAGGATGCAATTGGAGAAGCTGTCCATGAACAGTGGGACAGCTTTCTCCACCATCGACCCATTCCCGTCAAACCCGTCTTTTCTGCAGCCCCGCAGGCCACTTACCACGGGTCTCAAGAAACCCCAAATGGAAATACTATACATAGACTTACGACGCTAAACGGCACTTGGTTCCTTACGGACCACGACGGACGACCATGGAAAATAAATGGACATTCGCATTCAGTAATTGAGCAGGGGCCCGTATTTACCAACGCGCCCTGGATCGGCCCCGACGGGCAAATTCGCGACGCGCCATTCCCTAACCCAACTCGGCTCGGTCCCGCCATGCACCCGTTCGGCCCACGTGAAATACCGCCGTTGGAATACCCCTTTCGAGGGACATTAACACCTCCACCCTTACCCGAAGAAGTGGCTCGCTTACCTTCCAATCGAACCGGCATTCGGAGTAGCTCCGTCTCCCAGAATTCTGCCCCAGAGGAAGCGCCGCCCCACAACGATCGAACACCAGCGCCAAACCCTGAAGACGCCGTGAGTATCAGGGATAAAAGTACATGTATAGCCCACTCACTGTGCCAGAACCAGCTCAGGGATCGAATTAGTGAAGTCCATATTACTACGCTGCAGAGCGAGGCCTCGTCGGTTAGCTCCATGTTGACGGAGGAGACGCGAGAAATCAGTGTGGTGGATCCTTATGAGAGAACGGTAGCATGGCAACAGGAAGTGATGCGCGAGACACGCGAGGAGATGGAGCGGTACCCAGATCCGAATGACCGAGAGCGTGCGCGAGTTGAGGAACGACTGCGCTTGATGCAGGAGGCCGCCGATCGATTTGCTGCCATACACGCCGCTAAGAAGGCGGAGTGGGAAGAGGAGAAGGCGCGGGAAGTGAGATTGGAACGAGAACACGCAGAAAGTGCACCCCCCGGGCGCAAGAGGAGACGAGGTCGAGTCAGGCAGTGAACTGGAGTTGGGGTATCCGTCGTCAGTCAGTAGCCGCAATAAAGGACGACTTACGGGCACAGAAGATACCGAGGAGCAAGAACGCGAGGAGGGCGAGCTCTTCAGCGATGACGAGCACGATAGCATGCCGGAGTTAATATCTATGGAAGGAGAGGTGGAATCGTATAAGCAATGCGCAGAATGGCGCCCACCTTCGTTTGCCCCAACGAACCCCACGTCCCACGCCGTGTACGGGAGCGAACGAATCAGCCCTGTCTCCGATCTGTCCGCATTGCATCAGTTCGCCGAAATCGCAGCAGGGAGGACACCACTTCTGGAAAACGTACCTTCACCAGAATCTCGGACCACAACGACCTCCTTGAGCTCGGCCGTGCCTGCGACACCTTACTCTACCCCCGCCAAGACCACCTTCTACCGCCCCGGGACGCCGATGCCTCCACGCGTCCTGCTCGATAGCGGAGCGGAGACTACAATAAGCCAGTTAGCCTACGAGGAAAAGCGCTCGCAGCTGCAGCAGCAATACGAGCAACTCACCCGAGATGCGTTGAGGACAGAGAATTGGCAAGAGGTTCACACCTTCAACCTGGAGCTTAATCGTCGGCTGCACTCGTCAACGCCAATACAGATCGCACCTTCGACGTGGCAGCTCAGCAGAGACGAGCCAACGTTTGCGTTGAAGCTTGTTAGTCCAGATGATGAAGCAGCCAAGGATATCAACGAGAAGTCCGGTGATATGAACGTGCCCGAGTCCGACGGCGCCAAAGAAAGCAGGAAGAGGGAGAAAGGCAAAGGACGTTTGGTCTTGGCTGAGTATTCCAAAGTGGATCAGCTGACCATACCAATGCCGGGTGAATCAAACAAGAACAAACCCATCCATCGCCAGCATTGGTCTTCCAGCACCAACGACACCAGCGGCAACGAGAGCGCCTCCAGCTGCATCGGAATAGAACCCTACTCTCCCATTGATCTCAGCGATGTAATAAACTTCGGCACGCCGCCACCCACCGTTATCCCAGTCGAAAATTCCGAATCAGACACCGAATCAATTGACGCAGCCGAATTCATGCGGCTGGTGGAACAAATTACTGGCCGAGCATCGCGTGCCCCACTCCCCATCCGTGACCCCGTAAACGATAACCCCTCAGGCTTCTACCCATGGAAAATGTACTTGGAGGAAGAGCATATGCGTTCCAGGGCTTGGGAGTGCGATTGGGCTGCCGAACCTTTCAAACGGGCCCGGGACATTATCGACGACCGCCTGGACACCCGCCTCGATGACTGGGCCATGCGGAATCAACCCCTCTTCACTTATAAACCTCTCGCCCGTAGGGCTGCGCTATCTTCTCTCTATCAGCGTGGACCGACACCGGACTTTACTCTACCAGCCAATGATCACCAGGTGCTTTCTAGCGCCTGCATCCAACCTGACAACACCGTTAACCCGCGCTGCGTAGAAGGGCGCTGTTCGCATGAAACCCCGCATCACGAAGCCAACGAAATTCCTCAGTGCCCACTCAAGGTCCCCAAACCTCGCCGTTCAAAGCGCTTTCGTGAGTCGGCCGCTCTCCGAAAGACCGTCGTATGCTCAGAGGCCCTTAAAGCGGCTTATTTGGCTAACGCAGAAATTATTGACAACCTTGCATCAGCACGGGCTGCAGTCCTGGAGGGGTATGGTAGAGTGGAGGACGTCCTCATACGGCATAAATTCAATTTTAATTCGGCGATTCCTTCCGCACGCAAACACGAAACCCACCCCTTTCTATACAAAGACGAGGTTGAGAACCTTCGATTTGCCCAGCTTATCCTCGACCAAGACAGCCGTTACGAATTGGCGGGGCTTATCGGGCAAGTTCTGCGGGTCCGTTTCCATGACGGATATGCCATCTCGCAACTCCTCAAAGCCGGATTTTTGGACCCGAGTTACAACCCTCCTGAAGACGACTGGGATACGGAGATGTGGGAGGTGGAAGATGAAGATGAAGGAATGGCAGTTGATGAATTCGATCCACGTCACTATGAAGAAGCCGCGTGTGCTTGCCCGGATCACGCCCTCAGCACCTGCCCAAGCTACGACGAATCTGACATGGACAGCGACGATGGGAAATTTAGCCCTCACTATCCCCTTCCCGATAACTACGGCCACACCTTCTCTTACCACGCCAAGGGGCTTACGGCGCTCCCGGTTCCTCCCGCACTTTGAACTGAACCGTAAGCATCCCCAGGCTTTGATTAGATATCACGATCCGCGACTAATGGAGCTCAGAAACTTCCCAATTCACAAATCAGCTAACCGGGGAAATTACGCTACAACTCGGACGAATTCAAATGGCGTTACGATACGTATAACTGAACCTCCATTCAAATCCACTTCCGTAAATACTTACGATAATTTCTATCGGGTGCAAAATGTGCCGGACTTACTATTTACATTCAAATACTACTCAATACGGCTTTTCGCATTAGCCGTGCTTTTTGTACTACAGATTCTGAGCAGCACAATGAACTTGTTGCGTGTATTAGTTACTGCGGGAAATTATTTTGGACTTCGAAGTTTTGAGACCTTTGCTACAAACCCACATAAATTCTGCGGAACTATTCAGTTGAATACTGACTACTACAACATGGAAGCATGGGGAGATTTACCTTCAGAAGCCTACCCACAATGGGACACGGATGCCTTGGAAGAGGACGACGAGTACATATTTTATCCCGTTGAATTACATCGGCCCAATGCACCAACATTACAAGCCCTTACCATGTATAAGAGGGTAGACAAGAAGGTTAGGCCTGTATCAACCACCTTTTCACCCGATTACGAAGTACGACGGACAATTCCAGAGGATCCACTTAAGTCCTTGCCGCCTCTTAGTGCAAACCCCCCTAAATTTCAAGCAACAGAGCGTCTAAGCCACGAACGACTAGCACAATTGGAGATAAATAAGGATGGGTTTCTAAGTCCACAAGAGGAGGCTTTGTTTGAACAAGTGATGCTATTAAACCAGGAGGCAATTGCATTCGTTGACTCAGAACGTGGCACATTCAAGGGAGAATATTTTTCTCCATATAAAATTGCCACTGTACCACACACACCATGGGAGTATAAGAATATTCCCATTCCACCGGGACTCCTTAACAAAGTAATTGAAGTACTCAAATTAAAAATGCAGGCAGGAGTATACGAACACTGCCAGTCTTCCTACCGATCCAGATGGTTCTGTGTGTTGAAAAAGAATGGCAAACTGAGAATTGTTCATGATCTTCAACCTCTCAACAAGGTATCAATTCGAGATGCAGGAATGGTGCCTATCATCGATGATTTTGTGGAAGGATTCGCAGGACGACAATGTTATTCAGTGTTCGATTTATATTGGGGATTTGATGCGCGAAAAATGGAGCCAGAGAGTCGTGATATGACTGCATTCATGACCCCGCTGGGTTTACTACGCATTACATCTATGCCTACTGGCTACACAAATTCACCAGCTGAGTTTCAAAAATGCATGGTGTTCATTTTGCAAGACGAAATTCCACACACAGCGAATATATTCATTGATGATCTACCGATCAAGGGGCCCAAATCACGGTATCTCGACGAAGATGGAAACCCTGAAGTTCTCGCAGAAAATACAGGGGTTCGCCGATTCATCTGGGAACATGCCTTGGACACGCACAGAATTTTGCATCGATTAAAATGTGCAGGCGCCACAGTATCAGGCAGCAAGACCCAAATATGCCGAGCGAAAGTATTGATAGTGGGGCAGACTTGCACGCCTGAAGGAAGAATTCCCGATCGAAGTAAAGTAGCAGCTATTTTGGATTGGAAGCCTTTGGAGACACTTCATGAGGTTAGGAGATTCTTAGGCCTCTGTGGAACTGTTCGTGTTTGGATTCGAAATTATTCCATGGTAATTAGGCCACTCACAGAGCTATGTCGACGAAACGTGGAATTTATTTGGGATCAACGGCGAAATCGCGCCTTCGAATTCATAAAGCAACTTGTTGCAACAGCACCAGCTCTTCGACCCATTGACTATGATTCTCTCAACTTCGTGATTTTATCCGTAGATTCATGCAGTCTGGGAACCGGAATGATTTTATCTCAAGATGATGATGAAGGGAAGAGACGCCCAGCTCGATATGGATCAATTCCTATGAGCGAGCGAGAAAGCCGATATTCACAGCCTAAGTTGGAATTATTTGGGTTGTATCGAGCCTTACGACATTGGCGCCTTTACATCATTGGGGTACGGTGTTTCCAGGTAGAAGTGGATGCCAAATATATACAAGGAATTCTCAATAATCCAGACTTACAACCTGATGCTGCTATAAACCGATGGATACAGGGGGTCCTAATGTTCCACTTTGAACTAAAGCATGTTCCAGCAGTGAAATTCCAGGGGCCTGATGCTTTGTCTCGAAGGGGATGGACTGAAGAAGAAGCAGTGGAGAGTGATGATGATAGTTGGTTAGACGATGTCGCGCTATATGTAGCCACACCGAATCAGGAAACTCCGCACGATCAGGTCTATTCATCACAACCTTGTCGCCCTTACCAAGAATATCTTCTGCCTTCTTGCAACCTAGCACGAAGTGAACAAGAATTACTCTTACGAAACATACACCATTTCCTGAAAACGCTGGAGGCTCCTAAATTCACAAGTAGCCAGAAACACAAACGATTCCTTTCTCAGGCCACCAAGTATATGGAACAGGGCGAAAAATTTTATCGACGTAATGGAAGTAAATCTCCATTAGTAGTTATTCTGGAACCGAAGTCTAGGCTGCGAATACTCCAAGGAGCCCATGAAGACCTAGGACACAAAGGAGTCCAAGCGATGTGGGAAATGTTGAAGACACGCTTCTCTTGGCCACACATGCATTCTGATATACAACATCATGTTGCCTCATGTCATCGGTGCCAAGTGAGAAGCACCAAGAAACTGGAAATCTCTCCCACAGTATCCACGCCTGTAGTGTTATTTCAGAAGATATATATAGACATCATGAGGATGCCACCTGCAGGAGGGTATTCCATGATTGTGGCTGCCAGGGATGACCTTTCGGGGATGTGCGAGGCACGAGCCTTAGCCTCTGCTAGCGCCGAAAACATGGCGGACTTCTTCTGGAACTATATTTACTGCCGTTATGGGTGCCCACGCCGCGTAATCACCGACAATGGATCGGAAGTGAAGGCAGGATTCGAGCACCTATTGGAACGTTTAAATATACCGCATCCCCGAATTTCTGCCTACAACAAACATGCTCAAGGGAAAGTAGAGCGAGGACACTACACGCTACGGGAAGCCATAGTTACAGCCTGCAAAGATAGGATTAAACAGTGGCCTAAGAAACTCCCCATAGCACTATTCGCGGATCGAATCACGGTTAGCCGAATTACGGGATTCTCTCCTTTTCAGTTGCTACACGGAACCGATCCTGTCCTACCATTTGATCTGAGTGAAGCCACCTTTTTGGTTGAGGGCTTTTATTCTGGAATGACTACTACAGAATTGTTAGCCCTACGGATCAGACAACTTGAACGGCATGAACGGGATATAGCCCAGGCAGCCGAAACCTTGAAGCGGGCACGGTTTTATTCGAAAGAACAATTCGAGAAGAAGTTCCAGAAAAGGCTGCAAAAGGAAATATACCGGAAAGGGGAACTAGTCTTGATAAGAAATGTATCCCTCGAATCATCTGTAGCCAGCAGTGCCAAGACCAATGATCGATATTTTGGGCCTTACGAAGTGGAGAGGAAAAACCGAGGAGGAGCTTACATCCTGAAAGAATTAGACGGAACCCTATGTCGGCAGAACCCGGTGGCTGCATTTAGACTATTGTCCTACATAACCAGGGACCATTGGTTCATGAGAACTGGCTGGATGGAGGACGAAGAAGAAGCAGAATCCAATTCAGAGGAAGGGTCGGAAAGTTCCACAGAGTCAGATGACTCACAATGAAGGAGGAAGAGATCGACGCTAGAAGAAACAATGAGTCAGAAAGTCTAAGTGAATATTAGCCGAATGGCCACCGATGCAGCATAAATAAGGGACAGAGGATCTCTGAAAGCTGCCCACGAAACAAACTGAATGCCACCCAACGAATCGATGTACCCACCGGGACTCACCCCCACTACCACGGAAGACCGGAGCTTTTGGACCGCATCCCCTGAACCTGACGGCGCGGACACAACTGTAAGGCAGCGTGACTAAGCAATTTTCATCCTAACGCTAACCACGACATGCCCTATTATGACCTGTAACGACAGTCTGGATTCATGCGCCTAGTCCGAGGAATCCAGCGCCGGCGCCTCATTCCATCAACCGCCACGCCCACTATCTCTGTGACCTTCCCAACGCCACCATGCTACACTTCCCCCATGTATATCACCAACCCGCAGGAGCCTTCCACCCGAGTACTGGTTACAACTATGAGGGCCGCTGAGAGGCTTGCTCAACTAGCCAACGAGATTGAAGAAGTCGAGTTCGCATCATCCCCGTCACCTCCTCTCGAATTGCGCTCCCCCGAACCTATCGAGTACACCGCGTCCCTGATCGGGGAGACACGCCTCCCTTATGTGGCCCAGTACAACCTCGCGTTGGGAGAGCACCCAGTCTACGCCTCGCTCGTCCCTGACCGCCCTATTACCGTTAATATTGACCGCATCAAAAACGATCATGGACATCTGGTGTTTGCTCTCACCGCGGCGCCACCCAATTCGGTTACTGAAGGAGTGTTTTTGGAATGCGAAGGGGTGTTGGAAGGAGTCTGGGAGGTGCAGAAGGTTCAACTGCATGGGCCCGGAATTTTAAAGGTAACCTGCGCACACGATCGCAACCATCAGCAGGTGGAAATCTACGCCACCCGTCACCAGGCCCACCGACCCCCAATCACCGCGAAGGTCAAACGTTGGATGGCTATTGCAGTGCCGTGTTTCCTTATGGGATATGATTGAGCCCAGATACGCATGACGGGAAGACGAGAATACGTACGAAAAGAATTGTACCATGAAACTAACCCAAATGCCACCAATCGGTTGGCGAATGAATCCTTGTGTTATTAAATTGAGCGAGTAATCTAGTAAGTCTAGGGACAATAGCTGCGAGAAGGAGGGACAAAGAGCACCTGGAGCTCCCCCGGGCCGTTCGCTCCGCATAAACCCATCGGCTAATGGACCTTTGATCCGGAATATGAGAAACTTCTTCTCATCAAGCGACTTTATCTTGAACTGTACAAACATATGGCTTGTCTACGAAATGGCAGAATCACCCATACATACTCGAGGAAGCTGTAACTCATGCTTAAACACGTGTAGGGAATCCCCAAGTCCTATGAGATTTTCATGGCAGCCCCCTTTCCCTTCCGCGACAAGGGCCAAATCTCCCATCATATCATATAAACCCAGACCCGGGGAGGCTGGCTTGAGAAGGACGTCTCCTATGCCTCTTAATACCCCATACAAACACACCAACTTTTCGCAGAAATAATTGATTTTGAAGTTCCTGTACTCACTCAGGAATTTTCTCTTCGCAACTGAGGACAGTTGAAATTCTTATGTGGACCGCGGATGTCGTACAGTAAACTTGTTGGGGGTAAAAGAGAAAATTCCACACTCCCATCAGGAACTATCAAAATAAACACAAACACATCACGGCCACCCAAACATGTACCAATTGGGGTTTAACGAATTTCCAAATAAGGCAACTAGGCTCCACCCTGCACAGTCGTGCAGCTGCACTGCCGCAATGAGTCGAAATGACTCCCAGCACAGCCAAACACAGCAGTATGACTCTACGAACAGCCGCAATGAGTCAGGATGACTCCCACACACAGCGAAATGACTCAATGCACAGCTATGCACAGTCAAAACTGCCACAATGAGTCAGAATAATTTCCCGAACAGCTGAAACACAGCAATATGGCTCTGCGTACAGCCTTGCACAGTCAGAATGAGTCACTTTTACCCTAGATCAAATTCCCACGCCAGTAGTATATAAGGAGGAGCCTCAGGCCTCCCAAAAGGATAGATAACCACCCACTTGTATTAGCTACGCATCTCAATCTCAAGCGAATTTTCATACGCATCCTCGAATTTCTCAGTTTAGTTCGAATCATCTACCAACCACCAGCACCGAACTTTGAATTTGAGTTATCTCCAGCAACAGCCGTCTTGAGCAAGTTCACCTGAATTGCCTGAACCCAGCACGCCGGACGTGTTGCACTTTCTGGAATCCACTCTATTAGTCATACAAATAATTCCCTTGCGATCTAGGGAACAGTCAGTCAGTCATACGAATATTACCCTTGCGATCTAGGGTAGTCATACGAATAATTCCCTTGCGATCTAGGGAACAGTCAGTCAGTCACACGAATATTACCCTTGCGATCTAGGGTAGTCATACGAATAATTCCCTTGCGATCTAGGGAACAGTCAGTCAGTCACACGAATATTACCCTTGCGATCTAGGGTAGTCATACGAATAATTCCCTTGCGATCTAGGGAACAGTCAGTCAGTCACACGAATATTTCCCTTGCGATTTAGGGACAGTCATACGGAATTTCCTTGCGATCTAGGAACAGCCAGCCGAACAAACCAGCCTCACGAATTTACACGAATTAATCTTCGAAAGCACAACTTACCCCTAACACTTTTCACACTCGACAACGTCTCGCAGTAACAGGGTCGCCACCTTCCCCCTCCTCCACGCGTCTTTCACTTTCTTCACGATCCCCTGAATCATGTCTACCCCCGTCCTCCCCGGCCGTCCCCCATAATGGTTCTCCGGAAACAACCCCATCTTTTCCGCGTTCGTTGACAGCTGGTAATTCTTTCCCGCGTTGCGAACCCTGGCGTGGCCGTGCGATAGGATCAGAGGGCGGTGCGCACCAGTCTTCGAGTAATCCGGCTTGCCAGGTTTGCGTCCAACAATTGTCTCGGTCACCTTCCAGTCCGCGGGCTCATGGTTGTAAGTGTCAAGCGCCCGATAAATGGCGCACAGCCTGGGGACTAATAACTCCGCGCAGTTTTTGTATACAGAGTTCGGAAAGGTGCCAGATCTTGTCGCTTTCCACGGCTTTGACTTGTTGACGACCTTGTACAAGATCTCCTCGCTGAGCAGGGTGTACCTCCACAGAGGCTCCGGGTACTCCGTGTCGTCTGGAGGGTCCGTCGCACCGGCTTGCCTCCTCGGGTAGAACTCCTCCACTAGCCACGCACTCTTCTCCTCATTCGTCACCGCCACCTCCTCTCTCCCCCCCGGACCCCTCCTACGTAGGTCCGGGATCCTCGTCCTCCTGCCCCTTTCATCAAGGCCCCCGCCGTCCATACATCCGCCCTGTCCACCCCCTCGATATACTCGTCCCAATGTACGCGCCGCGCATTCCGCAATATGTCCGAATAATTGTTGCGCACGCGTCGGTATTGCTCGTGTATCTCCGCCCCTGCATCATTCCTCCGGCTCCACGACAATCTGCTTAACGCCTCCTTCTCCTTCTTCAGCTTGGTGAGGTCCTCCGTCCACCACCGTTTCGTGTGCGGGCTAATCTTGACCAAGGGAATATGTTTCTGCACGCACAAGTTTATCGCTGCGTCCAGGCGACCTATCGCCGCCTCGACCTCCTCCACGCTCGCATATCTACCCACCTGCGGCTCCGCCTCCAACAGGCCCGCCAACATCTTCCGGAACTCCTCCCAGTCACCCGCCCGCCAATTCCTCCGCTCTACCAACTTCCTCTTCGGTGGTGTCAGGTCGATCTCACTGATGATGGGAAAGTGATCAGTCGTGCCCGGGGTGCGATCTGGGTACGCATCGCAGGAAACGAAGAAGTGCAGGAAGTCTTCGCTGCAGAACACATTGTCGGGCCTCGTAAGGTTTTTGGTGCCCTTGGCGCATAAGGTCGGTACGTCCTTGGGTAGTGGCATGGCCATCCGATACTGACCGAGCAGCTGCAGAAGCAGGGCCACGGAATCCTCTGCGGCGGGCGTAAACAGATGGTGGTTGCGTTCCTCGTCCCACAGTGGGCTATGTCGGTTGAAGTCGCCTAGCATGATGTAATATACCGGGCCCGGAGGGTGGCGCCGCGCCTCCTCGCTCCGCATGTAATCGCGGACTGCTATTAGGTTCCTGTCGTGCTCCCCGTCATTGTAGATGTTGATCAGCCGCAGCATCCCGAACACCCCCCTGAACTCCACCCCCACCACGTCCGCCGACTTGATATGTATCTGCGACCAACTGTCGGTCGGCAACGTTGCGTTCACCAGAAACACCGCGCGCGTCCTCTTCCCCTCCTCCCCGTGCTCCGTCGGATACACCGTCCGCCACCATCCATTCGCCCTAGTGTTGTTCTTGAAGTCGATGTGCAGCTCCTGCAAAGCCGCGAAATGGTACCGATCCCTCCCCATTGAAACCAATAATTCATGCTGATTGTCGAGTCCGCGATCTAGATTCTGCTGCCAAATGCGTAAACGGTTCGGTGGCTCAGACATTGGCGCCGCCCACGGTTGCGGCCGGGACCTCTGCCGATACGTCAGGAATTTGTGGGGGGGGCATTGAGTCCTCGAGATCGCTCCACCTCGTTCTTCCTCCGCCCGCCGCCGCCGCCCCACCGCCCGCCGCTACCGCCGCCCCGCCGCCCCGCCGCCTGCCACTGCCGTCGCCCCACCACCCGTCATCACCCCTCCGCCACTCGTCGCTCTCCTGTCCGGCTGGCTCCCTGTCGGTCTCCCCCAACCCCACGTCTCCGTTCTCGCCCTCGGCGCACGAGGCGCAAAGGCATCCGCGATCGTGGGCTGGTACATGCCGTCTTGCGACCACCTGTTCCCAGCCTCCCCGTTCGACGCTGCCCTCGCCCTTCCCGCCCATCTGTCATCGGACACTCGAGCCCCCCCCTCCTTGGCCCGACGTCCCCCCTGCAAGCCTCCCCATTCCCGCACCCCTCTGCCGCCATCCTCCTCCGCCCTGGTCGCTTCTGTCGTCTGCCATTGCTGGTGTAACGCGCGCTGGCGCTGCCCACGTCTTGGGATCCGCGGTGGGTACATATCTGTACCCCGTCGTCGGGTCTCTCGCTTGTTGTCGCTGCTATTCTTTCTGAAACACCGGGCAGCTCCTATCCACCGCCCCGTGCCCGTTTACCTTGCAGTTGGAGCAGTGGAAACTCTCCCTGTCTGTTAAAGTGCAATTCGCCGTACGGTGACTTGCCGCGCATCTCCCACACACGTCCGCCTCCTCCGTACAATTGATGGCGATGTGCCCCGCGAACTTTTGGCACTTCGCGCAACGCCGCGCCTCCTCCTCCGACTTTCTGACCCGCACACGCCTCCCCAGGATAAAGATCCCATGGTCAATCGCATGGTTCGCCGCTTCTGCGGTCGCGAAGTCCACCTTTGCGTGTGCGACCCTCTGAGTCGATGTGCGTCTCTGCGGCGCCTTAATCCACCTCCCTCCATTGATACCGCCCGGGGCTATCCCGCTGTCAGACTCCACCAACCGCCACATCTCGGCGTCCTCCAGCGTCGCCTCCACCGGCACCATCTCCGCGACCATCTCAATGCGCCGGGGCTTGTACACACAGGTACCCCCCAACGCCGCGACGAACTCTCGCATCACCTCAGTCTGCTTCACCCACGTCGCCATCACGTCGTCTTGGCAGTCGAACACCACCCCCCCGTTAACGAGCTTCCGTGCCCCGGAAAAGGACGCACCGTCCCGTTTCTCGGTCATGATAGTGAGCACCAGATTTGCCTTCTGCTTTAGCTCCAGTTCACTCAGACCGTTCAAGCAGTCGGAAGTCGCGTCAGCGGCCTTGTCGACGAGGATCTGTCGTCGCATGCGGGCTTCTCTCGCCATCACGTTGGCCTGTTCAGACGTCATCGTCGCTGTTACCGCCGCCGCATACGTCCGCTGCCCCGTCGTCGTCGTGCCCGTCCCCGTCTGCGCGGACGCCCCGTTGTCCCTGACAGCCTGCTGCAGCTCCTTCACCTGAGCCGACAGCGCACCTATTTCCTCGCGTGCATCCTCCATCATCTTCACAATGGAGGACGACGTCCCCGCAGCTTCTCCCAACATCTGTTGCGCCTCGTGGTGGCCGTCTCGTAACGCCTCGACCCATGGACCCATCGTCTCACCCATGGCGTCCGCAATTTCTTGCGCCACCTCGGTGTCGATCAGCTCCCCCATGAAAGCCAAGGCCCGCATCATCTCGCCCATGTGGCTTATCGACGTCTTCGGCATCAACGACACTCGCATCAAGATCGCAAACAGATCGCTCCTCAAGAAAGGAGCGCCCCTCGCCAGCCAGTGCGCCCCTTCAAGATAGCTCCGCGCTGAGGCCAAATCCAAGATTCCTTTACCTTTCAGTGCTTCCATGAGCTGCGGCCGCGTCCTCAGCGACGCTCGACGCGATATCTTTCACTACAGCCGGGGCAAGAGTCACTGTCGGCACCGATTGAGACGATGAGGGTGATCCTCCAGAGTTTTGTGACATCGCTCTTTCAACTTATGGTAGATCTCGTGTAGTAGGACTGTTCTGTGAAGTTACAAGTTCTGAATGTAAGAATTGCGCGCCAGACGACGCGTCGACGACGAGTGGCGCGTGCCTAGTTCCGGGGTCCTAGTCGGGGTGCCACGTGGTCCGGAAGAAAGAGCGGTCTGTTGACCATGGTAACGAACTCTGACCTGAGGACGGAGAAGGGGAGGGAAAGAGCCGCCGAAGGTGTCGGAGGAAATAGAAGGACAGCGAGGGGACGCACCGATACGTATAAACCTCTCTGCGGGCAGGCAGATCACTGGTTTTCGGAATCAGTCACAGGATTGCAGAGAAGCGAAGCGACAAACATCCCGAGTCCGGTGCGTTGCTGGCCGCAGATGCAGAATAGACGCAGTAGGAGCACCCGCCGGACCGTGGGCAGAAGGCATAGGGGAGAAGTGGAGGGCCGGAAGAGGGGAGAACATGGGGGTGCGGACCGAGCTTGCTCCAGACATCGTCGTATTTTTGACGATCGGCGGGGAGCTCCCAGAGCTGGTCCGCAGGAGACACAGGCGGCCATGAGAGTGAGGAGGGAGCCACACGTCCGTGGACTGTGACCACAAGGTCTGAAACTGAGGCAGCCGCTGAACGGGAGATGCCGGCGCGGATTGATGTCGCAGAGTTGGAACGAAAACAACGTTGCCTGAGAGGCCTGAAATTCTGTTTCGTCCTCCGCAGCTCAAGCCTGAAACGAGTGTTAAAGCTGTGTAGTTTCCAGATATTTTCTGGCTTTACAAATTAGTTCCGTGACTGGATTGTCTCGGGTCTGTGAATACGCCTCGAGTTCCGACTCTTGGAGGTGCATCTCCCTGATATCCCAGGCACTGGAGTTGCAGATTGGTGGCGTTGACCGATACCGTGCGGTTTAGGGCTTTTATACAAATTTACTTGACAGGCTCCCTCCGAGGATTGCAACCTCTAAATTGTAGTCGCCCTCTGCGCTGTTTGGTGACGCAATTGGGTGATAAAAACATAAAAGTCGGGTCCCCGACTCGTTTTAAAATCGCATAAATGACATAGAGGAAATAAGCGCCATATGCTGAATTTTAGGCAGACCACCGGGGCTCTGTGCTATTTCTGTGCTATGCAACCTGAATTAAAGAAGTAGCATTAAATTCAAAGAGTGAAGGGAGAGTCAAAATACCGCTAGGATCCGTGACAAAATTAAAGAGGGCCTACGGCTGTGCTAGCAGGGGTGGGACCTAGGCAAAGGACTGAATCTGAACTAAATATCCAAACGGACCGGTTGTTTAAGTCACCAAGTCGGTCAAAAGAGCTCCATGAGGTTCCTCAACGTTAACGACTCCCTCCCTCTACGTCAAACCGCCAACCAACTCCACGGACGCTTGCATCTTTCAACTGACCCTCCCCTACAGACCTCCGTTAAACACATCCCCACAATCACCCACACTCCATCCTCCTCGGCGCCGTCTATCAGAGCTCTCACGTCGCACGATCCATTTTTGGTTAGTCTCAGCGGACAGACGCTTTAATGATTCTAACTCGTACCTCAACCCGAGTCTTGTCCGAGCCGTACACTCATTTTAAAAGCCCGCTTCAAGCAGACTTGGCGTGTGTATGGCCACTCTCAACTTCATCTCCGTGATTCGAGACTCAATACAGTAACCATAGCACATTTGTTTAAACAAATTGCGTCTAGACGCAAATTGCCGTTTAAACAGGTGTTTAATTTAAACAGGTTTAACGGCGCAGTGCGGGCATCACAGCCGTTCAACCCGCGGTTTAAACAGTGTTTAAACGGGTCAAAAAGTCATTTTGCACCGGGGTTCGAACTTGTGCCTCAAGCACCTGCATACATAAGCAGGACAACGGAGCAACAAGTATCCAACTGGACCAACTGGGAATGATGTTCCAAGAATGTAAAGCTTTTTTTATTATGCCCCAGAGGCCCAGTACATAGTTTAGTTTAGCTGGACTCAAGGCGCACTTAAACACCATACAGGGGATAGTTTAAACACAATGTGAGACTACATCGAAGCAAAGAGGAATTGGAAGCTTAAGATATATTTCCGACAAAGTGAGTAGTCGGGCTTCGAGTATTTGTTTTATACCATGTCAGACAATGAATACTTTTTCTTCCTTCAAGGTTTCTTATTACTATTTTGAATACTTGTTTATCCCTCACATTGCATATATGGCCCGTTGTGGACTTGTACCTCAGTCTTGTATTAGACATAGGCGTGGTTTGCAATAGTAAACAACTAAGGTTATTCCTCAAAACTGCTATCCTTCGGCTCATTTCTATAACTATCATCAATATGTGATTAGAGGTAAGATTGTGTCCAATCAATTGGCTTGGCAGCTTCACACTCATATTCAAAAAACAGATTAAATTTGGCATTGACCCACCAAATATAATTCTGATTTTGACATTTTTTAATGCTAACCTCGCAGTTCAATCCGACGAGGTGCAAGATTTTGTTGGGCTTCTTATGAACTGGCCACAATTTGACATCTTTTCCCCAATTCACATTTTTTCCCGATATCCTAGCATCTAAGTCTTGGTGTTTAAATTTCATTCACTCCATTTTCAATGGCTGTTGCATCATTTGCCCAATCATTAGGGTCTACTCTCCATTTTCACCGGTTATACATGCTATGACCTTAAAATTCTTCGCAAAGGCTTATACTGCATTCCTGGAGACTATTCTCCAGATACATGGATATCTCAGGACGTTAAACTAGTCCCCTTTAAGGTAACAATGGTTTGTATTGGTGATTATTCAACTGAATGAACTTGGGATCCTTGTGTAATTCATAAAGCCATTGCATTTAAATTCAATGACAATCTTAAGCAACTTAAGCCATAGATTGGATGTGGGGCACAGGGCTCAGGTGCCGCCGTTATTTTTTTCCAGGGATTAAATACTCCTGCAGCAAAAATGGGGCCCAACTCCACACATGGTACTAGAATCTGCTTGATCATATCTCTCCAAAATCCTACTGACATATATATTTTCAAATGAAAACTTCAGAGGCATGCGAACTACTTATTTGCTGTGGTGCGGACGCACTCCTCCAGAAAATGGTGTGGCTTGTCGACATACTGCCACTTGCCCCATATCAGGTTATATAGAGGTGAAAAGCTGAAAGAATCGGATGCCACAGGGCTGCCGCCTTCATCATGAAGGTACTATGCGACGGGGTTCAACTCACCTTGTCCGATCGTTCTGGCAACATCATTCTTTTTTTTTCTCTGCCTAGGCCTACAGTTATTCTTACCTCCTTTCCCATGATTTCAGTGCGCAGAAACTACCTCCTGTACTGTGCACAACTGTGTTTCTTTGGTGTATTTCTTACAACTAATATCACTTATTTTACATGCAACAATTATCTGCATGAAGTCAGATGTTCACCGCTCAAACATGTCTGTGGATTTTGTTTCCTCTCTCAGACTGACGGTTTGTCAGATCCACTTGTTTAACTTTTTTCCTTGGTGCTTCGAGGTCCAAAAGTACGCTTCCATGAGCTGGCTCAGCACCTCATACCGGATTTTGATTGAACATGGGTGTTCTTTCACTCACAAGACTTGCATCTGGCGGGTGAGGCTTCAAGAACCCGCCATGGTCGCTGCTAAATGTTATAGTAGAAGTCCACTTGAATGTAAACAGCCACTTCAAAGTTGAGATTCCCCAGCTGACTTAAAATGCAGGCCTTCTGACTCAGTAATTTCCCAGATTCCGTACATTTATATCAGGTGCAGCAGGGTCCTATGCTTCACATTGCATAGATGTGTGATTACAAGTGGTTCTTTCAGGGACCATGTAAGCCTTTTGAACTGACCAAGTAGCTCAACCAGTGGAAACTCAATCGGAATCATACCGGTTTGGACTGCCTACTGTTTGTGCTCCAAGGCACTCGTGCATTTAGTTTAAGAGATAGCTAATGAGCCAATTGTAATGTAAGACACAGAGGTTACTAGCAGGTACCCTCGAAGGAAGAAATATTATTCATTGTCTAATGTGGTAAGAAACAAATACTCGAAGCCCAACTACTCACTTCTTCGGAAATATATCTTAAACTTCCAATTCCTCTTTGCTTCGATGTAGTCTCACATTGTGTTTAAACTATCCCCTGTATGGTGTAACGTGTTTAAGTGTGCCTTGAGTCAAGTTAAACTAAACGATGTACTGGGCCTCTGGGGCATAATAAAAAAAGCTTTACATTCCCAGAACATCATTCCCAGTTGGCCCAGTTGGATACTTGTTGCTCCGTTGTCCTGCTTATGTATGCAGGTGCTTGAGGCACAAGTTTGAACCCCGGTGCAAAATGACTTTTTGACCCATTTAAACACTGTTTAAACCGCGGGTTGAACGGCCGTGATGCCCGCACTGCGCCGTTAAACCTGTTTAGATTAAACACCTGTTTAAACGGCAATTTGCGTCTAGACGCAATTTGTTTAAACAAACGTGCTATAGATTCTTCTCAATATGCAACACTTTCAATAAATATGCAATTATTGCCCATCGGGCACCTTCACCAAGACGCCGCGGCATCAAATGAAATGCATACCAGGACCGGTGGAATATGATAATACAGAAAATCCCAAATTAAATGCACTGTCTGTGAGTGATCCGTGCCCTATATTTCTATCCAGGCATCGGTTTCTCTAGATTGGTTGAAATCTAGTTAGTTGAACATGACCTCGGGAAATGCCGAACATTCCAAGACGCGGCGGCAAAAAAACAAAAATAATGCCTGCTGAATGGGAGGCAGTTTGGGCAATTCTAGGGATATTTAAAATCAATACGGGCCTGATTTCAGCTCAATGGGTGGGCGTATTTGGGTGGCCCGTCAGCCCGTTGACGACGGCCGGCGACCCGGGTATCCTGTTGAGGAAGATACCCGTCCGGCTACCTGGCCATCGAGCCTACCTTGTTGAGGTAAGGGCGGACGGCTCAAAGTGGTAGCCTCATCCACCGTGCGCATTCAAGCCTAAATCAAACATTTTTCCACTCGTGATTACCGTAGTTGCCAATGTCAAACATTTCTAATAGGTACTGAGCTGGCTAAGACTGGGGGACGCCAGGGGTGCCCGAAAGGAATCCATTGAACAGTATTACAAGGGCGTAAAAATAGGTGGAGCGTGGTCAGAATCAGAATCAACAGCGAACCCAGTACAGTTCAAGGCCATCGACTTGAACGCGTCCTGTAGTATCCTCTCAACGGCGTTTGAGCCGAGGGGGGGACCAGTAATCCACGGCGGCCGTCCTCCTCCGGAGTTGTCATTGTCTTGCACGCCGATAATGTAATTCGGTGAGGCCGTCATATCCAGGTTGATGTAGGCAACGACTTTGTCCCGCTCTTGTTGCGATAATTGTTTCACATAGTAAGTGGATCCGATGAGGCCTCGCTCTTCAGCCTACAAATTAAATCCATGCGGTGAGTATTTATTGTAGCAGTGCACTAGAAGCCCACCATCCACCATCCAAAGCGCAAGGAGTATTTTCCGGCACTGAATTTAGAAAGCTGCTTCACTAGCTCAAGGAGCGTTGCACTACCGGACTAGGAAAGTTAGGTGAGTTAGGTTACCGCTAGATGAAAAGACATATACCATTGTCATTGATTCCAGGTCCAGCATTTACAGAGTCAAGATGGGAACCGATCATAATGATCTATGTTCTGAAGTCAGAACCGAGCGCGAAAGTGCACAAAAACACGACAAGCCTTGTTCGGATCACCCCACTTGGTCTGAGCAATGATATTGTCGTTTTTTACGTCCCTGGCGTCAATAATGACACTAGCCGTGACTGTAACAGGCCCGGCTCCTATCTTCTGGAGTAGCGTTTGAGCAGTATAGTACTCCATGTTGAAAACGACTGGAATTGCAATGGAAGGCTCGCTGCCATCAGGGACATACGCGAACATCCCCGCTCCCGGAACAGGGGGTTTTGCTAAGACTTGAAGTTCAACACCAGGGTCAAGCGCTGTCAACATGGAAGGCGTACATATTTCGTCGTAGATGATGACCATACCAACATCAGAAACAAGGGCATTGAATGTCTTTTTGTTCTTATCACACTTGCCTCCTGCCTTTACTAGCACAGCCATACCATTGACGCCAGTCCATTCTTCTTGCGAGCAGCCGTCACCAGAAAGGGTGGTCAGGACGCTCGTCAGACCACCGATGTCGGTTTTGTTGGTGTAGAAATCAACAGTAACATTTGGTGCCGGGTAAATGACGCCGTCAACGGTGAGAGTACCAGTCCTATAACAAAGAGTCGTTAGAAATCATTCGCAGGAAGAGAGATGCAACGGCAAGAACTAACGTGACGAAACCTACGGCAAGAGCAACTCCCTGGCGCTGGACGTCAAGCCCAGCCTCTTGGGCAACACCGTAAACATAGTCTGCACTATCTGTATACCCTGACGAGCCGTGCATTCTTGTGTTTGCGCTCGCATTAGCGAACTTTTGAAACTCTCTATAAATATATTGAGCCCAAATGCACATCGCACAGAATCCACCGAGGCTAACCTAAGGTGTCCCAAAATAGAGTCGACAGACAAGGTGGCTGCATATGCCTCTGGGGTCAGTGCTACCTCTTCTGCGGAGACGAGCGTGGTAGCTGCAGTGGCCACGATAAATGTCGCTGCTTTTGAAAAAATCATCGAATTCAGAATGAGTGCAGTTGCTCTTACCTGGGCTTATATACAACAGCGGGCATCTCATCGCGTGTGCCTTCATTCCTTCCTGAGAACGGCGCAACGATCATCAACATCCGACTGCGGAGCGAGCGCAATGTACACGTTGATGCGTGAATGCCCGACGAGTGTGAGAAGTTTTCCCCAATTAACCTGCCAGGCCCATCAGGAAAATGTTTTGTGTCTGGCTGATCTGGCACCAGATCAACCAAGCGCGCCAGATCACCAGAATCAGATCTGGTAACATAATAACTTGCGGCGTCTCAGAACACGTTCTGGCGCCAGGTGTTTGCTAGAAAACATTTTCTGGCATCCCCAATGAAATTCTAGAATTCATTTGTTGACTCAATCAGACACTCAAAAGAATATTTATTACGGCCATCGTATTGACTGGATAACATATCTTACACTCCCACCTCGACCCAATCTCCGACATCCCAACCGGAGAGTACTGGAAGCGAGGCACGGAACAGAGTGCCAACTGAATGTGATTTAGTAAACGAATATCGAGCACAAATTGAGGTATACACATACCTTGGTCGTTCGCCATCGCCTCGGTTTGGTGCACTACCGCATGGTGGAGTCGTCCAGCTTAGGCATGTTGGGGCTGAAGGCGCCATCGAAGAGTGCATACACGCAGAGGAGGGCGTCCAGAGGCCTTCGGCGCGAGGGCAACAAAGGGAGGCCGCACAAGGATTAGGAAAAAGTAAGAGCCGTGCGCAGAGCAAGGAAAGGAAAGGGCTTGATGATTCTTGAAGGGATTGAGGCAGGCTTGAGGTGTCTTAAAGGGTGTGAAGGTTCTTGGATCTTGAAGACCAGATTGTCGTCTTGAGGAGGGTATTTGCCCAGTGCAAGCAAGGAAGAGCAGCCGCTTGAGAGGCCGGAAGTGCATGCTAAGGAAGGGCAGTCATGACTCATGACTTGAGAGTGTCTTGAGCTTTGCCTGTAGGTGTCTCAAGTTGTGAGGGTAACAGTGAAGCAGGGGGGAGGGAGGTGAGGGAAGGAAGCGAAGGGCATTGACGTGGCGGTCAACGATCAACATTGATCACGCCATTGATTGATTGATCGGAGTTTCAATTTGCCTTGGGAGAAATTACGCTCTTAAACCCCGATTTCACTAATACTCCTGCCTTGGTCTCTCGCACATAGTTCAGGTTTGATAGCTGATATAAGCCCATATCACTGGTAGGTATTGCACAAGAAAGTACTTTACCCAAATCCTGGCGGTATCTGGCGTATGTGGCGCCAGATCACTAGATCAAACCAGATCCGCCAGACGCCACCACAGCCACCAGACACAAAACATTTTCCTGATGGGTCCGAGAAGAAAATGCGGGATATGTGTACTTAGCGCACAGTTTTCAGATGCGCTAGTTAATTCTCACACAGGCGGTCAAATATGGCCGGCGCCAAGCCCTCCTGAAGGGCGTCGAAAATAAGCGGCGGTCCAATAACGGCGTCCGCGTCCTGACTCGTCGACTTGCATAGGCGAGGTCAGAAACTCAACCTCGAAATCGCCGATGACAGTTGATGGCAACGGGTGACTTGATCCGGCGGAGGCCGCAACCCTAACCCCGAAAAAGCTTAACCGTTTCTACAAAGCTACTGGAGGTCCAATGGAGGTCCCTTGGAGAAGGCCGCGTTCACAATCCTAACATCCAAGTCCTGGCAGGTAAGTCGCCCCCTCCCCCTCGGCCCCTTCGCCCGCCACCACACCCAGCTGGCCGCCTCTGGCCAGGCCCCGTGAAACTCCCGCCAAGGATTGTCCAGAAAGTGGCTTTTTTAGGCGGAAAATTTGGTGTTTTCCTTGTCCGAGAAGTAGCTTTTCGAGGGCCAAAATTTCGAAAGGGTTGTCCGGAAAGTGGCTTTTTGGGGCCAGAGATTTGACAAAATGCACCAAAAATAAACAAGAGGGGATGCGAACTAGAGACCACAAAAAGCGTAGGTTTTTTGCAAACGAACGCACGAGCCAGTCAGCAAGAACGTGGAAGAGCCTTCCGAAGACCAGGGAAAAAATTGGGTATTTAGAGCTCTTGAACTCACGTGACAGGCCCTGTCTGATAGTCAAAACCTCGCCTCCGAGTGGCTTTTTGAGGCCAAAATCTGGGATTTTTCCGGACAATCCTTAGCAGAAGTTTCACGGGGCCTCTGGCCGCATACCTCCCCGCGCCCGTCTCCCCTTCGTCATCATCACCGCAAACGCACGTCATCACCGCAAGCACAACCCCAAAAGACCGCCCCGCCAAACCCGATGGGCCACGGAGAAACAACGACAAAACAGCAGCAGTCGACACCTAGGACACCCGGTGCTTGTTCCCCGCCCGTGCACGAGCACGCGGAGGCGCAGAAGTACGCGACGCCGTACACGGAGCCTTTGTACCTCGCGCGCACACCCCTTCGCACTGTACGCCTCCGACGACGCCCTGAATGAATGCGCCGCGAGCAAGCGCGTGGCAGGGCAGGTCCCGCCGCGCGCGCCGACGATGCTGATGCGTGCGCTCCGCGTGCCGGATAGGCTCAGCACCGCGGAGATGCGGGCGCTGTTTGAGCTGTGGAGGGGGCTCTGTCTTTCATTATTCCCTACTTCATTTATTATTTCCATCATTTATTATTCACTGCTTCATTTATAATCCACTGCTTCGTGTATTATTCGCCACCGATTTTTTCTCGCAGAAAGCCCAGACGAGATGTTCTTGGCAAAGTACACCGAGTCGAGCGAGAACCCGCGTGAGTTTGTGTGTGGCGGGCTCGTAAGGACGTTGCAAACCGTATAGGCGGTCGTGGGGTGGGCATAGGCCGTTGGTGCTTGATATGTCGGGCTGATGCGGACGGTGGGTGGAGTAGGGTGGGCAGTGTAATATTTAGAGTTGAAGATAGCAGATGAGAATACCTAATTTACTACTCGTAAACTCGTCTGTGTCAATGACTGTGCCTGTACTGGCCAAGTAGTGAATGGAGTGCTGAATGATATCGAAAGGGCCGAAGAACTTGACTAGGAACTAAAAGGATGTAAAGGCCGAATTTTCTGAGCATTCTTGGCATTTTCCATAGCATTTTCCATAGCTATCGACGTATCGAAACATACATTTATCAATGGATCCCCAGCACCGTCGTATTGAGTACCGCTTGGAACTTTGATACAGTACGGGAAAGCGGCGCTGGAGCTCGGATATAGTATAGGGATCCAGGGCTCGCTGATCGCGTACCTCCTCGACATTGGCCAAGAAACAGCGATATAAAATAGAATGCATACCAGGACGGCTGTGGAACTTAGCCCACAGGGAATCCCAACTTAAATGCACTGTGAATTATCCTTGGGTTAAACTTCTAAGCATTTACTAAAGCAGTGGTTTCTCTTTTCTCAAAGAACATGATCTCGGAGAATGCCGAACATTCCAAGACGTCGGCAAAATAATAATTCCTGCTGAATGGGAGTTCGAGTATTTCTACGGGTATTTACACTGATTTACAATCAATCAACGGGCCTGATTTTAGTTCAATAGACCGTCAACGGTCAACCCGTTGACGGCCGGCGAGTCACCGGAGATACCGCTGACCGCCCGGCCACCTGGCCGTCGAGCCTACCTGCAGAGATACGAAGATACCAGTGATACGACATGGTAATGTCTATATACTTCCTACTAGCGCACAACGGTCATCATCTATCTTGGTCGCAACTTGACAAAGATCATTATCATTATCATCGCCATGATCAACTCGGGCCGTGATTCATTCTCTCACTTACACTGCCATGTCCACCCTCCTGCAGGAGCTTATTGATGGCATAGTTCACCACCTACACAATACCGACTGCCTGAGATCTTGTTCTCTCGCTGCTCCGTTCTTTGTAGCCCCTTCTCAGCGCCGGCTCTTTCACTCTTGGCGGATTTTCTCGGGAACGGTGGACGGAGGGATGAAGACGGACCTGGATGCCGCAGAGGCATTCATTGTCTCCTGCCCACACATAGCATCATATATCCACCACTTCGCATTCAACATTCCGTTCTCCAAATATGACCAATATCCCCTCATATCGATTCTGCGTGCCCTGACAAATGTCGAGCACTTGCATGTGAATGCAAGTCGAATGCGCTGGCAGTATCTCGCATACGCCCTTCAAACAACACTTTTAGACGTCATCATGCAGCCGTGTCTGACGCAGTTGGATTTGATGTACCTCGATGATATTCCACGGCCGCGAGTCGTAGTGTACCTCGTCACTTCGTAGGATGAGGATCTTCGTCATCTGAGGTTGAAAGTTCGTGAGATCAAACATAAGCGAGGGAAAGTTCGTCGGATGCTCCAAAAGCCGTGTGAGCACTCTTGTCTTTCATTTGCGTGAAGAGGACCTGCCATTTGATGCCTCTCCCCTCCTTCGCTGCGCTCGGGGGGTCCCCCGAGCCGGGGCATCTCAGGTTGGCACACTAAAGCCTCGTTCCCATGGAAATTTCTGTTCCTTAACCCTAAACTCTAACCAACCCAAACCCAAACCCAAACCTTAGCCCGAACCTTAGCCCGAACCCTAACCGGCGAATACCCGCAGTTAAGGCGCGCTGCGCTTGCCCTAACTGCTCGAAATGGGGTTACAGGTGGATACAGAACGCTTGGCATCAGATATATCATCAATTAATTTGACATGCTACGAACTTTGCCCATCGAATGACGAAGATCCTCATCCTACGAAGTGACGAAGTATGTGAGGGCTCCACGGCCGCTCGTCATGCAAATTACCTCCTTGGTGTCCGTCCTTACTATTTACTGTAGCACCGTCGATGCCCCCAGTGGGGACACGGATTTCAATAATGCTCATTCGTCGACGCTACGATACCTCTCTCTCCCAGGAGTCCAGGACTCGGGTGGCAGTTATCATCCTTCTGCAGCGTGCTTTTGCGCACCCCAACATTCGCATCGAGTCTCCAACGGCTGCACATTCGCCTTGGGGCTCTAAGCGCCCCATATGGCGTGCGCATCCTTACTGCAATCGCTCCAACGCTACACCACCTCCGGCTAGACATCGAAGGTATGGAGGTCTCGTTCAGCTTTTATTATCAGAATTTGCTCATAAGCTACTCCCTAGCTCGCATATCCAGTACCGACCAGCCTAAATTCCTCCCGTCGCTCCCACATATGCCCGGCCTCCTCAGACTTGATATCGTCCTTTCCCGAACACACATCCCGCACGTCCCCGCCACACTCACTTCCATCCTTGCCCAGATTGCCGCGCCGTTCCCTCGAGTGGAAGTCATCAATGTTCATTCTACATATGTCGACGAACAGCCCCTCTTGCGCACTATCCACCCCTTGGTCCATAATCACATCTTCTTCCAACACCTCCAGCGTCTCACTTGCACGATTGCCCCGCAGCTGGCCTGGCAGACACAGCGCGAAGACGAGGATGTCCTGTGTAGCGATATTGTCTCCGCTGTGCAGGAGGCAGTCCCTTCCCTTCGCGGGACAGACATCCTGTCGTTTACTTTTATGGGATGGAAGCCATCTGCCAGTGCCGGTTCGTAAATTCATTTTCTCATTGTAGGACTTACATTATGAATTTCTGCGTTCTTTCCGCAGGCACCTTTAATTTACCGTGACCCGACCACCCAGCTGGATCTAACATTACTTTTCATGGGAACCCTCGTACTTACTGACTATTTATTTCTCCCAGACGAGATGTTTATGGCAAAGTACACCGATAACCCACGCGCGTTTGTATGGGCCATGTATTTCAGTCCTTTGGTTCTCTCACTCCAACTTTCCACACCTCCTATTTTTGGACCTGTACTTGATATACTGTTTTAATCCATTCCCGTCTGCTTTCAAGGGCTGTGAGATGATTTCTTTGCATTTTTCTTCAAACTGGCTTGAGACGTAGATGAACTGTAGAGGCAAGGGTATATAGGTACAGTACTCGTATGTTCCTCAATAGGACCACCGCGGTCATACAACTTCATTCATTCCTTCCTTCCAGCCATGTCATCTCCAGATGATACATTTCATCCAGTATGTAGCTAGTTTATTTATTCATATAGTGTGCTACATACCACTGCCAGTTTTGGTATTAATAACATACAGATCTGCAGTTGACCATGGTGATAAATTAGACTTTATTACAGGACATCAAGGTAGGATCCAAGGCAGATCGGCTGCCTCCGCATCTCGGCGAAAACTGCACAAAGATTTTATATGTTTGGATTGTTTGTTCGCTCCGGCATACCGCCGGCACGTCCAGCACCGCGCGGCTTCGTCAGAACGGGGCTTGTATCGAACCTAATGGAAAGTCAACCAGTCCAACGTCTGGGATGCGGATTCCGAAGATGAGGCGCGGGGGCCATGGAGCGTCCCAGCGAGTCTGCCAGTGTAAACAGACAGGCCTGCGCGAGCGCGCCAGGGCTTGTGGACACGCAGCTAGTAGCGCTGTGCACGTCGAAAGTGTGGGCAGCGGCGAAGGCGGCAATCAGTCCCTAAAAATAGCTCAATTGCCGCCGCGTGCCGAAAATTCGGAATTACCGTAAAAATAAATACATAAAACGGCCCCGCGCCAGCGGAAAGGGCAGCGCTAGCGAAGGGGAGGGGTCCGGGGGAGCCTTCCCCCAATGTTCCGGGAGCCTGCCAGAATGATGGCAGAGTCCGGCACTGCAACTCGATAATGGGACTCGCCCAAATGATGGTATCAGGCGAGTCCCACTCCCATTCTTCTAGACTTCTAGTATATACTGCAGTTGGGCTCTCAACCTTGTGGCAACACGGCAAAATAAATTGACAAACATACCGGAGTGCTATAAGAGAGACACCAAGAGCATCTGTGATGGATATTGGCACTTTTGGGCCTGTAGGCTATTTGTTATTATTTCAGCCTACATGCCTCGTATTTATTATTTATTCTCACGGTTCAACACTGCCTCGGGCATTGTTTAGTCAGAACACCGCCTTCATGACTCAGTGGACTGCGCTGGAAAGCTGTACAATAGTCCTTAGCTACTGTATATAATGGGAGCACTTCCTTCCTGTAAATCATCCAATCTTAACTACTACTGCAATCTACCACCGTAAACCTTCATTTACTGCTACATGCGTGATTCTCAAGTCGGGCCGCCAGCGCTCATCCTTCTCTAAGTTCCATCAGCAGACGTAAATATTAAGTTAAACTAAGACACTAGCTCTGGTTTAAACCTAAGATCTCCGGTGAAAGCTTGGCTTGACTAGTTATATAAAGGGCCAGTATTTGAACCCGAATATAAGTCAATTTATCTCGGTATCCCGAACCTGTGATACCCGTTTCTCTCACAGTATCCATGTACCAAATAGTAACTCAGTTCTGGATGAAGACACCCGCTCGATTTCAGGTGAGATATTTGAAAGACTGGCGTGGAGAAGGGCCAAAACGTTGAGAATTTGGAACCAGCGTACATTCCACTCCTGTGCGTTATGAATCCACAAAAATATAAAGGAAATTCGGGCTGCGAAAGGTGTTCTACGAGGAAAGAAAGGCTTGCGCAGTGATGCCGTGGCTACGGGCTGCCCTACAAGCGCAAATTCGCCGCAAAAAATTAAATAAAAATAAAAATAAAAAGATTGAAGGTGTGATAATTAGAGATATTCTTCACGCTTCCGCTGTCGGAAAGTATGGGTATGCCGGGCCCGGTCGCGGCGACCCGACCCGACCCGACACATCGACAAGCATTTTTCCTTTCGGCCGTTTAAATTTCCCTCAATGTCCGAGTCTCTACTTCTGTGGATTGCCCACTTTACCACCAATTTAATGTGTTCTTTCAAGTTGACTGTTTTATTTACTACTTGAAGCTTTATCCAGTTACCGGAATAAGATCCCACGCTGTCTGGCTCGCTTTGGCCGCGTCTTTGACACATTTTAATGGGAAATACAACTTGTACCTACTGATGCTTCCATATTAATTAATTTTGAGGGTGTTTCGCCGTTCAACCTCCTTTTAAAGATTATTTTTGAGGTTCAAATGACAACACATCAACAATTTGACAAGTCGTCTTTTCCCCAGTGCTTTGAATGCCCCTGGTGCATTTTAGGTTGCAGAGCCTCCTTTCCATGGATGCTCAGCTCAATATTACCCAAGACCCAGTCATCAAACAAGCTCATATTTGTTCACAATGCTAAAGTCCGATGGGCCGCCTTTGAGTCCACAAACGTAGTAGTAATGGGCTTGAGAAGTCCTATGAGCTCAATGTATTTCATAATATTGGTGTGGCTAAATGCTTGCCTGACGGCAGGAAATAAAGAGACTTAGAGCGCGGTACAATTTTCTGGAAGTCCATGTAGACAGTAGAGGGTGGCGAGCATAGCGGGCAGCGTATTTACACAACCAGTGGCAACAAGCCACATGCCTGAGCTTACATCTAGTGGTGTTTGGAGACAACTAGCAGAGGGTTGGGGGACCGGACCCGGGATCAGACGCTCTCTTCGCTCTCTACTGGCATGGAGCATTGAGGTCTCTTTTTTCCCTTCTTGGCTCGGTATGTATATACAACACCGGAATAATGGGATTATTTTGCCCTCAATCACTCACTGAAAATTGTGACCTAGTCCCCAATTTTTCATGCAGACTTGTCCCATGAGATACCGGCAATTGTCGGTTTTTGGCTGTGCTGTTTGCACATGTTTGTTCTCGCTAAGGCGATGGTCCGAAAGTGGTCGTTCAAAGATCGGGTTGCCCCAAGGTCAATTTCAAAGTTGTGTGTGAGGTATAAGAGCATTAGCTTTAGTTGAGATACTGTAGAATCCACTCCGGACTTTGGATTAATTTAATATGCCGATTCCATCACAATATCATCATCTGCGTCACAAACGTCATCCATCTGGTCACCACCTGGACCCACAACTCCTGCAGACGCTAAATTATACCGCTGGACGGCCCCAATCAAGGCATCGACCTTCAACTGCTTTGTGCCAAGCTTGGACACCTTCAGAATCAAAGACTCAGGGGGTTTCTTCAGCTCTCGCAACTCCGCTCGGCGATGCCATGCCAGCTGCGCGTCGAGCTCAGGATTTGTCCGGGGCTTCCCTGTCGTTGGATCGGATCGAACGAGGGCCTCAGTAAGCCATAACCCATCGGAGAGCTTGTCCAGTGTGGCATTAACCTTCTCCTTCTTCGCAGCCTTCTCAACGCCATTTGCGCGCTTGGCCGCGACCACCAACAGGCAGCCCCGAGTGGTGGTGCGTGGGATAAAAGTTTAATCAAATCACAATCTAAATCAGGTAATTTGATGGCGGCGGTTTTCGGCCGGCATATTTCGGCACTCTACCTAATTCCCTTGATGCCAAGTCAAGTCCATCGTTCCAAAGTAAGGTCTTCAAGGAGAAAAAATAGCATAGGATTTATTAAATAGGCATTAGTAGACATCATCAATTTAAGGGGCTCCATTGATTTTTCATGCGCGCGAAGTTTCACCCAAGTTTCACCAACGCGCGCCGGACCTGTGCTCACACAGCGCGGGCCACCCTCGAGCATGTCATGGATTTCGTGCCATTAATTCGGACTGCTAGCCTCAGAGCGCACGCACCAATACACGCCGGGACTGCGCCCACCCCGCACGTCGCCCTTGCCTTGTGCCGCCCCCCATATCGCCATGCGCCATGGGCGCGGGCTCGCGTTGCGACTCGCGGGCTGAGGCTTGGCAATGTGTACGGACGCGCGCTTGCAGAGGCGTGTCGGCACCCCTTTCGCTGCCCGCCATGCACCCCGCGCCTGGGTTTATGCGGCCCGCCGAAGGCACAGGCGTGAGGTTCGCGATGCTTGCTGTCCGAGTCACCCTGCTACTTGACGATATGTGCGGGCGGGCGTCGGCATGGGCTTATCGCTTGGGGGATGCGCGCGTGTGGGCGAGCTTGTAGTGAGCTGCTGGGAGATGCGTGCGAGCCTGGGGTCGACCAGAGTAGGGCAGGGAGAGCGGACAGTGAGCCAAGACTTCGAGTGCCCGCGGCTTACAGGCAGAGCAGGGAAAACGGGGTCCGGGAGGTAGCGATAGGACGTCAGCTGCGTTCCTCTCCGTTGACAGTGGTCATGTTGGCATGGGAAGGCGAGAGGGAAGAGGGCAAGAAGAGGGATGGCTCGGCGGAGTTTGAAAATCTGCCGCAAGCGCCGCCATCAAATTACCCGATTTGAATCGTGAGTTTGATAGGTGCTGTCAGTGCACAGCCACGGCCATATCTCCGCCATTATGGCAGCCGGTCTTTAAACTATTACTTGCCCGCCATCACCTCAATCGGCGGCATTTCGAACTCCCAAACTTTCTGCAGCCATGGAGATGCAGTAGAGTCCAGGGACTTTAGCGCACATAATGCCTGTACAAGTAGATGCTTCCTGAGCCCAGCGTTCCGGAACGGGACTGCCTGCGTCATTTACTGCCTGCGTCATTTACTGCCTGCGTCATCTACCACATGCGTGTGACCTGCATGTTGCGCATGTCAAAACTACATGCGTGGGACACTGCCCCCCTGCCTTACACCACCATGTCCACACTCCCACAGGAACTTATCGATGCTATAGTTCGCCAGCTACACGGTACCAGCTGCCTCAAATCTTGTTCTCTTGCCGCTCCATTTTTTGTAGCCCCCTCTCAGCGACGGCTCTTCCGATCCTGGCGAATTTTCTCGGGAACATTAAATGGAACCATGACGACGGACCTGGATGCCGCGGAGGCGTTCATTGCGTCCTGTCCGCAGGTAGCATCATACATCCGCCACTTCACATTCAATATTCCGTTCTCAGAATCTGACCAATATCCCCTCATACCGATTCTGCGTGCCCTGACAAATGTCGAGCACTTGCATGTGAATGCAAATCGAATGCTCTGGCAAAATCTCGCGGAAGCGCTTCAAACAGCCCTCTTGGACGTCATCATGCAGCCGCGTATGACGCAGTTAGATTTGATGTACCTGGACAATATCCCACAGCCACTCGTCATGCAAATCGCCGCCTCGGTGGCCGTCCTTACTTTTTACTGTAGCACCGTCGATGGCTCCAGCGGGGACACGGACGTCGATAATGCTCGTTTGTCAACGTTGCGATACCTCTCTCTCCCAGGACCCGGAGAGCGGTTATCATCCTTCTGCGACGTACTTTTGACCACCCCGGCATTCGCCGCGAGCCTTCAAAGGCTGCACATTCGACTTGGGACTCGGAGCGCCACATATGAGGCGCGCATTCTTACTGCAGTCGCTCCAACACTGCACCACCTCCAGCTAGATATCGAAGGTATGGAGGTCTCGTTCAACTTTTATTATCAGAATTTGCTCATAAGCTACTCCCTAGCTCGCATATCCAGTACCAACCAGCCTAAATCCCTCCCGTCTCTCCCACCTATGCCCAACCTCCTCAGACTTGATATTGTCCTTTCCAGAACCCACATTCCGCACATCCCCGCCACACTCACTTCCATCCTTGCCCAGATCGCCGCGCCGTTCCCTCGAGTGGAAGTCATCAATGTTCACTCTACATATGTCGATGAACAGCCTCTCTTGCGCCATGTCCACCCCTCTCTCCATAATCACATCTTCTTCCCGTGCCTCCGGCGTCTCAACTGCACGATTACACCGCAACTGGCCTGGCCCCGACGGCGCGAAGATGAGAATGCCCTTCGAAGAGACCTCGTCTCCGCTGTGCAGATAGCCCTTCCTTCTCTCCGCGGAATAGACGGCATTCTGTCGTTTAAGTTTATGGGATGGAAGCCATCTGCCGGTTCGTGAACTTATTATATCGTATCATGCTTGACGGCTTACATTGTGGATTTTTCGTTTTTCTTCAGGGACCTTTAATTTACCGTGACCCGACCGGCTGAGCTAGCAACATTATTCTCCATATATGGGAGGAAACCTGAAACCAGTATAGATACTTCGCCAGCCTTTGTTACCTCATAGTGAAATTCTACATCTCAACATTCGGTTTCTGGTTTTCATCCAAGCTACTTGTTATTAGGCTCATGGGCTCTCGCATGATTAGGCACATCAGTTCTCGCATCTTATTTATCCCCACGTATGTATTTATTGGAGGAAACTTAGGAAATTATCTACGGTTTCGGTCGGAGTGGGAGGATTCGGGAGGGACGAAAAAAGACTTGGGAACGAACTCACGAAGGCGCATTGCGCAACGTTCAGTCAAAGTTCGGCTGTTTCCGATTCAACATTATCATATCACTTCCCACGCGGTCAATAAGTCCAATTTGAAAATTCCCGTCCTTTGTCTCTTTCTTCGTGATGCAAAGTACTGCCCAGCACGAACAGTATCTTCTGGCCTTTTTGCAGAGTCCGCGTCCAGACTACGGCACCCCACCCCTCATCCGACCTATTCTACGCATGCGCCCTCACCAACGACTTCCTAAAATCTCCCACCTTCCCCCGCGCTGCGATGGCCTTTCTCCTCAACCCGCACGGCGCGACCGATCACATTCCAATCATCCGCCATCTCCTGCTTCCGGGCTCCCCTGTCCCACTGCGCCCTAGCGACCGCCTTAGTCTCTTCCTCTTCGCTTTATGTGGACCTATCGAGGTCCAACTGAACGGGAGGTCGCTCGAGAAATTCTGCACCCGCAAGGCGAACAAAGGCGCGCACCTCCAGACCTGGCTGCTCGACGAATCGGACCTCGGACTCTCCGCATCGCGCTCGCAGGAAGACGTTCTCCGTCTTTTATTACGCTGGACGGCCAGGGATAGCGCACCCGCGGGACACCCAATCCTACTCGTCATCAGTGCACTCATGCACTTCCAACGCCCATTTGCGAGGGCAGTCTCTCTGACCCTGCTCGTCCCCATCATGCGCGCGCATCTCACCGCCGCATTGCAACAACGTAGCACCGCAGACTAACAGCCGAATTCCCTCTCCCAGATCGTCACCTCGTGTTGCCTATTCTTCCAGGAGCTTTTAGACTCCGAGCTCCTCCGCCCCCGTGCCGACCTGGGCGTGTACCAAAGCGAACTGTGCGATCTTTTGGTGCAGGTCATCCCGCGCCTCGTACCACTTGGGGGGTCCATGAATTGGGCGCGAACCTGGCTGACGCACATGCTACCTCCGGCGCGCCGCGATCCAGTCGCGTATCCGAGCGTCCTGATCAACGCGGATTTCGCCCGGCAGGAGGAGGTGGAGCGCAGGATGGGTGCGGGCTCATGCACATGGCCATCTGTGCCGGATTACCCAACTGCATGCGCGTGGGATGCGACTCGGACGAACGCGCTGAAGACGCGCTGCCGATGAAGGAGTGCTCGGGATGTCGCGTGGTTCGCTATTGTAGCAGAGAGGTTAGTGCGTTCGTTCATCACTCTTCTTTTTGCGTCTTTGTTGCCAAAAAGAAAGCGTAATTCACTAACCTTACATTTCCCAGTGCCAGCGACTCGCCTGGCGCGCTGGCATGTTTCCGCACAAAGCCACGTGTTATGCTATCGCCGCCCTGCGAACACAGCTTGTCGAGGCTCTCCCAGATATCGGACCATCCCGCACGGGTTCTCCCTCCGAACCCACGTCATCAAGGGAAGAACATATGTCCCGATGGATGACTCCGAGCCGTATCAAAGCAATCGATGAGGGAGATGTCGATGGGACGCTCTGCGATGCTATTACGCTCTATCTTGGGCTGCTGCTGCGGGCGAAAGGGCTGGTTGCGCTGGCTGCGTCAAATTCTATCGAATAGGGCAGTGGTCATCTGTTGTACCGAAGCTTCGAAGTTCAACTTCAGACCTATCACATTCTCCGTTCGTATTTTAGAGCCTGAATGGAAGCTTTTATTCCGCACGGAAGTCTCCTGATTTTATTTTTCGCTCCCCTTCACTGAATCTGTCCGTCCGGAATTTGCAAGAAAAAAAAGTCGTTCTTCAGTAGAAGGCAAGCGAGCGGATTGCGCAATTTTTAATGGATTTCGAGTAGCTGATTCCGACAGTTTTTGGAAGTGCTCCAGCGCAGAGTCACGTCCGTTCGCGAGAGATTAAAAAATCAAATCGGAGCCTGTTTGGATTGATTGATTTATGCGACGCGAATTCAATTGGTTCGATCAACTACAGCAGGAAGTGCTCGAACTTCTGCGATGTGAGCAAGGGAGAAAGAATGGGGTTAGCGCGATGAATATCACAGCTGGCCCACTAACTTACAGCGAATTATTCCCGTTTAAACCAGAATACTAGTGAATGGAACGACATCAATCATCGCTGAGACTGTCGCCAGAGCCATGATCTTCAATAGTAAGTTCCGTGCCCGCCTGCCGAATTAACGGGAGTTCCTCATCAGACAAATCATTCCCCTTGTATCCACACCCAAGATGAACGCGGTCGAGCCGGGTGACGTTCGCTCCCTGCGGGATCGCGTACGTCCGGGAGCGAAGCATATCCTCGAGGTGGGTCGCGTCAGAATAGTGGCGGCCCGCGCCCCAATCATCGACGGTAAAGACGCGCAGGCGCGGACACGGCACCATGGCACCACTTCCCCCTTGCACCGTGAGCGCATCCGAAAGATCGTTGTGGCAATAATGCAGATGCAGCTCCTCGAGTTCCGTGCACAGCTCGAAGAGGATGGCTCTGGAGATGCGGCTGCCCATATGTTTGAGGAATCGGAGCGGGGGCTTGGAGCGGGTGAGGAAGCGGTTAAGCGCGTCGGGGGCGGTCGCTCTCTTGAAGGCAAGTGTGAGGGTGTGTAGATTGGGGGCAACCAGCGTGCGCAGGATGGTGTCGGGGTCGATGTTCTGGGAGCCGGCGAACACCTGGAGCTGGAGGGATGTGAGATTCGCAGCGTGGACATCGTGCGTATGCAACCAGTCCTCGTCCGACGACGGCATAATTTGCCAGTTATGCAGGTCGTCTCATATTCAGTGCTCGGCATCGAGATGGAGAGTGACACAAGGGCAGGTGATATATGGAGGATATTCAAGATGGATGTGGTGCACAAAGCATAGGAGCCAAACTCCTGGCACTGTAAATGGAGGGTCTGGAGCTGACTGTGGGGCAGTGGGGGCAGCCGCGTGCAATTACCGTCCAGCACATGGACAGACAGATGTGCAAGCTGAGGCGCGGTGGCGACAAACCACAGGTTTTCTTCTAGAAGGAAGTTGTCTTGGACTCCAATTGCTGTCTCGGGATCGAAGTACTCCCATGCGATAATTGCCAGGCGCTCGAGGTTCGGTACCTGTGCGCCAGACAAAGCTCCTAGAACGGAGAAAAATGGGGTTGGCAGGGATAGTTTGGCGGATTTCAATCGCTGGCCATAGCCAATGAGGTCCTCCAGAAGGCCCTCCAGACCGGGGGCATCCCAGCTTCTACACTGAACAGATATGTTCATGGGATACTCCCCAGACCTCCTCATCCACGCATGCAGTGCCGCAATATGGCCCTGAATACGCGCTGAGCCAGAATTCCGATGGTCTCCCCGGATGGAAACGAGAAATGAACTCCAGAATCTTGGGAAATCGAGGGCGACAAGGCGCCACTGTCGACAACCCTGCGTCAAGGCTAGCTGGGGCAGATTCGGTGCTATGGGAATGTCCATTACAAGAACTTCGTCATGGTCGAATGGATTTCCGTCAAACGGATTTCCGATGTCGCCTCGGTTGTAGCTGTTGCTGTCCTTCTCCCAACCGTCCAGCAGAAAGAGTAGGATTTCGCAAATAAGATCCGCTGATAAACGACCGGCGCCGACTGATTGATTCGCTTGATTTATGAGAGAAACCTGGGGGAAATGAGATTCATAGCTCCCACTTTTGTTTAGGAACTTACTGAATTCATGGCGAGAAAGTTTGTACGTTTTCTGGCTCGGAGTACCTTGAAAAGGTCGATCACGGCATGTTTGGCTTTGATGTAGAATCTGATCCGATGTTCTCGATCCGGGGAACCCGCAAGCGCTCCGACTGATCCGACCTTGCTAGTAATCACTGATCGCCGCCTTCCTCCAGTGCAATAACTTTCCCGGTGGAGTAATGTAGGCACACGGATTTGTGAGCAGGCAACCGCTGCCCTGTGCCAGAGGACACGCAAGCCTGCGGCAGACACTCAACTTTGATGGATATCGTCGCAAAAGTGCCGGGCCCCGGCCTACGCGTCAGCATCATCAGACGCCTCGGAATGAGTCAACTGGGCTCACATTGAAGATTAGAAATGTAGCGAGTGCCAATGAAACATCGCAGAGCTCGTTGAGCGGCTTGAGAGAGGATCCGGCAGCCGGGCAGGAAAATAAATGTCACATTTATAAATAGAAATGTTCTATCCGCCATCACAAAAGTAGACCTGAAGTCTGTGGTCTGTGGGTAAATTGGTGAATTGAGGATGGTGATGAGAGGCAACTTCGATTGCTCATGTTTATTTTACCGAACTAATTCACTGCGTTGAGGCCCTATGTAGTGACAGGGCCTCAACGCAGTTATTACGCAGTTCAACGTTCAACTTCAAGATGAGTCGTACCCATCCTTGTCACTTAGTTACTTCGCTTAGCGTTGCGGAAGTTCGTCACTTTGATGGGATTCTGTGAAAGTTCGTAATTTCAATGAATAATTGAGAAAGCTCGTCACTTCAATTAATGCAGCCTTCAATGGGTTTTTTCTTCATTTGCGTGAAGAGGACCAACCATTCGATGCCCCTCCCCTCCCTCGCTGTGCTCGGGGGGTCCCCCGAGCCGGGGCATCTCAGGTTGGCACGCTAAAGCCTCGTTCCCGCGGAAATTTATATCCCTCAACCCTAACACCCTATCCCTAACCTCTAACCCGAAACTCCAAACCCCGAACCTCTAGCCCAAACCCTAACCGGTGAATACCCGCAGTTAGGGCGCGCTGCGCTTGCCCTAACGGCTCGAAATAGGTTACATGTGGATACAGAATTGATAGCATCAAAATGAGAAAGTTCGTAACTATTCAACTGAAGTCACGAACTTTCGCAGAATCCCATCAAACTCACGAACTTTCGCAGCGCTAAGCGAAGTAACTAAGTGACGAAGATGGCGCGGACTCCTTCAAGATCGTTGATGGTGGTAGTGCCGCAACGACGCAAGCGCGGTGCCGCTTCTGGGGATTTGAACGGGATCGGACTTTGAAACGGCCTTCGCTTGGACTCCGATTTCCTCAGTTTTTTTGCGGAAGGTACTTCGACATATGTACTTCATATACGTAGTACTCTTAATTGGTGTGCCAAAAGCCTGAGAAGGATTGAGAGGCCACCGGAAGCTTTGTGAAGGAATCCGAAAGTTCCGTCTTGGTACGTCAGATAAATTTCGTGCATAAATATGGTGCTCAACCAAAGGCGTCTCAGCGAATCCTGACAACTTAAACATGTCATTCCTCTACGACTACCAGAAGAATCGAGAAAAAAGCCTCATCGACAGAATACCTTGATGAGTGTCCATGGTGAATCCTGTATCGTGACTTCACCTATCTAGACCGTCGTCTTGAGCTCGGCACCGGCTTAGCGGCCGATATATGTCCGAAAAAGCATACCGCGTCTTGGATACATCAAATCGCGAGGCTCCTGCCTCGGTGCCGCGTGGACGCCTTAGACTATATCCGAGCTTCAGCGCCGCTTTCCCGTACTGTATCGAAAGTTCCAGGCGGTACTCAACACGAAGGTGGTAGAGATCCATTGATAATGTATTATTTGATATGTCGATACCTACGGAGAATGCAAGGATACTGAAAAAATCAGCATTTACTTCTTGTTAGCTCCTAGTCAAGTTCTTCGGCTTCGATATCATTCAACACCTCGATCCACTGCTTGGCCGGTACAGGCACAGTCACTGACACAGACGAGTTAGCAGGAGACAGCAATCTTGAAGCAGACAACTGACCAGTTTGCTGACTATCTGTCCGATAGACAACCATCGACCATCCGTCCTTTCGCATTTTATTCACGCGCGCCCCGCTCAGCCGCCAACGAACCTTTCGCCCCGGGATGTCTGCCAGCTCCTGCGACGTCAGAATATGAATATCACCGCGGTAAGGTTCCCTGGCCCGCCCTTCAAGGATACTCGGGACGAGCTTCACGAGGGCGTCCACGGTCAGCGCGTTCGAGGGTCTGTAGAACAGCAATGACACCACGGGATCTTCGACAGGCGCCGTAGCATAGCGCCCAGTTTCCACCCCAGTACGCTGCTGTACCACTGCTTCATAAATCCCAATATCGCTGTGAACGCTCGCGAAGTCATTGGGGAAATGGACCGCGAATGGAATCGCTTCGTGAGCGCAGGCGAGGATATTCTCCAGTTCCGCTAGCCAGGGGTCGAGGCGCACCCGGCGCTTCTCGCCGCGGCGTTCGAGGTCGGCCAGTGGGATAGGCCACTGGCCGGTATACGGCACGACGTCCGTGACCATGGTGTCGGTAAGAATGGTCTGCAGAAATTCCGAGAGCCAGTGGCCGGGATAGCCAACCGCGTGTAAATGAAAGAGCAGGTTGACGAAGACCGCGAGATTGTTCGGCATCCGCACGCGCACTTGCTGGAATCCAGGTGTGCCCGGTACACAGACATAAAGGAAGATCCGGGTGAGCCAGCGGATTAGTTCCACACGGGACGCCAGTTCGCTGAGCGGAACTGGGAGCTTTTTCGCCCCCAGCGTGATCAAGCCCATGATGCCGTCCATTCGGATGGTCGAGCAGCCAAGAAAGCGGGGGACATCCCGCGGGTGAAGTAAGGAGTAACTGGACAAAACCTGAGTGAATCTGGGACTGCATGAGTTCGAACAAAAGGTAGGTACTTGTGGCAGAAATCATCATTGTTTTGCCATGCGCTGGAATTTAGCATTGAGTTGGATGCAACCACAGCCTGTGGCTCAACCTTCAGAGAGGGAACGATGAAGATCGCGGTATTGAGGATCTAAGCGGAACAATAATTAACAATTAGCATGCATGAAGTAAAACGCTTCATTACGCCGTGGGTATAATCACTGAAATTGTTCGGGAAAGATCAGAACAAGACAAATACTGCAAAGAAGAAGAATGACGGAATATTACTGATGTACGCCCTGCTAAAAGTTCTCGGGAACTTCGTCGGTCGGCTGGTATCCGTCCCGAGCTGCATCTTTGCCAATTCCTGGGTCAATCCACCGTATAAGATCTCCAGCGTGATTGAGCCTTGGAGAGCCTTTAGACCATCTATTGCGCCTTGGAAAAATCGCGTCGCATGGGTGAATGCGGGGGAGTCAGGGTCGGCAGGTAGTTGGCCACCGGTGTCGATCCCGAATCGCCGGTTGAAGTCGTCGATGACTTTGGGCAACAGCATGCCCTCAGAGACGACATCCGGATATCCTTTGCACTGCGGGAGGCTTTTATTCGATACTTCCGAGTAGTGGCGGTCCTGAAAGCGAGCTGTCAGAGGAAAGCGGGATGGGGGGAAATACTTTACAAAAAGGGTCATGTTGGGTTTCCACGAACCCTCGATGGAGGTTTTCAACTAAAAAATCGAAAAATCAGTTGTATACTACAGAGTTCAGTGTATAAAAGACTGACCGCCACCTTGAGATCCGACGGGAAGTCCCCCTTCTTCTTATATTTCTTCCACCCCGCCATCTCAGGGTGCTTCGACCAGAGCTCTTTCGGTGGGACGTACGCACGCGCAAACTGAAACCAAATGTCCTCTTTCATCAGCCTGGGCGGCCCATTTCCACTGAGATGCTCCTCCAGGAGGAGTTCGACGATCTGCGGCCGCCGTTGCTTGAACTGGCGCATCGTCTCCGCATCGGATAGGTCGAGATCCGTGTAATCCAAGCGTCGCAGGTCGGCCGCTCCGAAGCTATCCAACAGTTGATTGATTTGCCCCAGAGGGCGAGCGATGCGCTGCTGCAAGGTCGCACGATAGCCCTCGGTGAGACCAGGGTGCTTGAGCATTGCGAGAATGGAGGAACCCTGCCCAGTCTTGATCCCCGCGACCATCCCGCACGCCGTTTTAGTTGTGGTGTTTGCCCAATACGCAAGGGAGGCGAGGATCTCGGGAATCGCCTCCGGGTTGACCTGCACCCACGGTGGAAGGCGCGGCGGGGTCTCGGAGAGTCGGGTCTGCAGGTTTTTGATCGTTTTCTGGAGGCTGCGTGCGTGATATTCATAGAGTACTCTGCGACGGACAAGATAAAACGCACCGAGCGTGGCAATACGACGGTACAATGGCACCCATGAAAGTGTATATCAGCGTTGCCTTTATCTCTGTCAGCGCGGACGGTTCTACGTTGGGCTCCATCCAGTCGTTCATTAGCATCAATATGCAGAGATCGCGCGCCAGCACGCTGGGATGGATATCCAGAAGGGTCAAATGAATGCGCATCGCGGCCCGCTTGTCCTTAGGCAGGGCTTTGTAGGCGCGATGTGCGCCAACGAGCGTCGCGTAGACATTTCGAGCTGATAAACGGTTTTCAGGGCTCGAGAGGAGTAGAGTTATTTTGCAAAACCAACCATCGCCGACACCCCCAAACAAGAATGATAAGTCACCCAGTTGGGTTTTGGTGAAGGCACTGATTTTCAGCGGATATGGATCCCTTGGGCCCCAGTCATCGAACAGAGAAAGCATTTCGTCCTGGCCCACAGGGAAATACTGAAGCATGGGATTCCTACGAGCCCATCTCGTTTAGGTTGAATTCATGTGAACACGGACGACTCACAGTCCACGGCGCGCAATCGGAATTTGGGCGAGTCGGATGCGGGCCTCGCGCGCACCACCTGGCCTACCCTCCGTATTGCGCCATTCACGCCAGACCCGGATGCATTCGGGAAGCGGCTCAACAGCCCCTTGCTGCATCGCAATAATCTCCAGCTCCGAGATAACCTTCGCGTGCTTTTTCAGAGAATGCACATCGATCGAGCCGCCCCGCAGGCCCTGACACAGTGTCTTTGCCAGACGGGTCGAGAGACGAAGAGAAAGCCCGGGATTTGTAGATGATAACTCGTGTGAGCGTGAAATCGCGTCAAGGCACGCACGATAGTCGCCCATTTCGTACAGAGCGGCGCTAAGATTAGCTGGATAGACGTGCTCAGTCGGTGCCGTTGCCTCAGCCTTGGCAAGTTAAGTTTGGGTCAATTCGAATCCGCAACAGCTACTCACCCGGGCATATAACTTGGAGGCTCTGCGATGCGTTAGGGAGCCTTTTCTATATAAAAAAAGCCGCGCTGGGCCACTCACTCGAGGAGTTGATTGGCCTTGAACGCCACATTTCCCTTTTCCTTCAGTGCGTCAGCTTTTTCTTCAGGAGACGACATGTCTGTGCCCTATGGGGAGAGTAACACAGAGCAGAGATGGAAGTCCTTTGTTAAAAGCGGCGTGGCTGTGTAGACTCCGGCCGCTGCCGGTATTGATGGTACTCAGTTGGTTTCAGAGCTATGAGAGCTAGCAATGACTGCTCTCCTCTTAGTTTTCTCATCCGACAATTTTATTTTTACCCATGTTTTGTAATTACTTTTTGCTCCAAGGTGTATAAAAATCTAAATGCTCAAAGAGTCAAAACGACCTGCATGTTGCCTGCATGAATATTTCCGGACATGAAAGTGACGAGCACACAGAAGGAAAGGTTCCTGGACAGTGACTGGGCACCCAGTCGGCCGCCTGCTGGGAGCAATAAACTGAAGTGAAGTTTGGCAAGTGACCGGTTGGTGACTTGGTATAGCCCACGGAGAGAAAGAAAAAACCCAAGATGAACCTCTACGCGTGCGTAGGGGGGTATTTATGTGTGTGGCTGATTTTTGCAGATCAAGCTGCGCAGGAGATTTATTTGATACCAAGCACAATATACCGCTCCTCTCTACTAGCTCTCGTTTCAACTCTCTATCTTTATCGGCTTCATACCTGGAAATATTGATATCCGGTGTTCGCTCATCGGGCGTTCGATTTAACCTACGCCAACGGACCATCGGGGATGGAGTCGAGCAGAGGACGCTATATTTTCGTTAGTTCACGGGTTGAAAGCCTCTACGGTATCACTCACCCCGCCGTGAAAGTGGGAGAGCAGGCAGTTCGGTTTAAGATCGAATTCTTTTCCCAGAACACCCCTCAGGTAAGTTCCCAAATTTCCTCGCGGGAAAGCCTTCTCAATCTGCTGGACGGTCGTCCGGTTGAACACGGATTCCGTCGCTCCCCCGAGAAAATCGAACCCGCCCACGTCGAAGTTAGCTCCCAGCGAGAGGAGGCTCTCGACGGCTGAGGCCTCCCCGATGCCGAATTCACTTGTGTGGACCATGATGCTCTGCACGATGTCGCCGACCTGATGCGCGTCCAACTTCGGAGCGGCGGAATGCAAATGGTCGTACGCCATGATGCCCCCGAAGATCTCGAACGACATCGCACGAGCGGGGTGGGCAATGCTGTCTGGGCCGGGCGTCCAACCGAGGTCGTGGAGGATAGCCGCATGGTAGAGACGTGTATTCAGCTCCTGGAACGTGATCTGGGGGACGCCAGGGGTGCCCGAGGGGAATCCATTGAACAGGATTACAAGGGCGTAAAAGTAGGTGCGGAGTACGTGGAGGAACCCAATTTTTGGGAGCATCCTCTGTGCGTACTCGTACGACGCCTTTGATGCTCCATCGAGTGGGATGATGGAGCTTCAGTGCGTCGAAGGAGATAAAGTTGGGTTGAACTTTTGTGGAAGCAAGAAATGCAGTGAGGTTCGCGGGGACGAAGGCATCGAAGGTAGCGGAAAGAATCATCTTTTTCTCGATGTAGTTTTGGGAGCTCAGTGGGACTTATATAGTTTTGGGAGCGGCTTAGAGCGCCACGGTCGGCTGGACCATTGAACGAGACAAACAACGGTCAATTACAAGTCTTGGTTCCCCGATGGAGGAATGAAAGCCCATGGATGTTTGAGCATGGCGACGGCGGCTCGGTGGCAGAGAACACGTAACCCCTGCGGCTGACAACGAAGTGTGCTAGCTTCGGATTAACAAAATCAGTGCCGGCGTACGCGTCAGTACTACTTGGCCGAATCAATTCGGTCATGACAAAGTCGGCCGCATAGGATTACTCTACAGATTGGTGAGCAACTACTTATAAATCCCACATGAAATATTTCAAGGCCCGGCGATGTCTGTAGGGTTCAGCAAAACGATCGCGCCTTTCTTCGGCTAAAGTCTAAATAAACATGGGCGACGGTGCTTAGGTTGGCAGTATTACTATGCATATTCAATTAATGGGAGTGCTTCCCCAAGTCTGACAAAATATCTGGCTTAGCCCTAAACTTCGCACTTGAAGCAGGTTGTGTCTTCTCTTCTTCAATTGCGGAGATGTCGGTTAGCCAAATTAGCCAGTGCGCGCGCAATGGCGCGGCCATTCAGAATTAGCGCTTCATGAGAAAGGTTGTCGATAGTGTCGCATGAAGTATGGCTGAGAAGAGAATCAGCCAGTCCTCCTGCAACAAAGGACGATGCTTACTAGCAGTCATCATAGCGTTGTCCCGCCATGCCACCGAACATCTGTGCTTCGAGCTCTGTCTTTTGCCCACCAGCGCCTGTAGCAAGGCCACCAACGACTATACCCGCGTCTGCACACAGCTATCAGGACCACTACAGAATCTCTACTCGAAAAATGACGTACCAAGGAAGGGAGCGTGGTCAGAATTAGGTTCAACAGCGAACCCGGTACAGTTTAAGGCCATCGACTTGAACGCGTCCTGTAGTATCCTCTCAACGGCGTTTGAACCGAGGGGGGGGACAGGAATCCATGGCGGCCGTCCTCCTCCGGAGTTGTCATTGTCTTGCACGCCGAGAATGTAATTCGGTGAGGCCGTCATATCCAGGTTGATGTAGGCAACAATTTTGTCCCGCTCTTGTCGCGATAATTGTTTCACATAGTAAGTGGACCCGATGAGGCCTCGCTCTTCAGCCTGCGAATGAATTCCATGCGCTGAGTGTTTGCTGCAGTGCACTAGAAACCCACCATCCACCATCCAAAGCGCAAGGAGTACTTTCCGGCACTGAATTGAGCAAGCTGCTTCACTAGCTCAATTAGCGTTGCACTACCAGACTAGGAAAGTTAGGTGAGTTAGGTTACCGCTGGATGAAAACACATACACCATTGTCATTGATTCCAGGTCCAGCATTTACAGAGTCAAGATGGGAACCGATCATAATGATCTATGCTCTGAAGTCAGAACCAAGCGCGAAAGTGCAAAAAAATCGACAAGCCTTGTTCTGATCACCCCACTTGGTCTGAGCAATGATATTGTCGTTTTTTACGTCCCTGGCGTCAATAATGACACTAGCCGTTACTGTAACAGGCCCGGCTCCTATCTTCTGGAGTAGCGTTTGAGCAGTATAGTAGTCCATGTTGAAAACGACTGGAATTGCAATGGAAGGCTCGCTGCCATCAGGGACATACGCGAACATCCCCGCTCCCGGCACTGGGGGTTTTGCTAAGACTTGAAGTTCAATATCAGGGTTAAGTGCTGTCAACATGGAAGGCGTACGTGTTTCGTCGTAGATGATGACCATACCAACATCAGAAACAAGGGCATTGAATGTCTTTTTGTTCTTATCACACTTGCCTCCTGCCTTTACCAACACAGCCATACCATTGACGCCAGTCCATTCTTCTTGCGAACAGCCGTCACCAGAAAGGGTGGTCAGGACGCTCGTCAGACCACCGATGTCGGTTTTGTTGGTGTAGAAATCAACTGTAACATTTGGTGCCGGGTAAATGACACCGTCAACGGTGAGAGTACCAGTCCTATAACAAAGAGTCGTTAGAAATCATTCGCAGGAAGAGAGACGCAACGGCAAGAACTAACGTGACAAAACCCACGTCAAGAGCAACTCCCTGGCGCTGGACGTCAAGCCCAGCCTGTTGGGCAACAGCGTAGACATAGTCCGCACTATCTGTATATCCTGACGAGCCGTGCATTCTTGTGTTTGCGCTCGCATGACCGAACTTTTGAAACTCTCTATAAAGATATTGAGCCGAAATGCACGCCCACAGAATCCACCGAAGCTGACCTAAGGTGCCCTAAAATTGAGTCGACAGACAAGGTGGCTGCATATGCCTCTGGGGTCAGTGCCACCTCTTTTGCGGAGACGAGCGCAGTAGCTGCAGTGGCCGCGATAAATGTCGCTGCGGTTGAAAAAATCATCGAATTCAGAAAGAATGCAGTTGATGATCGTGGCGCAGTTCTCAGGAAGGGATGAAGGAAGGAGACACGGTCGCGCTTAGGAAAGAGCTCTTACCTGAGTTTATATACAACAGCGGCATGTTACCGTGTGGGATGTCAAGTCTTCCTAAGCGCGACCGTGCCTCCTTCCTTCATCCCTTCCTGAGAACTGCGCCTCGATCATCAAAATCCTGACTGCGGAGCGAGCGCAATCCACATATTGATGCGTGAATGCCCGACGAATGTGAGAAGTGTCCCCTGATTAACCTGCCAGGTCCGAGAAGAAAATACCGGATATGTCGCGCAGTTTTCAGACGCGCCAGTTAGTTCTCACACAGACGGTCAAACATGGCCGGCGCCAAGCCCTCGTCAAGGGCGTCGGCGGTGCAATAACGGCGTCATGACTCGTCGACTTGAAGGCCCGGGGCCGCGTTCACAAATCCCGGCATTCAAGTCCTGGCAGGTAAGCTTAAGCGCCGTTGAGGCAATAGTGACGATGGGACACCTCCAAGTTTCTCCAAGATCAGTGTACAGTATGCTGGCCCGTCAGCAAGGGTGAATTGATGGGAAAGGCAGGTGATGGCGAGCAAGTAATGCCTGGATACGTAAGTATCTGGGTCTTACAGACAGTCATTTTGCCATATAAGGAGATTCTGTCAAAAAAGTGACACGGCTAAACGTTTAGCTGTACACTTTGAGGGACAATTGAGTGACGTTTGAGGCTGTGCTCGACTGGACAATGGAGTGACATTTGAGGCTGTGCTCGACTTGGTGCTTAGTGGTGTTGCTTGGTCATGTTTGGTCGCGAACGGCTTGTACCTCAACTATCATTTGTTCTCTTCTACGAAAACTTATCCACGCGGTAGCAAATGTGCCGAAATATGGGTCACAAAAAATACCGCGGGGTCATTTGTTCTTTTCTATGAAAAGGGCCCGGAAATTGATGAGTGCTTTGTTATGATTGCGAGCATATCTCTTCTTTCGCTCTCATCATGGCTACTCTGTCTCTGAACATTTGCAACATCCAACCCCAGAGTCCCGAACACCTCCAGGGCAAAGTCTTACCTGCGTGCGCGAAAGCCATTCCCGCACACGCTACAGGCAAATTCAGCACCGATCAGTTATCATCGATAGCCACCCCCAAACATAATGTGACACAGGCTTCATGTAAGTTCCGACTGTCTTAGTACTTCGAAACTAATGTAGCCATTATAAGCTGGAGGAGAAGTTGCATCCGGGACATCGACTACCATTCTGGAAGACAGTGTAGGGGTGTTACAGGACTTTCAGCCACGGCCAGCTGCTGAACAAGAGCGTTCTCTTGTTGAGCACGCGGTAAAGCCCATGTTGGCGCACATTCTCCGGTTTTTGGTTGACGAGATTCACAAAACGGAAGTGGATGAAGTCCCCGGCCATGTTTCAGATGCCAGTAACAGAATCCGCCAACAGTTTCAGTCTACACTTGAGACATTGCTTTCCCGAGAGGCCACTCCTTACGGTAGGTACATGGTTAAATTGACGGGACTTCGAAGCTAAATGGGTTGTGAGACAGGCTTCGAATTCAACGTAAACACCGAAACTCCCTGGTCATCCCATCTTTTCCACGCCGCGACTGAAGCACCTCGAACAAGAACAGTAATAGAGCACCGTGATTTCAGCAACCGCCTACTTGTGCAAGTATTCAAGGCAGATGAAGTCGTGAACGTCACATCCGCTGCTCGCTTTGCACAATGTGCCGTCACAATGCCACTGTCAACGGGGTTTATATGAAAAGGCCACCAATGCAATTTGGTAGGGTCCTTACACAGAGTAATCTGCTTCGAAAAGAACCATGGGACAAGTCCGACTATGCCCTACATCTCGGTAATCGAGGCCGTACCGCTGGGTGGGATGGAGTACCCTATCATTCTCCTTGTCGACACATTTCTTGTGAATGCACATTTCACAAGGGAAAAAACACCCAACCTAATCTACAAGGCTATGCACGACGGCTGGCACTGTGAGTGACCCTTGATTCGCAGATAGCACCCATCATGACTGCAATGTACCCAGACATATACATACCGGGTCCGGCTACATGCAGCACAAATAGTGGCGAGGATGAAGGTCACGACGATCGCGAATCAATCCCAGAAGATCATGAACAACAAATCAACTTGGATCACATCCAGGTCTGGGCAGAGGCAGTGTCGGAGGAAAGACGACACATGGGTCATGTTCCTGCTGGTGGAAGGAGGAAGAGCGGTGTTTGGTCACCTTGCTGCCAGAGCTACGGACCTCCGTCATGGAGCTACAAGTGGCAGCAGCACATAGCTTGTCTAGATATGACAACTATACTAAGCAGTTGCGTGGAGTTTTTTTATACAATGCAATTATGTGTACCACTATGGGTCTTCAGGAGATTCCAAGATGCGAGGAATGACGAGAACTTCGAGAAGAGCCTGGAGTCAGAGTCGGGTAATGCTCGCTCAACACTTGCCAAACATCTAGCGCAGAGGTTCAATCAATAGTCGGAAGAATGACATTCGTATCAGAGGATTTAAACTCCGCTCGGCAGCGCACTGGCGAGCACGTACCATGCACATTGCAGTGGGACCAGGGGCGAGCGAAAATGGGCCTTAGCGGCGAGCGCCAAGGATCTGCGGGGGTCTCCCCCGCATACGATCTACCTAAAAAAACTCAGGTCAAGCCGCCAAATTGATAATGAAATAAAAATAAAATAAAGGGCCCTGCGCCAGCGGAAAAGGCAACGCGAGCGAAAGGGGGTCTGGGGAATCCTTCCCCCAGAAGGCATCAGTAGTCAGACTCGCTTAAGGACGGTATCCAGGCCTTGCCCGGCAGGGCAATTAACAGTGAATAGTTTAAAGACCGGCTGCCATAATGGCGGAGATATACCCGTGGCTGTGCACTGACAGCACTATCAAATCACGATTCAAATCGGGAAATTTGATGGCGGCGCTTGCGGCAGATTTTCAAACTCCGCCAAGCCAGCCCCCTCAGGACCCCCGATAATAGGTGGGGAGGCTAGGTCCCGAAAGTCCGAGATCTGGAGATTTTTGTCCGGACAGGTTTCGGTGGGATTTAGATTTTTTTTGTCCGAACAGGACCTAGCCTAGGTATGGGAAAGTCGCCCAGAATGGTAATCTTTGCTCCCACGGTCAAAATTGCCAGGAAATGGCCCTCCGGGCAGAGCCTGGACACCCCCAAAATTCAACCGCGATCTTCACAAACCACCTGAATATTTTCGCGATCAACGACAGGATCATGTCGGTCCAAGTTCCGATCCAAAGTCCCCGAAAGAGACCGGGTGCAACCTTGCTCCAGTGTACTATGCGCTACAACTCCGCACGTTCCGAAATGGGACATATCGGAGTATAATAATATTAACCTGCCTTAACGGTGCTCTAGTTTGAAACAATATACATGTCGCAAAGAAAAACAAGAACCCAAAACCATCAGTAACAGTACAACAAAAAGGCAACGGCACCCACTACGCTGCATACAAACACATTTTCCATCCCGCTGTCCATCGGCTGAGCGAGACGGGCGTTACGTCCGGGTCATCATCAAGTCTTCGTAAGTTACTCGTCGTCGTGCCCCATCTGGAATGCGGCTAAAAGGCTTGATGCTGTGCGTGGCGGCGGCCCTAGGAATGGTGTAGAGTGTATGTTTAATCATGGTGGGTGCTACAACTAAATAGTACTATAATCGGTCTTCCGCATACTTAGTGATGTTTGTTTTGACAATAACTTTGACGTGAGAACGGGCATTACTAAGCAATCCCAATATGGCAAAAGTGCCATCCGATAAGAACCCAGACACTAAAGTGTCCAGGCATTTTGTCTGAACATTGTCTGAACTTGTCTGAACACGTGTTTATTTGATTTGCAGACAGAAAGAGCCGGTCTGGGGATGATCCTTTCAGCCAAAAAATTGCCATCCTGCCTTGATCCAGGTCAAAATTTTCACTCGCATATCGCAATTTTTGTCCGAACAGAACCCAGCATTTTCGGCCCAGGCCCCAGTTTTTGTCTGGATAGAACCTGGCCTAGTGGACTAAAACCCCAATTTTTTGTCCGGACAAGGACCTAACCTTCCCGCCTATTATCGGGGGTCCTGCCCCCTCTCACTCTTGAGTTTCCGCCTCAGATCACAGTCCTGATCTGGTAATTTGATGGCGGCAAGATTTGTGGCACTTTCAAGCTCCGCTCACGTCAAACAATGTCAGCCACCTGGCTGCCATCTGTGTTTCTCTCTTCCCGCTACCATCCTTGTCCCCCGCCACACCCGTCGCACATCGCCGTCGCACACTTGTCCACCATTGTCCCTCAAGACCGATGTCTACAACACCTACGCCCCGCTTTCGAGGAGTTAGGGCAAGCGAAGCGCGCCCTAACTCCGGGTATCAGCCGTGTCGTCCCGCCGTGACGGGTTAGGGTTAGGCAAAGATCGAGAGGAAGCGGTGAGATGGCTGAAATGAAAACACGCTTACAATTTGGCGAAACTCAGTCTAAACCGATCATCTTACCGCTCGGTGGTACACAATTAGAGTCAGAGTGAGCTCCGAGCTGCTGATTGAGTCTCAAAGATGTGATGGAATACAAAGGATTGACCATACTGCGACTGTATACGATACTCTAAACAATGTGGGGTCAGTACAGTGTTCAGCGAGTTAGTCGTGAGTAGTCGTCTGATAGTGGCCATAACTCATATGTGAGGGCGGCATCACGCAGGATCACTAGAAACCATACCAAGGAGATTGTATGAATATCCATATTTATTTAAACACTGCTACACAAAGATCATAGACCTCTAGCGGGGATTTTGGGCAAATATAGTCTTGTCATGACTAAAGATAATAGTCATGACTCCAAGTCGTAGGAGAAATAGTAATTCTCAGGCACAGATAAACAGTCGTGAATAATGGAAGAGTTCGCAACTACCAAAACAGACCTTCGGGCGAGCTCCGAGAGTGTGATCACATGTCAGATGGTGAACCAGTTGACTAAGCGAGTCAATCCGAGGATTCCCAATGAAGTCCGAGAAGATCCGACGATCTGATCAAACATTCACATGAAAGATATAGTTGTCATGATTAGGTCAAAAGCACGCAATATGGCGTCAAGGCGGTCTAGATCGCTCCGGATCTTGCTTTGACTAAAGATAGATGACCCTGAAGGCTCTCCGGAACTTTCAGAACTAGTCTAGACTGTCGGAATTGAATCCTATAGGCCACAGGCCGCAGATCTCCAATCAAACGCGGTTGATAGACAGATAAAAGGACCATATACCGCATTTCTATTACTCATTTTCCTTATCTGGCATGTACTAAAATAGATTGTAAATTAGTATAAAGTCTCAGTAGAATAACGCGATTCTGGGACTGTATTTTCCTCCCAGCTACTATAGCCGTGACTATTGTCGTCATTGGTTGTGGGTCACGGGGTCAGTGCACGTCTGGGTTTTATGCGGAGATTTGTTTAAACACATTTCGAAGTTGTACTACTTTTAGCAAAGATATATATAGAACCAGAACATAGTTGTTTGATAACCAAAGTCCCAGCAAAGTAAGCTGAATAAGAAAGTCATAAGAAACAGTCAAGTCTGTACAGAAGTGGTCCTTTAAGAGTCGCGACTAAGTGTCAAGACGGAGGATAGCTGTTGATATCGTTCCTTTGAGTTCGGTTGCAGTCTAAGTACCAAAGAAGTAAAGTCTAAGACGGTCTCAAGTGACCTAAAGTTCAGTCCAAGTGTGGCTTAAGTTGTCGGAGTTGTTCAAGTACACTCGCGACTGTGTTTCATTCCATCCAAACACCCCAAAGATAGTGTTTCTCTTGTGAGAGACTTTAGTCAAGGTTCTCGAGTGATACTCGCGAATATTCCCAAGGGCATAATTAGATCTATAGTCATTCATTGCAACTGTCTACGGTTCATCTTACTCAATTCTGATTGAGAGGACCCTAGTTATAGAAGCACCAATATAGTCAAGTAGTAGTAGTGTGTGTGTGTGTTAGGTGTAGTTCATTTTGTGTGCGTCTTGCACATATCTTGAGATTATACTTTTCACGACTATACTTGGGTGCACCGTTTCAGCGGGAACGAGTCTTTAGCGTGCCACCTGAGATGCCCCGGTTCGGGGCCCCCCCCCGAGCATAGCGAGGGAGGGGAGGGGCATCGAATGGCGGTACTCTTCATGCAAATGAAGAGCAAGGATGTGAATAGATACTTATATGTTCCCTCAGTAGCTTAATTCAACTTTCTGGCTCCCTTTCCGTTGTATTACAATCCTCAGCCTTAAGTTAGTAGCGATGTTTTCTTCCTGTCTCGCGACTTGTTAGAATTGTGGGCGATGCTTGGTCATCGGCATCGGCGGCAAAGATCGACGGCAAGCTTGGGATGCCGCGATCAAATTACCAGATCGGGACTATGATCTGAGGCGGAATTTAAACATCTGCCCCCTCTCGCCTTCCCATGCCGACATGACCACTGCCAACGGAGAGGAACACAGCTGATGTACCTCCCGGACCCCTTGTTTTCCCTGCTCTGCCTGTAAGCCGCAGACACACGAAGTCTTGGCTCACTGTCTGCTCTCCCTGCCCTACTCTGGTCGACCCCAGGCTCGCACGCATCTCCCAGCAGCTCACTACAAGCTCGCCCACATGCGCGCATCCCCCAAGCGATAAGCCCATGCTGACGCCCGCCCGCACATATTGCCAAGCAGCAGGGTGACTCGGACAGCAAGCATCGCGAACCTCACGCCTGTGCCTTCGGCGGGCCGCATAAACCCAGGCGCGGGGTGCATGGCAGGCAGTGAAAGGCACGCCGGGTGCCGACACGCCTCTGCAAGCGTGCGTCCGTACACACTGCCAAGCCCCAGCCTGCGAGTCGCAACGCGCGTCAGTATTCCCAAGCCCGCGCCCATGGCGCATGGCGATACGGCAGGCAGCACAAGGGTGACGTGCGGGGTGAGCGCAGTCCCGGCGTGCATTGGTGCATGCGCCCCGAGGCTAGCGAGTCCGAATTAACGGCACGAAATCCAAGACATGCTTGAGGGTGGCCTGTTGTGTGAGCACAGGTCCGGTGCGTGTTGGTGAAACTTCGCGCGCATGAAAAATCAATGGCTAATACCTATTTAATAATCCTATGCTATTTTTTCTCCTTGAAGACCTTACTTTGGAACGATGGACCTGACTTGGCATCAAGGGAATTAGGTAGAGTGCCGAAATATGCCGGCCGAAAACCGCCGCCATCAAATTACCTGATTTAGATTGTGATTTGATTAAACTTTTATCCCACGCACCACCACTCAGGGCATCTCATGGGACAAGTCTGCATGAAAAATTAGGGACTAGGTCACAATTTTCAATGAGTGATTGAGGGAAAAATAATCCCATTATTCCATGTGCGATGTATATACATACCGAGCCAACAAGGGAAAAAAAGAGATCTCAATGCTCCATGCCAGTAGAGAGCGGAGAGAGCGTCTGATCCCGGGTCCGGTCTCCCAACCCTCTGCTAGTTGTCTCCAAACACCACTAGACGTAAGCTCAGGCATGTGGCTTGTTGCCACTGGTTGTGTAAATACTCTGCCCGCTGTGCTCGCCACCCTCTACTGTCTACATGGACTTCCAGAAAATTTGTACCGCGCTCTAAGTCTCTTTATTTCCTGCCGTCAGGCAGGCATTTAGTCACACCAATATTATGAAATACATTGAGCTCATAGGACTTCTTAAGCCCATTACTACTACGTTTGTGGACTCAAAGGCGGCCCATCGGGCTTTAGCATTGTGAACAAATATGAGCTTGTTTGATGACTGGGTCTTGGGTAATATTGAGCTGAGCATCTATAGGAAGGCGGCTCTGCAACCTAAAATGCACCAGGGGCATTCAAAGCACTGGGGAAAAGACAACTTGTCAAATTGTTGATGTGTTGTCATTTGAACCTCAAAAATAATCTTCAAAAGGAGGTTGAACGGCGAAACACCCTCAAAAGTAATTGATATGGAAGCATCAGTAGGAAAAAGTTGTATTTCCTATTAAAATGTGCCAAAGAAGATGCGGCCAAAGGGAGCCAGACAGCTGTGGGATCTTACTCCGGTAACTGGATAAAGCTTTAAGTAGTAAATAAAAACAGTCAACTTGAAATAAGTTCAAATAACACATTAAATTGGTGGAAGTGGGCAATCTATACAGAAGTAGATCGGACATTGAGGGAAATTTAAACGACTGAAAGGAAAAATGCACAGTTGAGCACAAAATGAGCCTGCGAATTGGAAGCTCAACACAGGCTGACTAAGAGAGTGCTCAGGAATGATCGATCAGTGATCGAATCACTTGCTTCCCGCACTCTCGTCGCCGTTTTGCTGTCTTGAACTTCGTTGTCTGTTCTTTGCTTCCCTGCTTCAAATCTCAGAGAATTTAGTCCCCTATTGACCACTGGACTATTGGCCGTCAACCCTCGGGGTTCTGGTCACAATTCGTACCTTACTATAAGATAGGAGTATTTACTCTTTCGACGACTTGACGACTCACCGTGTTCTTCAGCTTGAAGTTTCCACAATTTCTTACTGGTTTTGTCATTGGTATTCATCCCAAGGGTTCTTGACTCCATGAACTGGCTTTGGACTTACTGAACTGGCTCCTGAAGGCTCCGCTCAAGCTCCGTCGCTCTAGGCTGCCCCGCCTATGCGTCTACTGGGAACCTCCAAGCTCCAATAGCCTGTTTGTTCTCATTCTTTCAGGCCACGTTGCAACTACATCCACCGGTTGTTCCTGAATACTGCCGTGTCTTTCTGGAATGCCGTCCTGGTCATATGCTTCTCATTAATTGGCTTGCCTGGGACTCGGTCGCCGCTTTTTCCACTCGTTTGTCTTGCCTGTGGTTTATCATCTTCTACACTTGCAGTCGCTCTCAACTCACATGGTTCTACGCTCGTTCTCTGCTATTTATTTAATGCTGCTTTGGCGCACTAAACTTTTGGTCACTGCACTGTATCCTTGTTCATCGCCGATGGACCACTAAACCTTCGCCTCACATGCCCTCAGGCCCATGCCTTCGTCCAATACATGCCGTCCGCGGCCTCTGTCTTCGTCCTTCGTCATACATGCCTTCCGGGGCCTCTGTCTTCGCCATACATGCCGTCCATGGCCTCTGTCTTCGTCCTTCGTCATACATGCCTTTCGGGGCCTCTGTCTTCGTCATACATGCCTTCCGGGGCTTCTGTCTTCGTCATACATGCCTTCCAGGGCCTCTGTCTTCGCCATACATGCCGTCCGCGGCCTCTGTCTTCGTCCTTCATCATACATGCCTTTCGGGGCCTCTGTCTTTTGCCATACATGCCGTCCGCAACCTCCGTCTTCGTCCTTTGTCATACATGCCTTCTGGGGCCTCTGTCTTCGTCCTTCATCATACATGCCTTCCGGCGCCTGTCTTCGCCATACATGCCGTTCATGGCATCTATCTACATCCTTCGTCTTACATTGCCGTTGGGAGGCTCTGTCTTCGCCTTTTACATGCCCTTGTGGCCTCTATCCTCATCCTTTGTCATACAAGCCTTCTGAAGTATCTGTCTTTATCTTCCATACCATTTCTGCCTGCCTTGTCCTCCATGCCTTCCGGGGCTGCTGTCCCCGCCATATATGCCTTCCGAGGGCTCCGTCTTCATCTTGAATGCTTCAAAGTGTTGTGGCAGTATTCATCATGTTCCCTGCCTTCGCCTTACTCACTACTATTGTATTGGGTCACTGGGGTCAGTCCTTCCCCTCAGTATTATTCTTCAGGATGCCCTTTGGATGTTTCCAAAGCTGATCCTGTCAATGTTCTTCATGCTGTCTGCTATAGACCTGTTTATGCCCTCAAGATTTCATTCCTTTGACACATTTCTATTCGCTATGCAATTTTCGTCACCAAATGTTTACTTCACAGCTTGCATCTTGCACATATTTGTGATCGTGTGTTGATCTAGCCTTGCCATCATTGATATTTCTTCTTCTCTGTGTTACCTACTGCTGTTCCAGAGCATGGACTCAGCATTTTCAATTGGGCATGCGAGATCATTGAGTTGGTCCAATGTCCAACTTTGAACCTCTCATTGCCTACTTGAGCTAACGGGTTTAATCATTTGCTTCATTCTTTGGCCTCTTCATTATCTCGTGCACAGCCCAATCATGAAGAACTTTTGCTTTCTGTATTCTTTCAGACACTCCGCATTCATGCTGGTGGTGTCCTGCACCGAACACTCGAGCTCGAAACTTACTTTGCTGCAATGGTCTCTGCTCTACCGGTCATTTGCACATTCCAAATTGAGCTTGTGGATTATCTGACTCCCGAGGTTCACAGCCCCTAGCCCTTTATTGTTTCTTATGCTTTGTTACTTCCATTCCGTCAACTTCTCGCACTAGCTTTTTCAAATTTCTTCTGCTATAAATCATCCTGTTAACCTACTCATTTGCAATAATTTCTTCGCTGGAAATTTAATTCGTTTTCGCAATTGAGAACTTCTGTAGTCATTCACACTGGCCGCCGCTCGTTCGGATTCATTGCTAGAATATGCTATCTTCGACATCGCGGCCAGAGGCTTTGCCTTGTTGCTTCCTGAATCATTTTCATACAATGCATATCTGCTTCTCAACATTTAAACATTTCGCTTCAACTGTTGCAATTTGTACCGCATGCCGACTTGGGTGGTTCATGTGGCCAGCAGGTTTCATGACATGAAACTCTTCCGTGCATACTTCCATATCAATCTTTCAGGGACTTTTTATTCATTGGCCATTGTATGCACTTGGGACTACATGTAGCTTGTCTTCCTTGTGATTGTTGAATTTCCTCAGCGTTGATAGCTTCCTCGCTTCTTTCGGAACGGAATTATTGCAGCTATTTCGGTCGTCTCACATTTCCTTGTGGTTTAACTGCTCCACTTGATGCACACATTTACTTTATCATTACCTGTTACTTGGAATCAATGTGTGGACCATCTCACCATTGTGGTCAAGTGCTGAATTTGTATCCATTGTTCATATGTTTTCTTTCCTTCATTGTTCCTCTGTTTAGTTTCTTTGAAATCTGTTCTTTTTCTCATTGTCAGAATACGGGTGGGATTTATTCTGTCCCTCAATCTTTCCTTCCTTTCTGCTCCCACTGAGAGCTGAAACTATAGGATTCCTGTGCCATGGGCTCACCGCTGCTAGCTCATCAGAATGATCTCACAGAATGAATTCTGACCTTCATTGATGCCTGGTGAACTTCGCTCGAGATAATCTTTCATTACAATGATCTTACTGACTCTTCTTGGGGGAGTCGGCTTCTTTGGATTCCGCCTGTTCGGTCTCTGCGTTCCCTGTTGTTGTGGGATACAGTGTTCTACCTAAGACTTAAGGGTTAAGTCCACTTAAGGGTTAATATGCACTTAACTTAAGGGCTTAACAAGTTGTCCGGAATTTCTTAGGTCTTAATTAAGGCTTAATGATGGCATCATTCGACTTTGATCGCGCAATTTCTTGACCTACTTGTTGTTCAACCATTGACTAGGGAATTTCTACCGGGAGGAAAAGAAAACTCAACCCATTCCCATTCCAATGGCTATGGATTTCCTGGTCAAACACTTTAGCCGATCCGGGGGATGGAACCGTGATCAAAGATAAACCTGGTTCAACCAGGATTTGGCAACAGTAAGATAGCTGATCGGTCGTAGGCTCCAGAGGGATGCATATAGACGCATGGGTAGTGAAAAGTAAATAGATAGGCTATATCTCACTGAATAAAATACAAGACAAATAAAATACAACACGTGATACTTACGGCCTTAATATGCCCTTATGTTAAGTACCCTTAATTAGACTTAAGGGCTTAAGCAAAATTTTTACCCTTAATAAGGGCCTAAGGGAGAACACTGGTGGGATAGTGCTCATCCAGAAGCCTCACTCACAGAGAACCCAGAAACCGCAGGTTTCCGGGCTCCTCTTCCCCAACGATTCATTTATTACATTCCTAACGTCTTAGTTAGCTGTTTGTCGATGTGTCGGGTCGGGCCGCGCTGACACATATTGATGGGCCTGGGCCTAGAACGGGTCGGGTCGGGTCGCCGCGACCGGGCCCGAACGACTTTTTCTTGTTTTCTTCTGTAAACCTTTGCCCCCGGTATCCTCCGGCATTTATTAATACATGTCTGATACATGTACCTGAAAAAGAACTAAGAGGTTCGGTGAGGGGAAAGTATAGTTAGCTCGTTGCCGGGTGCGTTGATGCAAGGGTAATACAAAATACTACTGAAATTCTCCGTGTCTGCTCATTCCGAAGCTCCGAAAAAAATCAAGCATATTCTTACCCAATAAAAAAAGGTTTCTGTCTCATAAGAATCTGTTTCCAGAACGATATGCTCATACCCTGCGCAAGGAGGTGCAAAACGCGTGACATGTCAAACTCATATCAAGGCTGTGACATGCAGTGACGATTTGGCTCCCTCGCCCAAATCGTAAGCACTTCTCGTTGCGCTCGTCCTAAGATACATGCATGGATGCATTTGTTGTACGGTTGTGATGTATCATACCCTAGGCCTCGGGCTAGAGCACATCGGTCTCCCTGCACATCCAACATGTGACGCAGCGATGACATGTTACATGTCATCGCTGCGTCGGGGTTTTAACAGTCTACTTGTTGAGGCTTGTGCAAGCTTGTACAGGTAAAAAAGACCACAAGTTGATGCTATGTTCGAGACCCGACAAGTGATTTTTTTTTCCATTTTTTTAAATGTGCGCATTGACTTCCAGGACCCATTTCCAGTCTTTTTTTTTTGGAACAAGGAAAACAAGTGTACAAGTGCGCAATTGTTTTGTCATTTTGCTGATGTGTTCAATTTTCTATTCGGTCCTGGGCTGGTTCGGTTCAACCACGTGCACATCCGCACCTCAACCAACGCAGGGCTGCCCTTGGACTCAACCATGGATTCCGGGATATCATAACTGATAATCGTACAGCATACATCACATCCACCCCAGCACGACCCGGAAGTGATCTAGTTCGCGCGTATCCTGTACTTTTTCAATCGATTCGACACGGGGGGGGGTATGACTGTGACCAACTTTTTCCAATTTGACAATTCGACAGCTGGTCGGATGGGCGTGACAACACCCAAAAAAATCGACAAATATGACTGCCCCTCCTCAAGAGCTCATCGACTCCATCGTGGCCTGGTAGACGATTCACCGACACTGAAGTCGTGCTCTCTCGTCGCCATCTCATTCGTTGCCGCCTCCCAGCGCGGTCTTTTCCGATCTCTGCGCCTGTACGCCACCCCAACACATCGGCACCCCCATTTCACTCTGGAAGGGATGAGCGTCTTTCTCAGTGCCACTCCTCACGTATCCAGTTTCATTCACGAGTTGACCACCCCAATTCCGTACCTGGGCCATCAGGCTGCGCTCGCGTCCATCCTGTGCGCGCTCCCACACGTCTCGCGCCTCGTACTCGCTGAGCAATATTGCGAGGAAATCTCGCTGGAGCTTATGCGCGCGCTCAAGAACGTCCTCCCGTCCCTCCAATGCCTCTACCTTGTCTCCCTGTCTCTAATACCGCCTTCGTTCCTCCTGCACGCGGCGTTCTTTTGTACCGCTCCTCTCCATTGGCGATAGCCGCATCGGCAACCCCACCCTCGCCGACTCCGACCCCGCACTGGATGGCGAAGCGACTGACGCGCGGCTGAGGCACCTAATCATCTCAAAATCGTCGTCGCGGCACCTGGGCTACCGCGTCCTGCTGAGCCACCCCGCATTCACCGCGCACCTCAAGCGGCTCCACATCCGCATCTTCTCCAGCACCTCCTCCACCGTGTACGAGCGGCTACTCGCTGCCGTTGCGCCCACTCTAACCCACCTCGAGTGGGAGTACGGAGGTACACATTTATTTATTTATTCCATGTCTATATTAATATTGTCTCACTCCGCTGACTTACTTCCTACTTATGCAGTCACGCTCTCGATAAACCTCCCCAAAATGCTACACGTGCATACCGTTGAGCTCGACGTTCTCATCGGCCGCCGCGGCCTCGCGTCGTCGTTCGCCTCCGCCCTCGCGCACATCGCCGCCAGCCTCCCGCACATCTGGCACCTCGTCATGCACTGCATACTCCGCTCGGGTGCCGGAGAGATCGCGTGGCCTGCGCCAGACATAAACAGTGACACAGACACAGACGCGGGCGTGCACTTCCCCGGATCTGCGGCAGGTAGAGTGCCGGCTCGTGCCGCATAGGGAGACGGGCCCCCGGGAACGGGCGGTCGTCCTGCAAGACCTCCGCGAGGCGATGAAGGCGCTCATTCCGGCGCTGCGGGGGACGGATGCGTATATGAGCTGTGTGTATTGCGAGCCGAGGCCCACTCTTATTGACCGGGTGCCGTAGGCCGTCGCTGTTTTATTTCAAGCAGCTGGAGTCGCGCAGGGAACTACGGAGATGCACCGAAAAATTATAAAAGATTGTTTTGGTGAGGCGTATGTATGGCCAGCTACATTATTCATTATTTTTTGACTTAAGATAACTCCGAGTACGACTTGCGCTTGGTTGACTAAACATCACATGTGATCGCATTGGATATTCAGCCTCCGGGTACTTCCGGAAAGTACCTGGAATCGATCGGGGGCGGAGTTTAAAACACTCTTACTCAAAACCTCAATGTCTGTCAGTACCAGTACCGCGGCTGTCCGGCTTCAAGAGCTTTGTGACCATATTCTGGAATTCGTCAATGCCACGGGACGCATTGACGACCTCAAGGCTTGCGCCTTGTCTTCCCGTAACCTCTCCTATTCCGCACAGAGCCACCTCTTCTGCGACATCATCCTATATAATACGGGTGCTCATGCGGCGGCTGCCCGTATCTGCTCTTGCCTTACAGTCTCCCCTCACCTCATTCCCTACATCCGCCGCCTCACTGTCCGTGCCGACCCCGACATACTCACGTCGTTGTCGATGATCTCGTTCTCGGGGCTCAATGAGCTCAAGTTGTACACGAATCAGGATACCCCGACCGACCGCGACACCGCGAATCGTGTGGCCTCGTTGGTGCGGGATCTAATCGGTCTTCCGTCCCTACGTAGGGTAGAGATGATCAACCCCCTTGCACAATTCGAAGACCTCGAGGCACTGTTTAGTAGCCCTACATTGGCGGTCACGGACCTCTTCTTCAATACAGTCCTATTTATGTCTTCCGCCAGCGGACCTAGTACACTCGACAGGCGAATCCAACGCCCAGCGGTCAAATCTCTGAAACTCGTGCATTCACCGCGGCTTGCAGAGTGGTTTGTTCATCCGGGATGTTCATTCGACGTTTCGCGCTTGGTGGACATTGATTTATACGCGTCAATGACCGACAACCTCCGCGAAGTACTCACTTCCTCCCGATCTAGCCTTGAGCGATTAAAAGTTGATGCCGGTGGGTTGTTATGCACACCTTGCGTTAAGCTGGACTAATTCAGAAACCAGACACAGCAGCGGAAATCAGTCTTCACCACTTCTCAGACTCACCTACCTCCATCTTACCACCAACGAGGAGAGTCTCGAAAAATTCGAGGCTATTCTATCGCAGATTGCAACCCCCACGCCCATCGACACCGTCATTGTCGGGATATTGGAGACTGACAGTGAGACGATCGAAATACTGCAGAATCTTGATCCTGTGGTAGCCAACCTTCGTTCGCCGCGTCGATTCGAAATTGGGCTTGAGCCCTACGTGGATGACGAGCGGTTTCCTCGCGATATGGAAATGGAGGGACGCCGAGTCAAGGATTGCTTCCCTCAAGTATTTGCGAAAGGTATCTTGTGCGTGACACATTACAGGAATGGAGGTACGATTCTTGTGCTCGTTTCGTCCTGTTTTCTCTTCTGATACTGGATTATTACAGAGGAAATAGGTTATCTCGTTGGGGGTAATAGGGATTGATTATCTACTCTGATGTTTGTATACATGTGAGCATCCGAAAACAGGCTTGAACCCGGAACTGCGTAGTGGAAGTCTCAATACTGAGAAATCTATCTAACCTAGAAAATATCTACCTAAACACCTATCCTACACATACTATGGAACATAAAAGGTAATCTATATATAGCATAAAGTTATAAACACATGTCCAAACTCGTCGTATGTTGGTGCGACAAGGTTTCCAACCAGAGCGCTGCGCCATCAGCAGAGTTTAAATTTTTAACAAGGCGAACAGAATCCATCCGTTACAAACTTACACTAATCAACTCCCGAAAGCCCGCAAGCAACCGCTCATCCCGATCCTCTTCGCAGCAAGCACTCTCTCGCTCCTTTCGAGCACCTCCATCGCCGTCGATCCCTCTCGATTCCTTTCGCTCGGATCAACAAGCTTCCTCCTGACCACCTCCTTCAGCGTATCGAAGATATCCAACGCAGGCTTCCTCGCTACAAATGCAGGACCGTCTCCCCGTCTTCGCTTTGATCCGGGGAAAGATCCACCCCGGACGCTTCGACCAGTAACCGTACGCAGGCCGCGTCGGCCGGAGAATTCAATATCGCGAGCTTGAGCGCATTCCAGCCGTTCTTGTCCGTGACATTCAGATTTGCGTGGTGCTCGATGAGCACGCGCAGTGCCCTGGCGCGTTTGCGTAGCGCCGCCATCATGGCGGGCGTTTTGCCCACTTTGGTTACCGCGTTGATGTTCACCCCGCTGGAGATCAGGAGGGTGACGAACACGGGATCGTCCTGGTAGTATGCTGCATGGTGCAAGGGCGTCCAGCCGCCGTCGTTGGAGATGTTCAGATTCGAAGGGCGGTAGGAGTCGACGGCGTCGAAGTGGCTTAGGAGAGCACGTAGTGCGTGGGGACCGCGCGCTTGTACGAAGTAGTGCAGCGCACTGTTTCCTCCCGTGTCGACGAGGAACATGTTTGCTCCGCGCTCGAGGAGTTTGGTGCACCATTCCCCGTCGCCGCGTTGGGCGGCCCAGGAGAGAGCGGTGCGGGAGGTCCGGTCGAGCGAGTCGACGTGTAGGGTATCTTGGTCTTGGTCCAGATTTGCAGGGCCAAAGGGGATATCTAGGTTGCTCGAATCTCCTGGTACAGGCAGACCCAGAACTTCGCAATGATGCCGGGAGAAATGCATCTCGCTCAATATTTTGGTGGAGATTTCGTCAGAGTCTTGGTGGCTGATCATATCCGCTAGGTTCTCTGATTCTCGTTTTGAGAGACTGTTGCTGAGGATGAGCTCCACGGCTAGCATCCTTGCTGTCCTGTGAATAAGTATTAGAAACCAATGCCATTGATTTCACCCAGTGAGGTGGAACTGACATTGGCGCGCCGGTGTCCAAATCTGCTTCAGCACCATTATTCACAAGAAATTTGACTGCCTGGAAGCTCCTAGCTTTGATGGCAAACTATTCCACCTCTTCATTAGCTTTCAACACTTCTCTACCGTCGAGATACTTGCGTGCAATGGCGTCCATTTGCTATCAAATCGGATATCCCTCGGGGAGCCTTTCCGCTCCTCAAGGAGTGCTTTCAAGCCCTCCACGTCGTCCGTAGTTGCATAGTGGAATATGATAGCGTCCTTGTGAACTATATTGTCGAAGCGAAGACGGCAATGCAGCCCGTCGCGGAGTGTCTGCCGAAAGATAGCAATCATGATTTTCCCGTTTAGAACGACACCCCTTGCCGGCGGGATGTTTTAAAATTGAAGAGAGAAGCTCTCATGGACGCAGCGATAAATCTCCACCTAGACTGATAGCAGAATTTTTTCGCGATTTTTGGGGGGTTAAATTGCATTTTTGGGGACATTTGGTGAACCTAAAAACCAATTCGACAGGTACCTCTGACGCGTGACCTGGCAACGCTTGTGTAGTCTTGCTTCGTGTCAGACCTCGATGGCGGCCGTGCGGCGCAGAATTCTAAATGTATTGCAGTGGACAATGGGCGAGAGCACCGCTTGAGCTCTCCGACACAATGTTCGGGTCCTGGCGCGGATACCCAATGTGGTAAGAGTTCGACGACGCATCCGCGAGGCAGGATTCCCAAGCATTAGGAGGAGGACCTCAAGAAGGATCGGAAAACAGGTCAGAAAAGACGAGGGAGAGAAAAAGACAACTGGCCTTGAACACATTTCTGCCCCGTGGAAACTCGCTTTGGATATTGCAAGAATGGAGTAGAATGCCGCAGCGGGCGTAGATCGCGAGCAGCCAGTGATTGTGTGGACAGAGTCGAATGCCACGGTGGGCAGTAGAATAGAGTCTGATGCCACAGCGGGCGTAGATTGCGAGCAGCACGCCGGATCAAGAAATATTGTTTCCAGTGAGTGCGTTGACAGAGTAGAATGGCAGTAGCACCGGATCAAGAGATATCGTTTCCGGTGAGGCGCAGATAGAGTAAAATGGGACAGGGGCCCTCTCCGGGTAGAATGCCGCAGTGGGTGTAGTAGATAACAGTTGTAGAGCAGATGGAAGCCGTAGCTTAATCCATTGGAGGCGCACCGTAGAGGAACCATTGACAGTAGCCGGAGTGACAAAGCCGGAAGATGGATAGAAGCTGAGACAGAAGATAGGAGTCCCACCCCAGAGGGGAACCCGTAAAGCTAGACGACTAGATTCCGGCTGGACTCGAAGGGTACAGCCAGGTGTAAAGACAAGAACTACCTCGATCACGGAAGAACGTCGAAATTTCGACACCGACAGACCCCCTGTGACGCGTGACTGTCGAATCGATTGAAAAAGTACAGTCATCATCTGTTTTGCGGTCGGATTTCCCGCCCCGGGAAATGAGTTAATACATGGCATCGTTCTATCTCGTTTCATGTCGTTCTGGAGAGGCGGAGGCGCAGCCCGTTTCCGGTTACTTTAATACATGTTATTCCGAACCAACAACGCAACTCAGGATGTGATTCTTGAACACCACTCTCATCTCTGCTGCCGCATTTCGACGTCGTTAGGTGGTTGCGCGCCTAAGCTAAGATAAGCTCTTCGCATCTTGGTGTGGGGCTACCACGTTCAATCATTCTGTTCGGAGGTGGGATTTGCATGATGGCATCATTGGTTTTGTCTTTCAATTTTGTCATCCACACTGATTGCTCCGCGCGACGCGACGCTTGAGTAAGCAATCCCACTGAAAAAAGTTATAATAAAATTTCAGATACATTTTTCACCAAAAACCTTGAAATTACTTGAAAGAAGAAAGGCAAGCTCAATGATCCGTTGACTAGAATTTGACCCATGGTGGACAGTCCTTCATTTTTTATCCGTCTTTATTACCCATCTTGATGGTGGTAGATATCTTTGAAAAATCCATTTTTGGATACGAAAGATGTCGTCGATCACAGCTAGGCACATCCCATCTTATTTGATTAATTATTTACTTGGCGTCACCGTGCCATCTGCTGCCTACCCGTAGGCCCTAGCTAATAGATTGTATTTCCCCTCCGAGTCCTTGCTGACTCAACACCTCGTACCTACATTTTCCGGCGGGAGATCCGAGTCTGCAATGTAGACGCCTCGCTTATATGTTTCCTGCCATTCCCTGACTTCAAAGCTCGGGATTATCACACTATTATTACCTCCCTTCAAGCAAGCCTGAGTGCGACTAGGACTAAGCAAATAAATGACTGAACATACAAATGAATAATAATTTATTTATACAAGCTCCTCAGCTTTCATCTGATCGCCTCCTCGACTCAATGGTGTATTAAGCAAGGGGAAATTTTCTGCCCTCGGACTCGGGGTCAACATAAATATAATATCATAACACATCCTGCCATAGTGCAAGCCGCAAAGATCGGTCTGTCATAGATGTCATCGTCTCCAGTGTTTCGTCGCCTGCGGCACGGTGCAATCATGAACACCGGTTCCCCACTATACCAGCCATCTGGCTTGCTCTCTACCTCTGCGTGAATAAGGAACTTGCACCCCGTGTTCGATTTTAAACAACCCACCTCTGAGCTGTGAATCCCCTCGCCAACATGTCGGGCTCCTCCCCCACGATCTCTCCCTCTCCGGCACTCCTTTTGGAGAGGTCTAGCTTCTGGGGCGAACTCTTCAAGGCAGCCCTCTGGGGTCAGCTTTCCTCCTCCACCCACTCTCATGCATTCATCTCATCACAGGAATTCAGCTCTTCATGTTTTTTGCCTCTCTCAACCTCACCTGGGATGGCAAGGCTTCCGCGCGCAAACAGAGCATGTGAGTACTCCAAGAAGCAAACCTATCACCTTGTTCATATTATATTCATGCAGGAGCTACATCATCGTGGGCGCTGTACTTCTGGCTTGTCTTAGCATTTCGGTCTTTGTGAATGGCGTATTCTTGGAGTAGTGAGTCCTTTCCCCTCTTTTCTAGGCCACGTTTTATCGACCCTGTTAGTGTGTGGATAGGTGAGAGTCAGTATATTCCGGCGCAATCCGCATAATCAAACACTCGAGGTAGATCATCGCGACGCTGCGGGAGGTGCCATGGGATATCTCGAAGCCAGCTCCTCTGTGTGGTGGCAGGTAAGTCGATTTGGAAATTATCCTGCCTCTCGACAAATGCCTATTTACCTTTTTAGACACTGGGTACGGTAGCCACGCAATTCGGACAATTCTTGGGCGACGGGGTTCTCGTTTGTCGTCTACAAATTTATCATGTTGCGTCGTTCACTTTTCTGGTTTAGTTATACCGTTGCTTCGTTATATGGAATCGCCGTTCGAGCGTCTTGTTTTTCCCGATCCTTCTCTACTTTGGTGCCATTGGTGAGGATTATCTCATCGTTGTCCGTTATAGCCAACCGACCTCAATTCACAGCCATGGGGATTATGACAGTTGTCCAAGGCGCCGTTCCGGGTAGCAATTTCTTCCGCGGCAAGGTTGTCGATTTTGGGGTACCTTGGGCATCTTTGAGCGTCTCTCTCAATGTGACGATCACTGCATTAATCTCATACCGAATTCTCCGCGCTCGCAGCATTATTAAAAAGCTCCGAGAGGGAGAAGGGAGCAAATCTTTGAATGTTTACGTCGGCATTGCCGCCATTTTCATCGAATCCGCCCTCCCGTTCGTATTCCCACCTCCGATAAATATATTTTAAGCTAACAGAGGTGCAGATTCTCCGTGCTTGGAATTATTTTCGCCATCACATATGGCAAGAATCTTCCCCAGGCGCCGGGTTTCGTATTCGCTTGGTCAACATTTTCTGTGAGTAACTCGAATACCTGTGATTATTTTTCTCCGCTCAACGCTCTTATATGCAGACACTCTCGCCCCAGTTCATTATCTTCCGAGTTGCCAGTGGAAGGGCCTGGACGCAGGAAGTCGCATCCAACTTGGATACACCGGTCATCCCTATGAGTACTCTGAAGTTTAAGACGCAGACAGACGTCAGTTCCGAAACTTGAATAGGTCTCATGGGGCTCAGTAGTATGCAGTGTATATGCTCGATTTATTTATCCATTATTTCGGGGGAGAGATACCTGTGGTACGCCTTCTTCCTCATGTGCGTGCCAATGTCAAATAGACCGACGCTTCAGAAGGAATATGTAAAAGGAATTATGGTCTTTGTCTAGCGGAAAAACTCCTGGACAGGGACCGGCTGTTTCCGAAGCTTCTTTCGTTAAAGGAATCCATATTTCTTAAAAATAATTAAGTAGAAATAGTCTGTCTATATCCCAAACATTTCCGGATAATTCTAATGAGCAACCCGGTTTCTTAAAGAGGCCCCTCCAAAATTGGACGTATTATTGGGGAACCCGGGTTCTCGAGAAACCCCACCGGTCGATACCTCCAGTGGGTTACTTAGATTATAGATTGCCGAGGTTTTTCGTCGGTGAATGTCCATGCAGACACAGTTTTTTAATCGTAAATCTGTGAGTATTATTGAAGTTTTGCAGCCACCTGGAATGTGAGCACTGCAAAATAAGAGGCAGAATACTTAATCGTCGCCGCTGGGGTGCAGCAGGCGATATATTATTCGGAGCTGGAGTTGGAAATGGGTCCTCGACTTTTATATGTGCTCAGAAAAATTATACAGTCAGACAATATTATGAGGAGGAGGTCAACTAGCGATGCGCAGCAGCGAAACGGCCCGTGAGCAGAAAAAAAAGACATCAATGAGAGGGCACAACAACGCCGGAAGGTGGCCCAGAGACACCGTGTTAATGCATCATAGTGCACACAGAGAATATTTGAAAATAAAGCGGGCTTGGGCCTTCTTGTGTAGCGCCTCGGAGATCATGAAATAGTGGAGATATGTTGTGCAATGCATATGGAAGGTACCAAATGAGAAAATTGCAGAGCTTTTGCATCGTCGGACCGTGATAAGTCATGACCGTGTCTCTTAAGTGGCTTCACGGAATTCAATCGCAGACTGATAGCTAGAATAATGTCTTCATATCTTCATCGCACTGCAGCAGGTTTTGTAGTCGTCCTAAGCGTCGGATAACAGATGGCTGTAGTGTGTGTAGGGTGGGATGTCCAGTTGGCTGAATCATCCGCAATTCTATTGGTCACCGACACCGATATCTCGGAGGGGTTTCCAATTACTATCGTGCCTTGGTATATGGAATCTTACTGAGTTTCTCAGAGTCTCTATGTCCGCTCATCCAGAAGCCCCGGAAAAATTCAGGCGTGTTCTTACGAAAAAAATAAAGATTTATGCTTCTTATTATTCTTTACCGGTGCGATGTACTCATGCCCAGGGTAGGAGAAGCAAAAGCGTGACAGTTCAAACTCCGCTGCCAAGCTGTCAGATACTGTGACATCCAGTGACAATGTGGCTCTCTCGTCCAGTTGTAGGCACTTCGGTCCAGGAGCAAATTCTGAAAAGGCAGAAACCTTTTTCAATGTGCAAGAATACACCCAATATTTTGGGGGTGTCGGGGTGAACGGACATGGATAAATTCCGTGGTATGCTGAAATATTTCAAATACCTGCTCATCATCGTGCCCGGAAACGAGCTAACTACATGTTTCCCTCGCCGAATCTTTTATTTCTTTCACATGTAGGTGTGTTAGATATATATTAATAGGATCCAGTGGATACCGGGGGCAAAAGCCTACAGGGGAAAAATCGAAAATCGAAAATCAGGTACATAAGGAGGATTCAGACCCATAGGGCGCGATAGTAGAAGTTTCGAAGATTTCTCTAATTTGTGGGGTTTCTCAGTCTCCTACCCACCCGCACGTTACGCGGCCGTGAAGGGGTTGGGTAAATTAAGGTTCAAATGATGGTGACAAATATTGATTACTCTACAAGGAATTCGCTTTAAATCCCGCTCCCTCTGTATATTCCCATCTCCGTAACGTGCGGGTGGGTAGGAGACTGGGGTTTCTCTGAGAAACCGGGTTGCTCATTAGAATTATCCTTTATTTCCTTAGGTAAAGGATGGGCAGGAAACGCGACGGCTGGGGTTTTCTACCCCAGACCCCGACCGCTGGCGCAGAGCCTGGCGCTCGCCGCTATGGCCCGCTGCGCGGAGCATTTTCGCTCGCCGCGAGGGCCCACTGCGTAGTGCTGGCGCCTTTGGCGCCAGTGTGCGGAGTTTAAACTCTTTTGATTGATTCGCGTCCTACTAGTAGTCCCATTCGCAACATTTTGATGTCTGTCTTGGCGCCGAATCCCATTCTTGATGCGTCGGCTAACGCTGAGAGTAATAAACTGAAGTGAAGCTTGGCAAGTGCCCAGTTAGTAACTTGGTATACCCCACGCAGAGAAAGAAAAAATCCAAGGTGAACCTCTACGCGAGCGTGGGGGGGGCATTTATGTGTGCGGCTGATTTTCTATTGCAGATTAAGCTGCGCAGGAGATTTATTTGACACGGAACACAATATACCGCTCCTCTCTACTAACTCTCGTTTCAACTTCTTATCTTTATTGATATCCGGTGTTCGTTTATCGGGTGTTCGATTTGACCTACGCCAACGGACCATCGGGGATGGAGTCGAGCAGAGGACGCTATATTTTCGTTAGTTCACGGGTTGAAAGCCTCTACGGTATCACTCACCCCGCCGTGAAAGTGGGAGAGCAGGCAGTTCGGTTTAAGATCGAATTCTTTTCCCAGAACACCCCTCAGGTAAGTTCCCAAATTTCCTCGCGGGAAAGCCTTCTCAATCTGCTGGACGGTCGTCCGGTTGAACACGGATTCCGTCGCTCCCCCGAGAAAATCGAACCCGCCCACGTCGAAGTTAGCTCCCAGCGAGAGGAGGCTCTCGACGGCTGAGGCCTCCCCGATGCCGAATTCACTTGTGTGGACCATGATGCTCTGCACGATGTCGCCGACCTGATGCGCGTCCAACTTCGGAGCGGCGGAATGCAAATGGTCGTACGCCATGATGCCCCCGAAGATCTCGAACGACATCGCACGAGCGGGGTGGGCAATGCTGTCTGGGCCGGGCGTCCAACCGAGGTCGTGGAGGATAGCCGCATGGTAGAGACGTGTATTCAGCTCCTGGAACGTGATCTGGGGGACGCCAGGGGTGCCCGAGGGGAATCCATTGAACAGGATTACAAGGGCGTAAAAGTAGGTGCGGAGTACGTGGAGGAACCCAATTTTTGGGAGCATCCTCTGTGCGTACTCGTACGACGCCTTTGATGCTCCATCGAGTGGGATGATGGAGTTCAGTGCGTCGAAGGAGATAAAGTTGGGTTAAACTTTTGTGGAAGCAAGAAATGCAGTGAGGTTCGCGGGGACGAAGGCATCGAAGGTAGCGGAAAGAATCATCTTTTTCTCGATGTAGTTTTGGGAGCTCAGTGGGACTTATATAGTTTTGGGAGCGGCTTAGAGCGCCACGGTCGGCTGGACCATTGAACGAGACAAACAACGGTCAATTACAAGTCTTGATTCCCCGATGGAGGAATGAAAGCCCATGGATGTTTGAGCATGGCGACGGCGGCTCGGTGGCAGAGAACACGTAACCCCTGCGGCTGACAACGAAGTGTGCTAGCTTCGGATTAACAAAATCAGTGCCGGCGTACGCGTCAGTACTACTTGGCCGAATCAATTCGGTCATGACAAAGTCGGCCGCATAGGATTACTCTACAGATTGGTGAGCAACTACTTATAAATCCCACATGAAATATTCCAGGGCCCGGCGATGTCTGTAGGGTTCAGCAAAACGATCGCGCCTTTCTTCGGCCATAAATAAACATGGGCGACGGTGCTTAGGTTGGCAGTATTACTATGCATAGTCAATTAATGGGAGTGCTTCCCCAAGTCTGACAAAACATCTGGCTTAGCCCTAAACTTCGCACTCGAAGCATGGTGTGTCTTCTCTTCTTCAATTGCGGAGATGTCGTTAGCCAAATTAGCCAGTGCGCGCGCAATGGCGCGGCCATTCAGAATTAGCGCTTCATGAGAAAGGTTGTCGATAGTGTCGCATGCAGCGTGGCTGAGAAGAGGATCAGCCAGTCCTCATGAAACAAAGGAAGATGCTCACTAGCAGTCATCATAGCGCTGTCCCACGACGCCACCGAATATCTGTGCTTCAAGCTCTGTCTTTCGCCCACTAGCACCTGTAGCAAGTCCACCAACAACTATGCCCGCGTCTGCGCACAGCTATCAGGACCACTACAGAATCTCTACTCGAAAAATGACGTACCAATGAAGGGAGCGTGGTCAGAATTAGATTCAACAGCGAATCCGGTACAGTTCAAGGCCATCGACTTGAACGCGTCCTGTAGTATCCTCTCAACGGCGTTTGAACCGAGGGGGGGGGACAGGAATCCACTGCGGCCGTCCTCCTCCGGAGTTGTCATTGTCTTGCACGCCGAGAATGTAATTCGGTGAGGCCGTCATATCCAGGTTGATGTAGGCAACGATTTTGTCCCGCTCTTGTTGCGATAATTGTTTCACATAGTAAGTGGACCCGATGACGCCTCGCTCTTCAGCCTACAAATTAAATTCATGCGGTGAGTGTTTATTGTAGCAGTGCACTAGAAACCCACCATCCACCATCCAAAGCGCAAGGAGTACTTTCCAGCACTGAATTTAGAAAGCTGCTTCACTAGCTCAAGGAGCGTTGCACTACCGGACTAAGGAAGTTAGGTGAGTTAGGTTACTGTTGGATGAAGACACATACACCATTGTCGTTGATTCCAGGTCCAGCATTTACAGAGTCAAGATGAGAACCGATCATAATGATCTATGTTCTGAAGTCAGAACCAAGCGCGAAATGGGAAAAAACGCGGTAAACCTTGCTCTGATCACCCCACTTCGTCTGAGCAATGATATTGTCGCTTTTTACGTCTCTGGCGTCAATAATGACAGTAGCCGTGGATGTAATAGGCCCAGCTCCCATCTTCTGGAGTAGCGCCTGAGCAGTATAGTAGTCCATGTTAAAAACGACTGGAACCGAAATAGAAGTCTCGGTCTCGCTACCAGGGGCATACGCGAAAATCCCCGCTCCCGGCACAGGTGGTTTCGCTAAGAATTGCAGTTCAATACATTATATCATGCCGTCAATATGGAAGACGTACGTGTTTCGTCGTAGATGATGATGACCATACCAATATGAGAAACAAGGGCATTGAATGTCTTTTCGGTCTTATCGCACTGACCTCCTGCCTTTACCATCACAACCATACCCTTGAAGTCACTCCATTCTTGCTGTAAACAGCCGTCACCAGCCAGGGACGTCAGGACGCTCGTGAAGCCTCCAGTGTCGGTCGTGGTGGTGAAGAAATCAACTGTAACATTCGGTGCCGGGTAAATGACACCATCAACGGTGAGAGTACTAGTCCTATAACCAAAGAGTGGTTGGAAATATTTCACAGGAAGCGAGATGCAACGACAAGAACTAACGTGACGACACCCACGGCAAGAGAAACTCCCTGGCGCTGGACGTCAAGCCCAGCCTCTTGGGCAACACCATAGACATAGTCCGCACTATCTGTATACCCTGACGAGCCGTGCATTCTTGTGTTTGCACTCGCATTGGCGAACTTTTGAAACTCTCTATAAAGATATTGAGCCAAAATGCACGTCGTACAGAATCCACCGAAGCTGACCTAAGGTGCCCCAAAATAGAGTCGACAGACAAGGTGGCCGCATATGCCTCTGGGGTCAGTGCTATCTCTTCTGCGGAGACGAGCGTGGTAGCTGCAGCGGCCGCAATAAATGTCGCTGCTGCTGAAAAATCATCGAATTCAGAAAGAGTGCAGTTGCTCTTCCCTGAGCTTATATACAACAGCGGGTATCTCACCGCGTGTGCCTTCATTCCAATAGAGGTGGGGAACGATGGTGTACATAATACCTGTAGTATGCCGGATACTTCCCCAAACCGGCGTTCCTAAGCGGGACCATGCCGTACCTACCTACCCTACCTTCCTGACAACTGCGCAACGATCATCTGCATCAACATCCGACTGCGGAGCGAGGCGCACAGTTTTCAGATGCGTCTCACGCGACAGGCGGTCAAACATGGCCGCCGCCAGTTCAGGAGCAAGATCATCGTATGTAGAGTAACGGCGTCATGACTCGTCGACTTGAGAAGTTGAGAGGGTCGCGTTCACAAATCCTTCAAGTCCTGGCAGGCAAGCTTATTGAGGCAATAGCAACCTTCAACTTGGTTCTTCAGGATCGGTGTATAGTATGCTAGCCCTGTCAGCAGGGGCAAGGCAGGGGACCAGTTGGCGGGGATATGGGCGTGGCTGTGCACTTCCCCCGCCCATGCACCGCCACTCAGGGGCGTGAGTGTCCTGCAAGTGCATGCCTGATTCATGGGGCAAGTCTGCATGAAAAATTGGGGACCAGGGCACAATTTCAGTGAGTGATTGAGGACGAAAGAATCCCATTGTTCATGCTATGTTTGTTATATATACATACCGAGCCAAGGTGAAAAAACGAGACCTCAATGCTTCATGTCAGTAATTATCACACCTTCAATGTTTTTATGTTTTTTTTCTATCTTGCGCTTGAAGGAGAAGCCCGTAGCTCACAGCATCACTTCAAGCAAGCTTTCTTTCCTCGTAGAGCCGTTTCACAACCCGAATTTCCATTATATTTTTGTGGGTTCATAACGCACCAGCGTGAACGTACGCTGATCCTAAATTTCAACGTTTTGACCTTCTCCACGCCAGTTCTTGAAATATCTCACCTGAAATTGACCGGGTGTCTTCATTCAGAACTGAGTTGGTATGTCTTTCTTATAGTACTCCGGTATCCGGTATGTTTATCAATTTTTTAAAAAGTGTTGCCACAAGGATGAGAGCTATACTTGCGCATCTTCCCGATCTTTCTTGTCATTCTTTATTTTTTTAACTTCGGAAGTCTAAATCGAATTTTACAACCCCCGAGTTGGTATCGTGTCACTGAGAGTATGGAATATTGAACGAGTAAGTTACAGATATTCACTACAGGATCGCCTTGCACGTCTCCATGCTGTCCAACAGCATTGCCCAACGGCCGTCGTGCCAGAGTTTAACCTCTTCCCATCGTTCTGGCATGACGAGTTGGATCCAGCGGAGATACGCCGCTATCCATATGTCTGCAAAGGCAATCCTGTCACCCATAAGGTACGAGCTACACTCGCCATTTCCTTGATCCACCCGTCCACTTTTCCCAACGCGTCTCTGACGGTCTGCCAGATTTGAACTTCTTGGCTAGCTGCGATGGAGGAAATTCAATGGCGGTCTACCAGCCAGGAGGGGTCCTGAATCACCTTCGGGTGCCATTTCTTCCAGTTTCCTTCCTTCCATCTCTTCTATATTGCGCCGGAAAAAGCCCTCACTAATAGGGTTAAGCAGAGCGGCTGTGGCTAGCGCGTAATTGGGAAGAATGTGTAAAAGCAAGGAGCTGGCTTGTTCCTCGAAGATGCGATGAAATGCAGCCGTCCCTGCAGGGATAGCTCTCGGTGTGTCTGGGTATGTTCGGTCCAGGTATTCCGCAATTTTCATGGAGTTGGCGACGAAGGCTCCTGTATTTCACGGACTCCATCAACACATGTATCATCTCGGTAAGACCTGGATTGGATGGAAATAAAGGCTTGATAGCTTACCAGTAGTGGGATCGTGAATCATGGGCAACGTGTACGTCGGACGACCATCGGGCTTATATTTGGTCGGAGAGACGCCGACTTGCTTGCTGAAACCCCTCTATCTCTGGATATTCGAGCCAGACGGTATCGTACTGGATTCCCTTGTAGTTGAGTGAGTACCTGCGGGTGGCTTTAGAGGTTATCTTTTTCGTAGGGATTTGACTGACCTCGTCTTCCATGTATTGGGAGACCACGCCTTTCCAGGCAGTGTAGATGGGATGTCGTATAAAATTATACGGTTCATAGGTGGACGCTGAGTACGGTATAAGGGTTTCTGGACCGAGGTGTACGTGGTGGATGACTAAGTCTGCTTCCATGCCCGAGCCTTGTCCCCGAGCCTCGTGAGATGCGAGAATCGAGATCATCTGTCGTTTCAGATTCAGGTATTGAATCAGTACGTTTTTCAGTTAGAATGGTAGCGTTGACGGAGAGCCTGAACCATGTAGGGCGTGGGTACAGGGGAACAGATACTCGGAGAATATGAACATTGTCATGGACGTCGACACCTCAATAAGCTCACTGCAATTGATGATCGCTTTGATCAACCTTTTCATCTTTGCGTCCCACATTCTCGCCGGTTCGTCCTTTGAAATGCGCTTTACCTTGCAAGTTGCAACGACCCAAGGGGCTCGATGAGATCGTAAGCAGGCAGGTGGATGATGGCATCGGCGCATCAGAATCAGAGGTGGCGCATCAATGATCCAGCTAAGCGGTAATGCCGCACACGTTTCTCACATCCATCACCCGCCATTTGCACCAAACCTCGTCCATGGAAAGCTTCGATCCGAGATCCACGCAGGCTTCTCAGTGACACCGAACAACTAATCCTCGAGCTCGTGTTTTCGTAGCTTTTCCTGGGTGTCTGGCTTCTTTGAACTTGCTTTGGACCGACACCTTGTTTTCGATCTGGGACGCGAAGCATTTACGGAACGGCGGATTAGAGCATCCTCTCTCCGGCGGAAGCTTCAGTACCCGCACCAGATCGTGTCTAGGATGGACGATGTATATATAATGGATTGATTTCCATTTATTCTGATCATTAGACATCTTTCCCAATATGTCTGACTCGTCATCCACCACCTCTCCTCCCGTCGCACCCATAACTTACCATGGTGCTTATTCCGCGATGTAAGCTTCCAGATTGCAACCAAACTATTCTCATCCTCAGCTTCTGCCACAGCTGTCTCCTCTCAACTCATCGGATCTCTCCTCAATTTCTTCTTGTTCGGTCTCTTGACGGCGCAAGTTTGCATGTATATTTTCACCGTTCACCCAGGCGTCTACTGATCAGCCAATCCAGACGCATACAAACTCTGCTTCCCCAAGGACAGATACGGCGTTAAATTCATCGGCAAGTCCGTTTCTCGCCCACTCACACTCTATATGATTTCAATGCTTTTTTTTTTCAGTCTACTTTGTCTTCGTCAGCATGCTGGTGTGCACATGCCTCAACGCTGCGGATGTTCACTACTGGTTTGCCGCCGGTTTCGGCGACATCTCGCGCTTCGAGGATCCGCGGTTCGGCCGATTCTACACGCCGCTATGGGGCTCGGTCATTGCTCTGATCGTGCAATGCTACTTCTGCTACCGCATTGCCGTCCTTGTCAATAAACGGCTCTGGCCGTGGGTTGCGGTAATCGCTTTGGTACGCGATCCTAATTAGTGCTCGATTGGGATTAAAGCTGTCAACAGGTCTCTTGCGCGCAATGTGCCGGCGGCATGGGCGCCGGGACATTGTCTTACATCCACGCTAACCGAATCGTCGATCGCCCCCGAGATATTCTGGTGGATGTGAGTCCCGACATTCCGCTGATGCTTAGCATACTCTGATGCATGGTCTAGATGTGGCTCATCGGGGGCGCTGCAGCGGATGTGATGATTGCGGTGGCAATGACCTTGGTTTTATTGAGAATGGCGACTCTCCCCGCTACCCGGGACCTCGTAAAAGGCATAGTACTTTTGATCCTCGAAACAAACACATTTTCGGGTAGGAGTTCACCATGATACTTCTCGCATGATACTTATTCGCGTCATTCAGCAATTACGGCTGTCATCGGCCTCACTCTATTCAAGACAATCCCAGTAAGTTCTGGTCCTTTTTTTCGTACGAGAGACTCATTGTGCATATTAGAACACTACATACTACATCTGCCCAACCATGATGTTGCCGGGAATGTATAATCCGCTCAAATTCAAGTTTCCCCTACCTAACAGACGCGATGTCTTCCCCAGTTACGCGAACACGCTGCTCGCAACGTTGAACAACCGCGCGGTCGCCAAGCTCGTGCCGTCGGCTTCGGTGCTCGCAGTTTCAACAGGCTCCACCCTTCATTTCACCACCAACTCCGTGCCGAAGCCGTCGGTGTCGCGGCCGTCCCAGAATCCAGAGGAGAGCTATATTGCACCCGAGTTTAAATATTCTCCTTGAACCAATCAAATTTGAGTGACCGTCTACAATTCTTCTAACTTTCTGTTCTTGTGGATGTGGACGCAATCTTCTGTATCTCATCTTAGATCACTTCCAGGCGTACGTACAGTAGGTACGGAACTTGGGATTTTCGAAATTTCGGGCACCTCCGGGAACTACAATTTGCAAGAAGAGGCACATGCCGAGCAAATGCCGAGCCGAAGTCTCTGGAGATTCATAAGTTGCGTCTTACACATCCTGCAGAGTGTCCAGATGGGAGGACATTCACTGCAGCAATGTACTCTTTCAGGTTTGTCCCGTGCTGTGCCAAGTGCAAGAGGTAAAATGAGGCTATGGGCTGTGAATGGGGAATAGCTGTAGGCACTGCTGCGAGTTCCTGAGAGTCGAAAATGTCACAAAGGGAGGAGTATCTGCATGGGGATATACAAACGATCTGCCCGAACATATTACAATCTAATTCGATGGATTTCGGCTTAAGAAGAGGGAGACTCGCTGTCAGAACGCACCCCGCATGCCGACCGATTGCACCCAGCCGGTGCAAATATTCATTCGAAAAAAATTACAGAGGGTTTGAGGTCAGACGAATGAGAGCAGCAGTATAGACCACTTCGTCAACAGGGTGATCTGGGCAAGGATGGAGCTGAGGTGGGCAGGGATGTGCGAGACGCGGGTTCTGACAAGGACGACATCAAATCTGATGAGGTTGGACATGTGCCGGAGAGGGGGGGATCGCGGGCTTTGCGTGCTAGGCAGTAGCTGATGAGCAAATACGGAAAATAAAAGTTGAGCGAGAACTCCATACCTTTGATGGTGGTGTAGCGTTGGAGCGACTGCAGTAAGAATGTGCACTTTATATTGGGCACTATAATCGCCAAGACGAATGTGCAGCCCCTGACGGCCCGCTGAGTCAAAAGCACGTCGCAGAAGGATGTTAACCGCTCCGTGGGCCCCGGGAGAGAGAGGTATCACAGCGTTGACGAATCAGCATTGTTGAGGTCCGTGTCCCTACTGGGGACATCGACGGTGGTACTATGGTAAATAGTGAGGACGGCACCGAGGAGGAGGAAATGGCTCGCGGCCACGGAATATTGTCCAGGTACATCAAATCCAACTGCGTCAGACGCGGCTACAAGATGACGTCTAAGACTGCCGTTTGAAGAGTTTCTGCGATATACTACCAGAGCATTTGACTTGCATCCACATGCAAGTGCTTGAGGTTCGTCAGGGCACACAGAATTGCTGTGAGGGGATATTGGTCAAATTTTGAGAAGGGAATGTTGAATGCGAAGTGGTGGATGTATGATGCTATGCGTGGACAGGAGACGATGAACGCCTCTGCGGCATTCAGGTCCGTCTTCATGGTTCCGTGACTTTTGTCCACTGTTCTCGAGAAAATTCGCCAGGATCGAAAGAGCCGACGCTGAGCGGGGGCTACAAATATTAAATAATGGAGCAGCGAGGGAAAAAGACCTCAGGCAGTCGGTGCCGTGTAGCTGGCGAAATATGGCAATCGATAAGTTCTTGAGTGTGGACATGGTGTCGTTTTATCCAGTACGATCCATCGGCGAATTACGCGTCTGTACATCGGATCAACGGACGTCAGATCAAGCCGAACCGGCGAGCGATTATCTTATCTTATCTGGAATATCATCCAGATCCTGGTGTAAAAAATATTCATTCTCCCATTCTATCGTCCCCACGCCCGCTTTACCCTACCAACCACCCACAGTCCTGCAACGTCCCCCACCAGCCCGCCCCACACAAACGCGCGCGAGTTCCCGCTCGACTCGGTGTACTTTGCCGTGAACATCTCGTCTGGTTTTTTTTGCGAAAAGAATCAATCAGTAGCGGTGGATGATATGGACGAATGAAATGAAGGCGTGAATGATAAAGGGAAGTAAGCAGTCAATAACGAATAACCAAACAAACAAAGATACAGACGCAGCCAACGCACCCCAACCACCACCTCCCCCGCCACAGCTCAACAGCGCCAGTACCTCCGCGGTACTACTAGGCTTATCTGGCACGCGCAGTGCGCGCATGAGCGTTTGTCGGCGCGCGCTGCAGGACCTGCCCCGTCATGCGCTTGCCGTGGCGTACTCATGCGGGTCCGCCGTGTGGAGGTACAAAGGATCCGTGTACGGGGTCGCGGGCTCGCGCACGGACGTGGGGAACGCGCGCCACGCGTCCCAGGTGTCGACGGCCGAGGTGTCGTACGGCGGTGATTTTCGCGGGGGCACTTTTTAGGTTTGGGTTGGCAAGTGACGATGCGCAGGCTTTTGCGGCGACGACGCGGAGGGCGGGGGGCGGGGGGGGTTGCGGGGACGACGAGGACGCGGCGGGGGGCGCGGCGAGGTAGGCTGCGAGCTGGGTGGAGGCGGCGGGCGAAGGAGCCGAGGGGGAGGGGGCGAGTTCGCCCAGGGGGTGGAGGGCCTCGCGCAGCTATGGGGGAACGGGGAACTGCGGGTTGCTGCGCGTGAGCGCGCCGAGGACGAGGCCGCGTGTCTAGGCAATGTGTCAGTGGGACTCAAGGCAAGGGAAAGGGAAGGGGGGACGTACAAATGTGCGGCGGCCGGAGGGTACTCGAGGAGGCGGGGCATCAAGATGCGGTGAGGGCGCACGAAGTGGAAGAAGGGGTCGCGGTAGAGGGAGCGGCCGTACAGCGCTTGGAAGTCGTCGATGGCGATGAGGACAGGGAAGCGCGATTGGGCGGCGAGCTGCTCGAGGACAGCCGGCGCCAGTGACGGCGGTGGCGCCCTTGAGGACGAGCGGGGGCGCGCGTGGTGAGGAGGGTCGAGGTGCGGCGCGGTTGACGGTGGCGAAGCGCTGAAGCGTCTAGAAGGGGCAGCGTGGCTGGAGGTATGTCCTGCATCGCGAGGCGAGTAGACGTACGGCGCGTCGACGCGGGATGTAGAGCACGATCCACCCGGTCGCCTCGGTGTATTCCGCGGCTTGCAGCAGGAGGAAGCTGTTGCCGGTCCCGGGGCGCCCGTTTGAGCACGAGGCTGTTGAAGCTGGATTGGACTTGAGCGCGCGGATGAGGCTCAGCATCGTGCCACGCACCAGCGAGAAGGGCTTGGAAAGCATGCGGAACTGGAGCAAGTTAGTGTACGAAAAAAAAATTGCAGGTATTCCCCCATACCTCCAGGAACAATTTAGTCGGCAGCCCATGGGGACGGTGGGGAGACGTAGACGCAACGTAAAGGAGGTCGCGGTGCCCGGCAGGTCTGACGGTTAATTATGGGAAGCTTCAGCTCATGGCGGCTGTCCGACTGGAAGAGCTCGTGGGTCAGCCGCGTCGGGGCGGAGGCCCTGCCCCAAGTCAGGACGGACGGAAAGAGCGCAGCCACCGCACGTACCTGAGACTTTTCGCGCTGCTTAACCGCTTCTATCCAGACCGTTTCGGAGGCGCTAGTGTTGTGGTGGATCGAAATCCGTTTGGTGTGAAGCCGCAATTGAAGTCGAGGGTTATTGAAGTAGTTCCCAATGCGCATTTTCTGGAGGGAGAGGTCAATGCTTGTTACAGAGCATGAAACAAGAGTGACTGAGGCTTGTTGGAGGCTTGAGAACGCAATATTTTCGTTTGTCGTGTTTGACAGTGGCTGTGATTATGTCATCATCCTTGCCTCCCGCTCGATTCCTCGGTCGCTCAGAGGGTTCAATGGCATTCATTGACACATCCTACTAGTACGAGTCACAAACGAGATAGTCAGAACTTGGTCAGAACGAAAGTAATTGGGATGTTACAGCTATCTCAAAAACGATAGACACAAACAGTTTTAGAGCAAAGTTCGGGCCGGCGGAAACGAGCTCCACAACCGTCACCTTTTGGGCCACCGTCCATGTCAGAAGGTTATTTCATGGTGACTGTAGCGAGTACAATGTTTAAATTTAGTACCATTTCGCCGCGGCCTGAACTTTGCTCTAAAACTGTTTGCGTCTATCATTTTTGAGATAGCTGTAACCACTGGTGGCATGCAAAATCCTGAAATCAGACATTGGTAAGGCTCCAATCATTTAGTTTTCGTTTATGAAAACCTGTCAACTAAACGGAAACGGTAACCGGTTAGAATGTGTTTGTAAACCGTATAAAACAGTTTCTAAGATCACACGTGCGTTGCGTACCTCAACAACAGGCTTCCAATTGACGATCTCCAATTGACGATCTCCGATGTCCCGCATTGTTGATCTCCCGAATTGACCCTCTCCCACATTTAGACTCGTAACCAATTGCCGACTGGTAACGCCTCAGATTTTGACATTTTGATTGTGTTGTACAACACCGAAAAACACCTAAAAACACCGAAACTTGAAGAAAATCTCACAACATCTCCCCATATCATTGCATTGGGGTTTTCAGGGCATTTCACTGGGGGTAAGTTTTTGTTTTGGCAGGTGTTTTTTGTTTTGGCATTGTGAAATTGACGACAATGCGAAACGCCGGAAAACACCGATAACGTCACAACTAATTTGTCAAATGGCTGATGTGACAAGGAACACACCATAACTTAATCAGTGCTGATGGTGGATACATAATTATCAGTACGGGCATTGTAAATGAGGTGTTATGGGTGGGATCTTAGTGCAATGTCCAATGAGATTCTGAATTTGTGTCAAGCGATCGAGTGTGACCGATGTGACTGTCACACTCTAATTCCAACCAAGTATTGTTTCAATGTTTGGCCCTTGGGCCGTCAGATCTGAGAGTTCTTGGCAGCCCTGTTATCTGTGTGGGTTTGTCTACTCCTTAATTTCAAATGACCCTTGAGGATGCATATTCCCACAAACAGATCTGGCCTGTGCAATCTAATACATTTAATTTCTCTGCTCTTGTCCTGCTCTGGCATATTGTGAAACCAGAACACCAATTGATTTCTCTATGATCCACATCATGGCCCCTCTCTCTGCACCGAATCCCGACGACTTCCGTGTCGACGCCTGAGGGTAGAGTGCAGCACGGTGTCCCCCTCCGCGTGTTTCGGTCGAACAAGTTGGGATTCTAGGTGCGAGCCGTAGGTCATCGTCGGTCATTTTACTGCAACATAAACCATACCTGGGTCCCAACGCCGTCAAAATCCACTGATAGTAAGCATGCGACCCATCGGAATCTGGGAGTATACTTTCGATGAACCCAATCGACACCGAGTTCGCAAACTGACACGCCGCTGCCACTCGATCCAGGATAGAATCTGAGGTGTCCAGTACAATCGAGTCTCGTGACGGTAAGGACGTCTCCCCAAGTCGCGGCGAGCTCGCTTGCCACTGTACCCACGAGTAGCACTGACGGGATGAGGAGGACTGTTTTGAAGTGGTCGCCATACATACCCCCTTTTGAAGCCAGACGGACAGTTTGATTGCGCTTCGAACCAGAACTCCCACCGACTCGTCTGTGCCGTTCGCCATGGCACGGCGGCGTCTTCCAAATTGACGCACTGCGCCAGACCAGAGAATCTGTGGACGATAACCAGAATATGTTTCGTTGTCATTCCGGTGTTGTAGCGCAAAAAAACCGCTTGCTTTTGTGTCCGAGGTGACCTATATGCAGGGTATTTCCAGCAAAAACACCTTCGAAAATCCTGATGGCGCTGGCCGCTAAGAGTAAGGCACCCTCCCGTGTGCTTCCGTAGGCCATGAAAGCCACGATGACAATGATTTGGGCGATCAGAGTGGTGAGCATCGCGATATGTGGGATCCCGAGCCTCGACGTGTATCCCGCCTCTCTTAGATTTACCACCACTGTTCCCGGTGAATAGGTTTCGCGGCCGTCTTTATATAGCGCATGCATCCATGGGGCCTCCACCATGCGGGTCGCACCTGAAGCAATGTCGGACAACAGAAGACCGGGGACCAGTATGTCCGGTGGCGAGTCGTCTCCTGTGGGGTCTGTATCCCAGCCGAGACACAAGGGCATGGGAAGAAATGCGCAAGCTCTGCTGAGGCTGCTTCTCAGCCCAAGCCGCCTCTGTGGGACCACAAGCGCAGCAAGTTCCAGGAAATTCGGTGTCGGAGAGTCCTTAGGCTGAGTTCTTAGCACCAGAATGATATGGCGGACCAAAGCATCCGCACACCTGTGTTAACGCAAGCATCTTTCTTCGGAGCGGCTTAACCGAGCGGTCGGCCAAGACGTAGTTCTTTTTCACTCCACTGATGGGTAGGTAGGTAGGTAGTATTACACGGCACCGTCCACTCATGAACACCGGTTTCCTGGAAGTATCCCGTTGTACACGCACTATTTACAACGTCGTCCCTGGGCCCCCAAGAATTCGATCAACCGAGTTCACGGTCGCAGTACGGAGACTCGCCGCGGTAGAGCTAAAAGAACACAGAGAAGCAAAACAATCAGAACATCAACCCAGATTAGCCTCACTCAAATGAAAAACGGCGGGAACGGCGAGAACAATTCAAGAACATCGATGCATATTTAGCAACAAGTGCGATCGTCAATCTCGGGTAAATAATGGCTTTCAGGAGCTCCGATGCCAAATGTTTCTCTGTTCAAAAATAGTCTCCGATGGCGGCGGAAAATCATGACCGAACCGCAAGTCTGGATAACAATTCCAAGTAACGCAAGTCCTTCCGATCGTCGTTCCAGAGTGCACGGTGTCGCAATGGGCGCCAGTCCTGCTTGTCCCAACAGTTTTTCCCATGTTGCAGGGTATAGGTCGTGGACCGAAATATTTTTTCCGGCGGAGGAAACATCTTAATCGACTCGGATCCGAGATAATGGTACAGCAATAGACGCCTCTTGTTTTATTCGACGAATTAAAGCGCCGTAACTCGTCCGCCTTTGCGGGATAGCAAGACTACGGATGGTGGCGGAAGGACATCTGTAGTGCATTTGAAAACCGACAGCCTTCATTCGATCCAGCATAGAGTTTTCTGTGAATTTGAACATACCTAACGATTCGCAGGTAAGTAGTATTTTGGGGGAGTCTTCTGCAAACCGGTAATACTTACCGCGCGGCGCTAGGGCTCCAACTCGTCCCGCTTTTTTGACGGGTTAACCCGTTGGCGGGGTTCTCGCTCCCGCCCGTCTGACGGGTTCGATGGGTCTCGCCATGAAATGGTTTATTGGCGCACAGAGGGGGACCTTATGTAGCCACATGGCAATGTCTCAGTGCCTGCTGGGCAGACGGACATTAGCATGTCGCGGTCCGCATCACTGTCCCAAAACACTAATCGACAGCGAAGTAGGTCCCCACATGGTTCCCAGGCGCCAACTTCGAGGTGGCGTTGGAAATTGGGAAGCATCATGCCGCAAGTCAGACGCATGGGTGCGTGTTAAAGATGGGTGCGAACTGAATAAAAATACCCCGCGGCGGGGCTGGAACCAATCAGACAGGATTCGTGATGAAGCCTGTAAACAGGGCCCAGAAGTACGATTTAGATTTCAAAAGCACAGCACTGTTTTGGGCGTCAAAGCTCAAGTGTCGAGTCAGTGGAAGATGATGTGGGGCTTGTGGACAAATTGATTTTTCGATGCAGCCAGATTTGGCCTTGCCGAATATAGATGGGCTTTTGAGGGCTTTCATGGGCGGTGCCGGAGATTACTATCGTTCGAAACATTCATAAAAGGCCAAGACCAATTTGCGTATGCCATCAACATGGCTGCCACTATGAACGAGATCGCACAATCTTTTTCTCGCGTATTCGAATCCAATCCAATCCATTTCCGACGCTTATTTCAGGAGGAACCCGGAATTGAAGGCTGCACCATGTTCCACAGGCGACCGGACCAGGTGAGTGCCTCGTTCCCTTTGTCACAAGCTTTGAACCAATTTTTTTCACTGTGTAGCCACTCCACATGTTGGCAAATATCACTCGAGTCCTCGTAAAGATTGTGACCGCTCCGCTACTGCAATGGTCTCCACACGCCATTACGGAATCAGTCATAGACCTCTTTCACTGGAAACTCGAGTATGCAGATACTCCGGCGGCGGTTTTGTCCGCGACGAAGGGTATGGCCCGCGCCCAGTACAGCCCAACAGGCTACAAGCCATCCTGGGTCTTGGAGGTCGTCGTCAAAGATGGGAAGTTAGTATCTCGCGAGCAGGTCCCATTTTCTAAGGCCATAAAAGCCACGGGTTACACGGCTATAAGCTATCCCATGGAAAGCGCCGAACGGCTTGCCGAGGAGGCCAAGTTCAAACCGGGACCATCGCCGCCCGACGGACGGAAGTACTCCTTGCCCGATAGGCAGAAAATCTCCGAGTACTTATTGATCCTCTATTGCTCTACTCAACCGGGAGATCGAGTTGAATATGTGTGGCTCGATGAATTCTGCTTATCCGACGCTTGCCTATCCAGCGAGCACGACACTTCCGACATAGAGTCACAGCGCCGCAAAGAACTGGGACGCCTCCCAGATATATTTCGCTACGCAGCCCAAGTGGTAGTGTTTTGCGCCCATGTCGGTTGCGACCACACCACTCTCAGCTGCCCCTGGGGCAATCGCATTTGGACTATTCCCGAGATCCTCCATGCACAAACAGTTTTGCAGATTACACGGGAGGAGATAGGAGGGCGAAAGATCCCCAGGATCTTCCGAATGTCCGGCCATGTTTTTAGAGAAGCCATCCAAAACCAAGCCGCGATCGGAAACCAATGGCATCTGTGAGTACATTGGTCCTTATCAAGGCGAAGGTTGACTCATCATCCTTCTAGATATGCCATTTACCAGAATAGTGTCAATTCTGGAGCAGTTCCCTGGCAACAAGCCATTCATGCGCTTGTGGTGGAAGCAATACGGCGCGATGAAGCGGGCAATTACGTTGATCACAACCTTCTTGGAAAGGTCTTGAATGGCTTGCTTCCGCGCCGCGCTCATCTCGAAGACCTTGGACGCGGTGGATGGAACGACCTCGTCTGGATGCTTGAGCTGAACCAGGCATTTTACAACGCTGCAAGCCTGGCGGCGATTTGCGCCATTCCAGAGGATAGCTCCGTCTCCTGGCTAGGGCGGCCCCTACAGCCAATGGCCGGAAACGAACGACTTCAACCAATCGTCACCGCCTTACCTGTTGCTCCACCGTCTGAAAACGCATCCCGCGGGTGTCCACCTCTGATGATCATTGGAGGTGAAATGATATGCCTTCCTAGCCACCTTCGCCGAGATTGGGCAGGTCTCTACAACAACCCTGTTGTTCGCCCCATTCGCATTGCGGCTGGCGGTATCCTCGTCACGGGCGGTATCCTATTTGTCATTTTGCTTTCTACTTTCAACTTTCGCGCTGGCCTTGCGATATTGCTGAGTGCCTCCGTCGGCCATGCGGTCATCGAGCTCCTCGTTTCAACCATGTTTCTGGAGCGTAAAGGATGGATATTCCTTCGGGATTCCACGTGGGGGGGGGAGATAGAAGAAACGAAGAAAAAGTTGGGGGATCTGGATAGCAATCTGCGAACGCTCAAACCTTGGGTATGCATTCATACCCATTCACCGATCCATCGTCTTGACCAGTGCATCATATAGGCGAGTCACAGCTTGTCCCAGAGTGGCAGAGACCAACTAAACGACTCGGAGAGTGCATTCCGGGGAAGTTTGTGGATCTCAAGAGCGGGATTTATCTCGAGACCACAGTAGTCGAACTGCCAGATATGTTTGTTCCCCTGGCAATCCACGGCAATGGCGTCACCTGCGTCTCTCTGCGTCGCGGCAGCCGCTCTCACGAAATGACGTTTGGCGCGCAGAAGGTCGGGATCGCGAACTTTCCACCATATATTATGGCCCATACCACCAAGATGGGGACGGTTGTCAATCGGGAGCCAATGGGAAGACAAGAACAAAACCGAGGTGTGTTACCAAATTGCGTCAATCCAATCATTCGTTAACCAATTACTGAAAGTGAATCAAAAACCGTATTCAACAGCAAGATACGAGGGAAGATTTGCCGATGGTTGAACCTTGATGTCTCGGAGTAACAACAGATGGCGTAGCGAGAGATTTGGTAGGTATTTAGATTGAAACTCTAGAGCGTGAACCCTTGCACGCAACGTACTTGTGTCTTGTGACCCCGGCTCAATGATATTCGAGATTTGCTGAAATGTGCCATTTGGATCATGAAACACAGTACTAGGTATTGAGGGGAGTACATACGAGTTTAGTAGCATAGTCCTTGGGTGATGACTATTGATGGTGCGAATGCCTATTAATGGCGTGAATGCCTATTGATGTTCAATTCCCCTTTAGGCAATGTGCTTCACTCACAGCGAGTTACTCTGTAAAAACAGTGGAATTCACATCAGTTTTCCTTCATTTGCAGAAGGGGACCAACCATTCAATGCCCCTCCCCTTCCTCGCTGTGCTCGGGGTCCCCCAAGCCGGGGCATTTCTCGTTCCGCTTAAATAATGTCCCTTAACCTTCGAGAGCATTTGGGAAATGGAAAGTCCGGGATCAAAAGTCCGGGAATATGTCTGGCCGAGCTTCGGCCAGACATTTTCAGAGTTTGAATCCTCCTATGACGGTAATTTGATGCCGGCAATTTTCAGAACTTTTGTGCCGGCATGATTCGGCACTCTACAATCGTTCCTAAGCTCTTCAAACAAAAAATAACATAGGTAGTGCACACTGCATACAAGATGGACATTATTAATGTGCGGCCATAATGCGCGCATTAGCATGCGCGCGAAGTTCACCAACCTGCGCTCAGCGGCAGCAGTGCGCCCGCCATGGCGTGGACTTCGGGCCCTTGCCCCGGACTCGCCAGCCTCAGAGCGCCCGTACCAATGCGGCCCGGACTTGCGCTCATCCCGGGCGTCGTCCTTGTGCCGCGAGGGTGCAGGCTTTGTGAAGGCTATGCATCGTCGTCACGGGCGCATGCGTACGTACGTACCGGCGCTTGCAGACACTCCGTGCATCTTTCGCTGCTTGCCGTGTGCCCCGCGCTTCTGTTTATGCTGCCCGCCGAGGGCTTCGCGATGCGTGTCGTCACCCCGCGCGGGTGCGAGTGGGCCTGGGTCGTGGCAGTCGGGTGGGCATGGGAACGAGCAGGGGCGGGCGAGGCGGAAAGCGAAGATGGAGAGCTGCGGTTGGCTTGCCCTAACTCCTCGAAAGCGGATCGCACGTCGGGAACATCGGCGTTGAGTGACAATGGTGGGCGAAAGCGCGATGGCGACGTGCGACGAGTAGGGGGCGTAAGTAACGACGAGATGGTGGCAAGAAGCGAGAAATGCTGACATTGTTTGACGTGAGCGGAGCTTGAAAGTGCCGCAAATCTTGCCGCCCATCAATGTCCGCCGATCGTTTGATCCCGGACATTCCAATTCCCGAATGTATTGGCAACCTCTGACGTCCTCGATGAGCCGCAGGATAGGAGGGGGCGTCGTGAGGGCTGAGTTATATCTGAGTTGCTGCAGTCACTATCAATGTCAGCAGTGACTTGTCGACTTGAAATGGTGGGCCTGTACACAGGTGCATAGGAGCGGTAGTGAAATCTGGTGGAGTTGATCGTCTCGGAAAAGTCATCGCAGCTGTGATTTGGCATCTCCATAGTGGGCATGTGTTGTATCTTTTTAATATGAGCAAAATGAAGTGGTGCCGAGCGCAGTTTAATATGAGTACTTATGTTTACATAAGGATTGTCCCTTTCAAAATTCAGATCACCGGAAATCTCAGTTTTGAGACTAGTGACGCTAATCGTTGAGGGACTTTTTAGTTGCTGTGTTGTGATAATTTAGTGGCAGTGTTTAAAAATGCTTCATTTTTTTGTAGTCTTTTTAGTGACTGTAATGTTTACTAGTGTTATTTTCCATCAAAGTGGGATTTCTCACCGAGTAATACTTGAAAGACTCCCTGACAAAATCTGCACCCATATGATGTTCCCGATGTTGCAAAAATCAAAACCGCGCACGCACGAGGTTTTTTTTTTTTTGGGGGGGACAATTTGTAATACTGGCACTGGTAGACTACTGGGGTCCTATAGAGATATCTACTGCTTCAGTAGACCCCTGTGCGAACGTAGAGAGACAAAGAAACGTGTTTGATCATATTTTTAGTGATGGATCAACCATTAGCCGAGTTTGCCAGAGCTGGTAAACTCAAGGGTCAACACACGGTGGTAGTTGCTGGCCCATGTTGCATTGTCACCTCGATCTACTCGCCGTCGGTATCATCCCCATGCATGTCTTGCTGCCGCGGGTCCGACATTGCAAAAATAAAACTGCGTGCGCGCGAACTCTGCGCGAAGTTTTTTTTTTGTCAACCTCAATATATCTGCCTATTGGGTGCATAATAGGTTGTGAGTATCTCTAGATACATTTCTGGCTCAAACGGAGGCCTGGATTGCTTCCTGAAGCCTGCCGAAGAATTGATCGCTTTTTGATGCGATCAAATTTGAGTTGAAGGGGTCAACTTGCCTCTAGGCTCTGAGGCTTAAATGTGGATGGTTAAGCAAGATGAGTTACCAATCACTATTCATATTTGGGCATCACATTCCGGATGTTGAAAAAGGTCACAGTTGTGTGCCCGAAAACTGCGAGATTTTTTTCCCATCATTTTCCATTTGCCTCCATGCCATTGCAATTGGAGAAGTTGCAGGACTCGCGGTTGTCAACTTGCCTTGCTTAATCCTCCACGGCCTCCACATTTAAGCCTCAGAGGCAAGTTGACCCCTTCAACTCAAATTTGATCGCATCAAAAAAGCGATCAATTCTTCGGCAGGCTTCAGGAAGCAATCCAGGCCTCCGTTTGAGCCAGAAATGTATCTAGAAATACTCACAGCCTATTACGCTCCCAATAGGCAGATATATTTGAGGTCGACAAAAAAAAACTTCGCGCAGAGTTCGCGCGCACGCAGTTTTATTTTTGCAACGTCGGACGCAGCAGCAAGACATGCATGGGGATGATACCGACGGCGAGTAGATCGAGGTGACAATGCAACATGGGCCAGCAACTACCACCGTGTGTTGACCCTTGAGTTTACCAGCTCTGGCAAACTCGGCTAACGGTTGATCCATCACTAAAAATATGATCAAACACGTTTCTTTGTCTCTCTACGTTCGCACAGGGGTCTACTGAAGCAGTAGATATCTCTATAGGACCCAGTAGTCTACCAGTGCCAGTATTACAATTTGTCCCCCCCCCCAAAAAAAAAACTCGCACGCGCGGTTTTGATTTTTGCAACATCGGGAACGTCATACACCCAAGGCATCGTTGCAAGCTCATCAACCCTTGTGTGTTTTCTTCTAGTTTCTGATAACAATATTCTTACTCAGTATGGCTACCTCCTTGTTCAAGCACATGTGAATCCCTCCAAAATTGTACGAAATATGGACCATTACTTAAAGAGGGGTTTTTGCCGTTCTGTCCCGACTTTCGGACTATTCCGGAGTTCTAACGTCACCTCCGCGCAACCTCCATGCAACCCCGCTGATGCGAGTTGATCCTACATCGGTGCCAGGAACAAGTTAGGACTCGTGACATGCACATCGCTCTGCGTTCTTGCCAAAAAGAGAGGCGGTGCCCTGTGGCGCCGCGTTCCTTGTTGTTCGCCATGGCGAGCAAAAATTCTGATTCCTCCCGCTCCCGCAGTCTCGTCGATAAAAATACGCTTTGCGCCTCTCGCCACATTGCAGTGTTTAGCGCGCGCCAAGCAAGCTGTTCGGTGCAGAAATGAGCCGTCCCAGGGCAACGGGCCTATTATCTGCGCCGGAAAGTCGCTCCCCGCTGCTGCACTCAGTCGTCGACTCGTCAAGCGGGCATATTCCTTTGTCTACTACTGGGCTTCTCTACTCTCGGAAATATCGTGCTTAGAATCTAATGAGTGCGAAACTGTAGTCGACTGGACCCCACTCTTATTGGCGCGCAAATTGGCCATCCCACCTAAACCCCGAAATACACATGCTCAGAACCCAGTCTAGCGGGCAGGTTTCTTTGCCGACCGCGCGCCTCTCCTTTGATGCCATGGCTTAGCATCCAACCTTTTAGGCACAAGGGCATCCGATTTGCGCCCGTCTTACTGATTTTTTGCCGTTTGCCACTGGGATTGCTACAGGCGGCGTGTATGAAGGAAGTGGGCGATACAACCATTTCACGGAGATCGCCACCGTGGGAAGACGTCGAATGTCGAATCGAAGCGTTCGCGGCTCCTGACGGCGGTTATGATTACTATTCTGAGACAAGGTTATTATTGTTATCTGCAGGAATGATTCTTATCATTTTGCACCAATAGTGTAAACGAACAGTCGCAGTTTATTTGTCGGTGCTGCTATTTTCACAATACGGCGGTACTAGTGTCTACAACTTATCGGTGAGGTTGGGTTCTGCACATCTTCTAAGTTCTGATGCTCAAGCCTCCTCAGAATACTGCTTCCGAAGCAATAACACCGATTCTGCTGGCACAATACCCGCAAACTACATGGAAGTGGCTGCGGTCGCGAAGGCAAGCTCGGTCTCCGAGACAGACTCAATCCCACATGTTGCTTTCTTCCCACGCTCTTGTCTCTCGGTTTCGGGACGGTCTAGACACAATCCCCTGGCATTGTGGCTTTTCATTTACGGAATGAAGGGTTCATCTCGGTGTTCAGCTGGCCCCACGGCACAATACTGGCCACTTTTATCATCCAGCTTGAGCTTGTCCCGTTCGCCGTGACGCACAAGCAGCATAGAGAAGCTTGGCTCCTCCTCACGCAGCACTTGTACTTGTTGACAAGGCCGGCGGGACCGACAGGAGCGATTCTCTCGATTCGCACTCAGAACCGCCACCTGGCTTTACAGAGGTGCCTGTATTTTTTACCCCAGCCAATGGCTTTCTTTACCATCCCTCTGGTTCTACTGCTTTTTACAGCATCGACGGAACTTTGTTTTGGCCTCAGGCTTTGCTCAGGCTCAGCCAACACTCTTCCTTCATCCCCAATAGACGTGTTGGTTACAAGAAACTCTCATCTTGATCGAGTTGTCGCTGTGCGCCAGTTCACTGGCTCTACTTCATCGAGAGTCCTATTCCCGATCCTTGCGATCTGCATATTGACTACACGTGGATATCCGCAGCAATCGACCCGGCATGTATTTTACGTGGTCGTTTTACATTCTTGAACTTGTTCTGATGAACCGTCTGTGGCATAAGAGAACACCTCGATCTTCATCCGAATCACGCCATCCAAAGCGAAGTGAGAGCATCAGCTCTGCTCCGTAGGCCCCAGGTACAGTCACCGCGACTACTATTTTGCTCTGGCTCATAGTCATATGTGCAGCCCCTTTCGTTCATTCGACTTCCGCCACCCGCCAGAGCATGACTGATCCAAGCAACGAATCTACGAATGACTCTGTTACAGTGTTATTATCTCCCTTGGTTTTATCTCCAGCTCCATAATGATGCTCATGCTCCGACTCTGCCAAGGTTTCGCAGCTGGGAGACACTGTAGCGTTATTCTCAAGTTATTCTGACTCAATTGAGCGCACTGATCCTGAATGTTATTTTCGTTCACAATAGGGAGAGCCAGAGTAAGGGTTTCAGGAGGGTTTCAACAAAAAGGTTTCTCGACGAATAAATTTTATTTCTGATGCGCGGGAGAAGCACATAAATCCGAAGCGCATCTGAAACGTCGAAGCGCCTCCAGAGGCGCTTCAGAGATGATTTGGGAAACATTTCAGAAAAAATTCGTCGAGAAACCCTTCTGAAGTGCTTTCATGAAACCCCTCTGAAACGCCTACTCCGACTGTCCCTAATGATCACTACCGCCGCCATGCGGCCTTCGCACAAATAAATCTTTGAGTCAAAATAATCCCCGTGGAAACCTGGCGCCTCTTCGTCTCCCAGAACATTCTCGTAACACCATTGTTCATTTCTAGGAATCCCATAAATGAACACTGTTAATCATCTCCCTTTGTTTTACTTAATTGGGCGCACTGCTCACTCTTATTCATGGCTTTGCGGATCCTGAATGTTGTTTTTGTTCAGAATGATCATTGCCGCCGCCACGCGACCTTCGCACTTGAGTCAAAATAACCACCATGGAAACCTGGCGCTTCTTCGTCTCCCAGAACAATCTCATGACGCCATTGTTTATTTCTAGGAATCCCATAAATGAAGATTGTCCTGCGTCCCTAACTCTCATTCCTTTTCCCCCGCTACACGATGGAGGCTTTAGCCAAGTCATTTTCCGCATTGAAATCCGGCGTACGACTCAGCCGGCTGCTTCAAGAGGACGACGAAATCGAAGGCTGTGGCTTTTTTCACAAGAAACCGGAGCGGGTGTGTCGCGTTTAAATAATCTTCCACATAGCAGTGACGGGATTTGCTGCAGTCGCTTCACATATTGGGCAATATTGTTCGACTCTTTATTACACTCTTTCTCTGGCCTTTATACCTGTTCATCCCCCGCTCTTTTATCGAATCCATCGGCAACTACATCCAATCGGACTGGTTGTTAGAGTTCGCCACCACCCCGGACGCAGTATTGACGAACACTCTGAATGGAGACCGAGCCCAGTACGATGTCACCGGCTTCAGACCCTCGTGGGTGCTAAAGGTGACGGTACATGGCGGGGAGTTACACCATTTCCGCCAAATCGAATACTCCCAAGACGTCGAAACCGCTGGTGGTTACACGGCGCTGAGCTATCCTATGGCGAGCGCTGTTGTTCTCTTCAAGGAGGCAGGACTTGAGACCTCCCCGCCTCCTCCTGGACGGGATTATACCCTCCTCGATCGCCAACGCATCGCCGAGCAATTGCTGCGTCTCTACTGCTCCGCTATCAGGCAGAAAGGACATCCCGATCGAACGGAATATGTGTGGCTCGACGAGTTCTGTTTGTCCGACTTTCATCTGGACAGCGAGGACCAAATTTCTCAACAACGCAGCATCGAGCTTGGCCGCTTGGCGGACATTTTTCGCAATGCGAACCAGGTCACTGTGTTTTGCCATGAGCACGATTGTGACCATACGGGACTCGATTGCATCTGGGGGACGCGTCTCTGGACCATCCCGGAGATTCTTCACGCCCAGAATGTATCGAGGTTGACGAGGAGACGCGTGGGGCACCAAACTATCACCAGTCTCTTCCCGACTACTGCCCGTGCATTCCGGGAGGCCCTTCAAATGAAAGCTGCGCTTGGAAATCGATGGCATCTGTAATTGTGACCTCTGCGGCTAAATGTGAATATTTAACTGACTCATTGCTCCAGCTATGCAATTTATCAACATACTGTAAACACGGGGGCGGTTCCCTGGCAGGTCGCAATTCAAGCCCTAGTGGTGGAGGCCATTCGGCGGGACGAAGCAGGCGGGTACCACAACCACATATATCTCGGTAAAGCCCTGAATGGTCTGCTACCTCGACGCGCCCGACTCCTAGATCTTGGAAGAAGCGGATGGAACGATCTTGCGTGGTTGCTTGAGCTAAACCAAGGGTATTACAACGCGGCAAGTCTCGCAGCGGTCTGTAGCATCGCTGAGGACCCGTCCGTCTCCTGGCTCGGTAAACCCATCCATCCCGCTGTTGGAAACGAGCGGCTCGAGCCCCTTGTCACGGCTCTACCTGTATCCACCCTCGGCTTCGACGATGGTCTGAAAAATCCTTCGACAAGGGAGAAGCCGGAGGCCAGTCCACCTTTGACAATAATTGGGGCCAAAATGATCGGTTTACGTCCCCAATCTGAAGCGCGATGCTCAGGGTCTCTACAACAATGAGGAGATGAAGGTCTCAAAATCCTTTCCATGTGCGTTGCCTTTGTGCTGGTGGTGATAGGCACTCTTCTTCTCAGCCAAGGCCAGGTGTTCAGCGGTCTCGCCGTATATTATGTCACGGTTTTGCATTTGTCATTGTCCGAGCTGTTGATAGGGACAATGTATCTGGAAAGGAAGGATGGATATTTCTCCCCGAAGCGCAGTGGCCTGGCGACCCCCAGGAATGCCTCGGAGAACAGGATAGCAACCTACGTACACTGGTCAATTGGGGTGCGTAATACTTTGTGCTTGAATCGCCGACGAGTTGGGCTAACATCACATTCTAGGGCAACGGCAGCTTGTCCCGGAGTGGGAGGCTCCAAGGAGGCGGCGATGGTTCAAGGGCAAATTGGTTGATCTGCGGAACAGGGTATGGGTTGATACGATTGCGGTTGGGCACCCGAACGCGATGATGCCTTTGGCAATCCACGGCGGCGGTGTCACCTGCATGCTGCTTGACCGCGCTAAGGACCTGGAGATGGACGTCACCCTCGGGTCCCAGAAGGTCGGGATGACCAACCTTCCTCCGTATGCTCTGAGCCAGACTGTCAAGATCGGATCGATGTCCGTTGGAAGTCACCCATAGGAAGTCTCTCCTCCGAATGCCCAATAAGTAATCTTCATCATAATCTTTCGATCTGTGTCGCAGTCGTATCTTACTATTTTAGGCAGTGATTTTAATTTCCAACCCTACAGTTATGGACTAATACTTGGTCATGATACCACCTACCCTCCCGCTCCAAATTCATCCTACGTTTTTGTACCTGCCCACACGGCTTCATCTATTGCCACAAATATAATTTGTTGTTTTTCAAAACTTTATGACCGATTTTCAAACGGGAAGTGTGAAAAACTGGCAAAGATGCGGTCATGCATTAAAATCCGATAGGTAACATACTCAATCATGGCTGGCTCAATGACAGTAAATAAGGAAGAAATTGCGCCGCATTCGGATTGCGATGTAACCAATTGCTTTGGCTGATATAGTCCTTGGGGAATCAGTTTGACCTGGAGGCTCAGGAACATTCTCAAGTTGACGATGGTTCGTAGTAGAAAAGATTGTAAATATTCAGAATGGGAAAGCGGGCTCCGCATCTCCTGCAGTCCTGCCACACATCCGCCACCATGGACTCGGAACCCATCCGAGCAAATTCACAAGGAAAGGCGATAAACACCTTTCAACCTATTTTGAGTCCAGTGTCAGTTTAGGTTGACCCGGCGCGAGCCGATGGGATAGTTTGATTATTCATTCTCTTAACGAGATCGAATTCATTTGCATGTGTTTGGCCACATCCCTTCAGTTGGGTCCGGTAAAAGTGACGCGCACTGACGCGGCACTGACGCGCGTTGACGCGGCGGTGACGCGGCAGAGACGCGGCGTGGCTGTGTCATTGACGCGGCATTGCCGTGCTGCCTCTAAATCTTTAACAATGCTCCCTGTACATTGGGACCAGTTCCCACAAGGTTTTCTCATGCCAATGCATCGTTTGGACCAAAAAAACTGCCCCTTAATTTGGTCA